>JANAVB010027596.1:9037101-9522101 GCA_029216955.1 Iris pallida
TGTCTTCTTTTTTATACATAGTATTTCTTAAGAAATTTGCCATTGATCGGCAGCATGAGTAAATCTCCATTGGACTTTGATAACCGATAGGCGCCATTGGAAATACACGGACTCAATTACATAAAGGCCTTCCCATTTCGCTTGGAATTTCCCTTTGCTTTTGTGAGTCATCACCATCGGTCTTCGAACAGCTAAAACAAGCTCGCCAACCTTGAATACCCTCTCTTTAACTTTACGATTGAAAGTTCGAGATATACGGGCTTGATATAGCTCAATATGCTGTTGTGCTTGAAGACGCTTCTCGTCCAATCCTTCGAGTTCTTGGAGTCGTAAGCGATCATTATTCTCTGTAGTTAGCTCATTAGCAATGGCTATTCGAAGAGATGGAATCTGGATTTCCAATGGGAGGACAGTTTACATCCATAAACTAATGAGAATGGTGTAAAACCAGTAGGAGTCCGGACTGTTGTTCGATAAGCCCATAAACATTCTCCAAGCTTCTCATTATAATCACGTTTATTAGAAGAGACGGACTTTTTGAGCAGTTTGATGATCGTCTTGTTGAAAGCTTCGGCTAAACCATTAGCAGCTGGATTATAAGCCGTAGAAGCCAGATTTTGAATTCGATTCTTTATCACAGAACCGATAAAATGCCTGACTGGCAAATTGTGGTCCATTGTCATGAATTATTCGTCGAGGAATCCCGAAGCGATAAATGACATGATGTTTGATGAAGCTGATTACATTAGATGTCTTCACTTCAGTAAGGGGAACTGCTTCTGGCCACTTGAAAAGTAATCGGTTATAGCTAATATAAACCGATGTCCCTTAACAGAAGGAGGGTTAATAGGACCAATGATATCCATGCCCTAAGCTTCGAAGGGCCAAGAGGCTGCTGTAGGATGTAGAAATTCAGACGGTTGATGAATAAAATCGGACATGAATCTGACATGCTTTACATCTTCTGACATAGTCTACAGCATTTGCTATCATAGAAGGCCAATAATACCCCATTCTTCGAATGCGATCTTGTAATTTAGGACCCGGTTGATGAGCACCACAAACGCCATCATGAGCTTCTCGCAGTGTTTGTTTGGCTTCACTTTCTGAGAGACATCGCTACAAGAGTCCATCATATGAACGACGGTATAGCATATGTAAAGACGAATCATAATAAAATCGAAATGATCGTCTCTTGATTGATGCAGCTTCTTTCGGGTCTTCAGGCAAAATCCTATGAACTGCATAATCAATGAATGGAGTTCTCCAATCCTTCTGCTGGGAACTTGACTCTGTGACATAACTTTGTTCAATATGCAGATTATTCTTCACACAGAACAAGTCTCGGTCCAACAAAGTAATTGTATTTTGCCTTCGGATTGGAACAGCCAAGTTTACAGCTAAGCTAACAAGAGCATCAGCCTCCACATTCTGAGAATGTGGTACAAATTCAATGAAGAATCCTTTGAATGAAAGAACCAACTCGACTACCACTTGATGATAAGGGATGAGATCAGGATTTCTGACCTCATAAGTCCCTCTAACTTGATTAACAATCAATTGAGAATCTCCATAAGCTTCTAGAAACTCAATGTCCAATTATTTTGCTACTTGGAGACCGGTCAATAGAGCATTGTATTCTGCTACATTATTGGAGCATGGTTTATTGAGAGAATAGGCACGGTATATGACCATTTTGTCAGGAGAAACTAAAACGATTCCTACTCCAGAGACAATATTGCCTTTAGGTCCTACTCGTGATGCTCCATCAAAATATAATTGCCATATGTCATTCTTCAAAGTCATGTTACAATCCATGACTTCATCTGGAATGTCTTATATAACTTCGAAGTTTCAGGTATAGGATGAGTAGCTAAGAAATCAGCTAATGCTTGGCCCTTCACTGATTTTTGAGGTACACTAAACCACTGTCATAAGGAGTGAGCAACATCGCCCAGGTAGCTAACCTGGAATTAAGAATGCTCGGTTTTCTCATCAATACCCGAATGGGATTTATTCTGGAGATGACATGAATAGTCTGTCCAGTGACATAATGCCTTGTCTTTTGGACGGTAAAAAATCAAAGCTAGCATTCCTTTTCCACAGGAGTATACCTGTGTTCAGCTCCGACCATCATTCTGCTCAGATAATATATTGCTTGTTCATGACCCATATCACTTTTCTGTGCCAGAAGAGCGCCAAGTGAATGATCCAAGGCTCGAACATATAACAAAAATGGCCTTCCTACCACCGGAGGTACCAGAACAGGTGGGTTTGTAAGATATTGCTTAATATCATTGAAGGCTTTCTGACACGCTTCATCCCAGACAAAAGATACACCTTTCTTTAATAGACGGGAGAAAGGTTGACATCTCCTAGAAAGATTAGATATAAATCTTCTGATATAAGCAATACGACCCTGAAAGCCACAGGAGTTCTTTCAGATTACGAGGAGGACGCATTTCAAGAATTGCTTTAACCTTATCAGGATCAACATGGATACCCTGAGAAGTAATAACAAATCCTAAAAACTTGCCACTGGAAACTCCTAAGAAAGACTTAGTAGGGTTCATTTTCAATTGATGCTGACGCATCAATTCAAATACTGTCTTCAAGTCCTGAATGTGATTATCCTTTGATCGACTCTTAACAGCAATGTCATCTACGTAGCATTCAACTATCTTCGTAGATGTTCTTGAAAGATGTTGCTCATAGCCCGTTGATATGTGGCACCGGCATTTTTAAGACCAAACGGCATAACCGTATAATAGTAAATCCCAAGGGGTGTACGAAAAGCAGTATGCTTCTCATCTTCTGAATGTATCTTGATCTGATTATATCCTGAGAATCCATCCATGAAAGACATGCGTTCAAAACCACATGTATTGTCTATCATAACATCAGTAATTGGAAGTGGAAATTCGTCCTTTGGACAAGCCGCATTAAGATCTCGATAATCTATGCAAACTCAGACTTTTTCGTTCTTCTTCATAACAGGAACAATATTGGCAACCCAATCCGGATGTTGCTCTTCACGAAAAAAGCCACATGTAATCAACTTTTTGATTTCTGCTTCAATTGCATCCATCATATCTGGTCTAAAGCGCCGTTGCTGTAATTTTACAGGCTTGACATTGGGCAAAATATTGAGTTTATGAGTAGCAACTTTAGGATCTAGCCCTGGCATATCCTCATAACTCCATGCGAAAATGTCAATATATTCTTTGATAAGTTTTATCAACTGTTGCTTTTCATCTTCGAAAGATTCTTACTGATAATATTGGTTTGGATGCAGTTCCATCTCCAACATCAATCTGGATAACCTCATCCTCTGTAGGTGGCTGTCGCTGTTCAAAATGAAGTTCCCACTGAGTATCCATCTGTTGAGCCCAAGGATCATTCTCAAATAGTTCAGATTCATCATCAGTTTGAACCATATTGACTGAGAATATTTGCTTATATTCGTCATATGAGGAACGAGACATATCGGATTCCATGAATTGAATTTCCTCCGAATCTGATGATTGCGAAGAGCTAGAAGAGAATTCTTCTTGTATATCGTCATTAAACATGTGGTACGGATCATATCCCAACCCATGACGAGTCTTCTGGTAAAACGAATCACCACATAATGGTAGTCGTCTACCCTTGCCTTGATTGAGACCTCGCATAGTCTTCAAATTCGTATCCCATGTTCTGGATAATCTTGATAGATTGTTGACTATATTTGTCAATTCGGATTTTTTCTTTATCTTTATCTTTCAGATCATCCGTCTGAGCAACAGGGATATTTCTAGCCAGGCCAAACATAATTTGGCGCTTGTTTTTCTTATTAGACAGAACCACGAAATAAGATTCTTCGTGACGTCTTAAAAGTTACACAAGCTTGTGATGAAGCGGCCACAGGTAGAAGATAGGGAGAAGATTTTAGGAACCTTTGAGCATAAGGTCCGACATCAACCTGAAGAGGAAAGGAATTTTCCTTATGGTCGATGTATAAAGTTTCTTCTGGTTCTATGTCACCTTTATATTGATGACTTTGATTATCAGAAGATAAAGTCATCCTTTCAATAAACTTGACAGCCATATACTCGAAAAGGAAATCTTCATTGATATCAAAAAGTACAGAATGATCAATATTTACATCATTTACAATTTGACTGCTACGCTTCGAATTAATCATCAGTGGACCATTATCCGTCTTCTGCAGTAGTTTTGCCAAGATTGACAATCAATGGTGGTTCTGGATCATTCGTACAGGAAGTACGCCCTTTGACCTTGATCATAAAAGGTTGAACTTGGCTTTTAGCAGGAATATTTATTAATTCCTCAGATGAAGCTTGAGTTCTTCCTTTAACCTTGATTATCAAAGGTTGATCATTGACAGGTTGGGATTGGATTCGTCCCTTGACTATGATCTTCAAAGGTTGCTCTTCTGGCGGATCTTCATTAACAGACTGATCCTCAGTAGATGATTGATCTTCAGCTATAGTCTGATATCTCTTTCATATGCTCTTGTTTATAAAGCCTTGAATCAGAGAAATAGGCTTCGACACCCTTGAAAGGATTGATATCAGCAAACTCAGTCTTCACAACTCCTTGGGAATCCACATACTTGAAGCATTGGTGGAGAGTCGAAGGCACGATGTTATGCTCATGTAACCATGGTCTTCCAAGAAGAATATTGTAGGATACGTCTGAGTTGATAACATAGAAAGTTACCATAGTTCGAAGATCACCAATCTGAATCTGCAGACGAATCTTCCCCAGTGGTTTGCTCTTGCCAGAGTTAAAACCAACTATCGTTAGTACTAGTGTAAGTCAGATCACTAGTAGGAATCCTCAGGGGTCTTAGCATACTCTGAAGAATTATGCTAATTGAGGACCCAGGATCAATGTAAATCCTGTCAATTTCAGTGGAATCCAATATATCCCAGTGTAGCACAGAGGCCTGTCATGTTTGTTATGCTTCAACAGCATATCTTCTTGTGTAAAGGTGATATTAGGGAATTGCTTCCATCACACTATGACATTGCGGGCATGATATTGGTATATTGTCAGGAGTTTTGAGTTGAGCTAAGCAGGAATCAGCTTGAAGTAAAGCTTCACTCAAAGTCTCTCTGCTTTCTTTAGAAAGGCGAAGCAGCTCAAATATAGATAGTCTAGCCGGAGTATTGGCCAACTGAGCTAGAATATCAAATTTGTAAGGTTTCATCACCACCCCCTGACTAGAAGCAGACTTCAATGGGACGTCAAAGCGTACTGCTTTCTGTTTCCCCTTTTCAACCACAGATGGTTTAGCAGGAACAAGAGAAGGTTGAGCTGGTAGTGTTTCCACTACGTCTTCTGCTTCTTTGGAGGATCCCTCATAATCTTTGTGGTACTCTTTCCCAGATCTTGTACCAGTAAAAGTTTCTTCTTCAGACTCAGAAGAAGGAAGTACCATATTGCAGGATTTAATCTTCCTTTCCTTAGTCTTCTTCTTGTAAGGGTTGTTATGAGGAACCTCAGAACCCAATCCAACAGTAGATTTTTGACTTTGAATTTGTAAAGGAAGTCGTATTCCTTTATCATAATTCAAACCTTCTGCCTTTTGAAAGTCATAACCCATCTTCTTCATGAGAAGGATAGATTGCTGACTATACAAGTGAGTAGGCAGTAGACTTTTAATAGATGGTTCAACAGAAGAGGAAGAAGCAGGACCTTCTGTAACCACAGGAAGAAGGATTTGAGATACGAGGAAAAATCCCTGTAGGAGCCTTTTCATAGACAGCGAAAACTTGTTGTACCCTGCATAAGGGAACACTATTCATGGCTAGCCACTGCTGATGAGTAAGCTTGAGCTTGGTAGGAGGAGCTAGACTTGGAGGACATATATTCAATCCTCTTAGTCTATCTTCCAAAGGAGTGCCATTCCATAGATGATCCAAATCATCAGGATCTGGAATAATATGAGAAATCATGTTGCAGGTTTTGACTTTCTTACCTTTCTTGGTTTTTGAAGTTTTACCTTCATCTTCCTATTTCAGGTATTAAGTCAGAATGTACCCACATAATTTACCATTCTTTAATGTAAGAGGCAATAATCCTTATTTTCCTCCCTGGTAGACGGGATATTCAAAATCTTCATCGTCGCCTTAGGAATTGGGACAATTCCATCTGGTACTTGTTGTGGAGGAAAATCTCCAAATTGAAGAGAAACTATATTGGTTGTAACCGTGTGGTCATCATTAGTTAAAGCAATAGCACCACTATTTATCAGTTCTTGGATTTTTTTCTTCAAAATATAGCAAGCACTGGTAGGATGATTAATGTATCTATGATAGATACAATATTTGGGATTGTCAGTCAGATTCACTTCATTAGGCCTCTTTGGCTCCGGAATCTGGAGTTTGCCACTCTTCACCAGACATTGGAATATCCCTGGGATATCACTTTCGTCAAAAGAGTATTCTTCTTTGGCCTGGAAGATTTCTGATTATTCGGCATCGCTTTATTCTTGGAAAGATTGACCATGAGGGTATCTTTTCCTTTCACATTACGATTACCAGAATTATTACCAGGATTACTTTTCTTCCCTTTATCTTCTGAAGCGAAAATTATCCCATGTTCACGAGGCAACCTACCATTGGTCTCGGCAGAAACTGCTGCTATGATAAACGAAGCCCAATCTGTGAATTGGGAACCCGTGAAGACAGCAATGGATGGACGCAGATTCATCTTGCATGTATCAATCAATGCTGAATCTGGCATACCAGGAGGCATCTTTAGAGTAGCCTGTCGGAAACGTTCGATGAACGTCCGAGTATCTTCTTTCTCCTTTTGTTTGATTTCTATCAAAGAGGACATGTTCATGTCCATACCTCCTTCATAGAAGCGGGAGAGAAACATTGCCTTGAATTCGTCAAAGACGAAATAGAATTATCAGGTAAACTACGATACCAATCGTAAGTTGAACCCGTCAGGCACCCGATGAACACTCGAGTGAGAAGAGCATCATTTTTCTGCAAATATACAGTCATAATATCAAAGTAATTGATATACTGACTGGGAGATGCTTTTCCATCGAACAAAACCATAGATTGTGGCTTAAATTTCGGTGGAAAGGGTACATTCATTCCAATGAGGAGGATAGGGTTGCTTAATCCCTAACCTTTAGGAGTTGATCCTTGTGCTTCAAAACTTTAAACTGTGCTTTGAGCTCACGCACTGCTTGAATGGCTTCACTGGTTTGAGGAAGCACATTTGACTGAATAGTTGTTGGATGTACCGTAACCTCCACTGGAGGTGGTACATCTTCAGGAATGATAGAATCTGGAGATGCAGAATTTTGGTTAACAGCCGGCTCTTGAATATTCAAAGGTATTTCAGCCCCTTGACTATCTTGAGTTTGTGCTGTTACCGGTATCGATGTTACTACTGCCGGTTGTGCAGTTTGCTGAGTCAATATTATCTGATGCATGCTTTGCACCATATTAAGCATGTCTTTCAGTGATTGCTCGACGGCAGTGAGACGTTGTTCCGTATTAGCAGATGACGTCTCTGGTTCATCTCCAATAGCATAGGATTCAACTTCTCTTGAAGATACAGAGGGGTTAGTATAGAAGTATGAATCCACACTATCAGTTTCAGACTCAAAAGATTGAGTACCCCCAGCTTCTGAATCAGAAGTCTGTAATTGTCTTTGTCTTCTTGATCGAGTATTCTGATATACTCCTTCAAAAGAATCAAGAAGTCTGTTGAATTGTTGTTGACCTGGAGTTTGGGACATATTCCGTCTCGGACGTCATCCTCTGTTAGTATGAGATGCCATGTTGACTGATACATATGACAGCTCATGTTCTTGGTCTTCAGCTTGATGTTGAGGCAAATTAAAACTTAATCGATCAAAAACTGACCGTTTTGAAGCCGAACAACAACAGTTAATCACAACCTGGTGATATTCACAATGATGTTTTTCTTGGGGGAATGTCACCAGAGATTGTCTGTTCTTACGCTTTTGCATTAGCAATTCACGTAAATCAGAAGGGGTAGAGGGAGTATTCTTCTTTATTACATTTGGGGTAGAGAAACGTTTAGTCCCTTGTGTATAAAGAAGATTACTGGCTGCATTCGCAGAACCAAACTGTACATTTTTACGCGTTTGGAGTTGTGTGCGTAAATCTTAAGATTTTTTAGCACAAAGGACTCCATTTTCATTGCTTGTAATTTGTAAGTTTGGTACTTTACATAAAGCAGTATAAGAAGGTTGTTGATGTAGGACTGAAGCTTTACCAACAACATTTTTACGCTGTATGTGTTTAGGTACATTCACATTAGATGTGCAAACATCGTTGCAAATTTTATCTACACTGTCACAGACAGGAGACATACCTTTACGCGTAGAGCGTAAAAATTGATTATCTACCTCGTCACAGACGGGAGATTTTCCTTTACGCGAAGAGCGTAACTTGTGTGTGTCTACCATGTCACAGACGGGAGACTTATTCTTACACTCAGAAGCATTAGAGTCTGCCACATTACAAATGGGAGACTCATTCTTATGCCTTGAGCGTAAAACTTGGTTTTTACCCACTGGACGTAAAACCTGATTATCTTCACCGTGACAGACGGGAGATAAATTGCCACACTTAGAGTGCGACGCTGAAGTAAGGACTGCCTCGTTACGAACGGGAGCCCCTACGACAGGTGTAGGAAGAATTCCCTTGCTATCAGAAGCAACAGAGAGATCAGAAGCTACTTTGGATTTAGGAATCCAAACTTTTCAGTGCTTTGCGAGACTTTTGAACATTGGAGCAGCGAGAACCACCCCCAGTTCGGAGCATTTCTTCAGTAGGCAGTCTGGTCGAAGTGCACAACCAGAGTCTTCTTGGTCGAACCTGACCGAAACATCATCATATTGAGCAATTGCCTCCTCGTCAGAGGAGAAGGTCGTCCCCAGCAGAGTCGCCATTTTGTTTCACTTAACAAAATGCCAGGAGAATTGGCTTTTGAAAATAAAACGAGAAAAAGTACAAGAAGTACAAATTTGATTCTGGGAAAGTATTGCTATGGAAGTCTGATCTGTAAATGATCACTTTGTTCCTTGGACCATACGATAATGATGAAGATCGCTGCTTGAAGTTGAACAATTGGAAGAACTAAGTCACCAGAAAGGTATCGACGCACTTGGGCACTGATGGCGAGGCCGAATGCTTTCCTGCTTTGCTTCACTCTGTTCTGAAAGAAAGGTTGAAGTAGAATGCTCTGGAGAATCAAAATCTCTGAGTTCCAGTCTCTCTGTTCTCTCCTCTTCTCTCTCTGTCCTGTTATGTGAGAAAAATAAGTCTATTTATAGACTTGGGCTCTTGTGCGTAAAAACTCAGTAAAAGTTTCGTCTTTACGCTAACAACTGCCACCCACGACCAAAGTCATCCTCTGTATACGTTGACACGTGTCCCATCATTTCAGTAAGAATAGGAATGCACGTACACACGTTCTTCGAGATGTGTGGCATGAGAGCCATGTAGGCAAACCACGTTCCAAACTGGTCAGATAAATAGGGCATAAAAATATCCCCAATGTACTCTGAGCGTAAAGCAGTAGACTAGGCATAAAATAGCCCTGACATAGACTTCCCGCGTAAAGTGGTTGTTAAATAACCTTGAGCGTAAAAGTAGCTCAAATAGACTTTACGCACACGTCAACTTTGAGTGTAAAAACTCATATAGTCTCCATGCGTAAAAGAAGTCACACTATGAGCGTAAAGTGGCTCAGTCCACGTACTAAATGACAACATTGGTCTCTGTATAAAACAAATCCCTTCGAATTCTGTGATATATGTCATCATTAATATCTTCATGTCAGAGTTTACATTAAATGCAAGACTTGACAGCTTTGTCCAGCGTAAAAGTAGTTAGCCTGTCTTAGGCATAAAATCATTGGCATAGACCCAAGCGTAAAGTGATTAGCCTCTCCTTGGCGTAAAAATAGATCATTATGAGTGGAATGATCCATCTCCTTGACTCATTAAATGAAGCACTTTTTACGCTCCTATAATAAGTCAAACAGGATTTTATACTGAAAAGGAAACTAATTTAAGTCATGATATGTAAGTCTAAGTCAAACTAGGTCAATCTAGGTCAAACTGGATCAAACTGTCAATCTGGGTCACTGGGAGTTAATCCAAGTCAAACGGGGTCAAAGGTTGACTTACAGTTGACTTTTGGTCAACTGGTCAACCCTGGTCAACTCTGGTCAATTCTAGGTCAACCCTAGGTCAAACTAGTCTAATGTTGACCAACTATTGACTTTCAGTCAGCTGGTCAACTCCGGTTTGGTTTCGGTCAAATCTAGTCACTTATAGGCTAAGGTTGACTCTCGGTTGACTTTTGTTGACTTTTGGTCAAAATGGTCAACCGAAGTCAAAACTAGTCTAGGAGCACTATATTTGATCATTACCAACCGAAAGAACCAAGTTCTAACCATATCTAAATCTCTAAACTCAAATACCTACATTACCCTTACCAAGGTAATCCCGATACCTTACCCAAAATAAAGGAAACCCCGCTAATTCTCAAGATACTAGCCTAGACTCCCTAGGGTAGTTAGATACTATCCTATCTAAGGGTTACCTACCAAGATATATAGGTTTCCTAGATATCTAACCTATCTTAGAACACATGTTGGTTTATTCTTATTACCTTACCATGATATTCTCTAACTTCTAGTTAACACCCACATACCACACTCACTCATTCCCTCACATCATTGACTCCCATAATACCACACTCATAGGCTCTCACCTATAGGCTATTAGCTATACATATATATATACCCTCTAGACACTTATATAAACTCACCCATACACACACACACATAGGCTTTATATAGGACTGGTTTAGGATTGCTAATAGGCTGATTTTAGTGGACTAGATTTGGGGCTACTAAGGCTGAACAAGAGGCTTGCAATGGACATGGTTAGGGACAGGTTTTGGGGGGGTTACAACTGTCCATTTATGGACTGCACAAGGCTGAATTTGGGGTGTTAATAAGCTGGTTTTGTGGAGCCTGCATTGGGCTGAATGTAGGCTGGAAAATGGGGCAGCATATAACTGAGTTTAGGGTCCAATTAAGGCGATTTGATGGGGCAATACAAGGGACTGAATAGGACAGGAATTGGGCTGATATGTGGACTGAAACATGGGCTAAACTGGGACAGTTAAGGACAGGTAATGGAGACAGCAAATGCTGGTTTAGGGGGGGGAAAATGTTGGCTGATATGGGGCCTGCAAATAGGGTGGTTCAAGGCTGAATTGGACTGGATATGAAGGTTGATATGGGACAGGTTTGTAGCTGATATGTAGGACCAGTTAAAGACAGGTAAATGGGATCCTATGTGGCTGAAAACAAGGGCTAACATTGGGCTAATATGGACAGTTAATAGTTGGTTTGTAGGGACTAAAATGGGACAGTCAAGTGGTGGTTCATAGGGACTGTACTAGGCTGAGATGTGGGACAGTTTTTAGGGTGGTTTTAGGACTGGTTGTAGGCTGTTATATGCTGCAATAGGGGCTAGAGCAGTGGGGCTAATCCCCCCCCCCCCCTCCATTCCTGCTATAAGCAGTAAATGACAATCCCTTTGGGGACTGTCCTGACCAAGTAATCAGTCCCCTTTGTGGGGACTGATACCCCATTGCCACTGCTGATTTCAGCAGTACAAGAACCCCCTCCTCCTCACTCTCTAATCCCTCACACTCCCCTCAAACTCTCTCACACTCTAACACAAGCACACACAATACCAACCACCATTCTAAACCTTCCCTCCATCCTTGGCCGATCCTCACACACTACCCAAACACAATGGCTACACATAATATCACATATATATATAAGCCACAAATATATATACATATATATATATATATATATATTTTTTTAAATATATATACATATATATATAGAGAATAACATATATATAACCAAATATATATATATATATATATATATATATATATATATATATATATATATATATATATATATATATATATATAGAGAGAGAGAGAGAATAACATTATATATATATATATATATATATATATATATATATATATATATATATATATATATATATATATATGGGAGCGGATCAAAAGCCCCCCTTAGAAAGCCCCCCAAAAACCCCCCTCACTCTAATTCGTAATATTAATGTTAATATTAATGTTAATATTAATGTAAAAGTTAATATTAATGTTAATAGTAACGTTAATGTCAATATTAATTTTTTTAAATTTTTTTAAATTTTTTTATATTAATGTTAATGTTAATGTTAATATTAATGTTAATATTAATGTTAATGTTAATATTAATTTTAATGTTAAGTTTAATGTTAATTTTAGTATTTAAGGTTAATATTAACATTAATATTAACATTAACATTAATATTAACATTAATATTAACATTAAATTACGGATTAGAGTGAGATGGGTTTTGGGGGGACTTTCTAAGGGGGGCTTTTGATCCGCTTCCTATATATATATATATATACATATATATATATATATATACATATATACATATATATATACATATATATATATAAAAAAAAATATACATATATACATATATATATATATAGATAAATATATAGATAAATAATATAGATAAATAATATATAGATAAATAAAAATATATATATATATATATATATATATATATATATATATATATATATATATATATATATATATATATATATATATAGATAAATAATATGATACCATATTATACATAGAAAAACACATCTCTAAACAAATAGAAATCTGGGATTTAATATCTAAATAACATTTAAACAATATATATTAAATCTACATGTGTCCAAATAGGAATTTTTCCACTAGGACACAAACCTACATATAGGACACACCTAAAAGTCTCCAAATGGACACAAAATGGACACAAATGGAGACACAACCATGGGGGTCATTCCTATGGGTCAAAATCATCCTATATGCATGTAGGAATGAAAAGGAGAAGAGATTTATACCTCCCGGTAAATCGAATCGAAGAAAAGCCTTTCCGATACGACACCGACACGTAGGAATCCCAAATGGACACGAACGAGCTCTGAATCCTCCCAAACTTGGCTAGCTTCCTCCTCGGCTTGAGTAGAGAAGAAAAGAAGAAGGTTGGGTGGAAGATTGAAGGAATTTGGTGGTGAAATCTATATAAAACCCTCTCTAGAAATTTGGGGAAGAACAAGAGAGAGAAAGTGGATGGATAAAATCAATGAGTCATGCCTATTCCTATCCAAAGGTGGCTGGCCATAATGGCTATGTGTCCCTCTAATAAAAAGTCTAAAATGCCCTCCCACTAATCCTATTGTTTAATATTAGAAAAGGGGTAAATGGTTGAGGCTAAATTAGTCATTCTTAATCTCTAATCTAACCAAACCCTATCCATAAATAATTAGTCTAACCACTAACTAAAATTAATATCATGTGGGCCATGGCTAACTAGTGTGTGGGTCCCTAGAGTCAAAACTACCCCGGGTCCCCGTTACAAGTCGGATTGAGCTGAAATTCGAACCCGACTCAAATAACCCCAAAAAAATATCATAAATAATAAAATAAATTTCAAAAATATTCTAAAATGAAAAATAACAAAAATACCCCTGTTCCTGAAAACTGGGGGTGACAAATCTATCCACCTTAAAAAATTTCGTCCTCAAAATTAAAACCAAGCAATCACAAGAAAACACATGCAGAAAACAATCCCTCTCGAATACTTCCAAAAAAAATTTAGCAAAATAAAATCTCTTAAGACACAACTGTTACGTGTCCGATACGGACACATAACCAACACAAAATCTTACCTATCAAAAGCCAAATCAACAATCACCAATGCAAAAATATCAAAACTAAATCAAAGAGGTCCAATGACCAAAATACCCTTGGACCAGAAATGATACTGAAAATATCATAATCACATGGTTAGCTCTAGGTCAAACAGTCCCTAAGGTTTCACTAGCAAAACATCAAAATCACAAGTCATGGCTTAAAATTTAAAATGATAAAAATCTCTAAAATTAAAGCATGAATTAAATGACAATAATTAAATGACTAAAATTATAAGATTTAAATTTACTCTCAATTAAAAACTTGGTACTACAAGTCTATCCACCTTAAAAGAATTCATCCACAAAAATTAAAATAAAGTAAACACAGAAAAAAAAATCATGCAATTCGACAATCATATGCGTCTGTCCAGAATCATGATACTCAGAATCTCCGTCATGCTAGTGAGCAAGTCTACGATAATCACAGAGTCCATGACTATGGTACACACCTCTAGAATCATGGTATTTAAAATTTTTGCATTGCCGCATGCTTGGCAGCGAAAACCTTAAATTCCCACACCCTAGAAATACATCCATAATCTGACTATATGTCCTCACTATGCCTGCTAGCATGACCCTAGAGGATTCTAAATCTCATAATCAAGGCGACCTAGCTCATACGACTTATCTCAGAAGAAAATCACATCACAAGAACAAAAAATTTTATCAAACAATCAAGGAACAGATGGAATCGAATTTCAAGACAGTTTATAAGGAGGCAAATACGGAAATGAGATCGAAAGATTGGAACCTGTACTCTGCCCTGCTGCTGCCTGACTGCGAGTAATCGCCATCCTGAGGACGAATTGAACCCAAGAGATCAATATGGCACAAGATGAGATATTATCAAAGGAGGACAATTGAATTCAAATGCAAGAAGAGTTGTCATGGTAATCAAAAGATCAGAATTTTCCTAAAATGTGATTGAGTAACTCCTATCATACCCTAGATCCTACGTCCTAGTCGCAGGCTCGTAATTAGTACTCTAAGTCGAGCATAATTACGAGATCGCACTAATTGCGACACTGACCTGCATGGGCCACCACAAAAATGTGTCACGACCCGCACCCTGATTAGGGGCACGAGTACGTGGTTACGTCCAGCCTACGCCGCAGCATCGACGGTAGAACGCTGTCTAGGTTGTCTACAAAACTACACTAAACAGTATAAAGGTACATGTACAGTATATACACTCCGAATGGAGGTGACATAGCAATACAGTCTCAATCACAAAAAAATAAACTAGGATAGATAGCACGAAAGGAAATATGATAGATGAAAACAGGAAATAAGTTCAAGATCCACACAAGTCCAGAGCTATACACAACTACACAGAGTCCTGGAAATATAATATAAAATGCTACAAAATGAAAGTACTAGCTGGCTTGCAGGCCAGGCAAACCTAACTAAACTACACTACTCAGGATGAGCAAAGTCTAGTGGCTCTACTAACAAGCCACGGTCCAGGTCTACTCCGTCAGACTCGACCCCATAATAGGTCGGACAATCTGCCTCAGAATCATCTGTAATATATCAACGGTATCCTGTCAGGAAAATGAGCAAGTACAAACACCAACAGCAGTTCCATATGAATTGACAAATACTATAAGAGACAGTATAATAAATACAAGACAAAGATATGTGAAATACAGGGTAAAATCAGCAGGAAAATGTATAACAGATGTGAGTACTGAATAGGACGACAATATATAGGATGACTTAGGAACTATTCGGAAGCCGAGTTACAACCCTTAAACCAAACAAGGACCGGGGTTATAACTCTTCTCCCGAACAGAACTTAGCCTCCTATGATAAATAAATATAAAAATGTGACTTGAATTATTAGAGCGCTATGTGATCGGCTAGGGAATCATGGTAGGGTTATCCACTTGGCCCGACAATCCGCGGTGACCTCAACGGAAAGTCATACCGGCCAACCTGGATAACATGGACATTGAGGTATCTGCTACACCCTACGTGAGATGAGAGTGGCGCAAGCAAAATAGTGACATGGGACTTTAATCACATAATCCCTAATAATTCCCCCATCCCCGAATAGTATCATGGATCCGGACATGGCACATCATAACACGGGATTCAAAAGCAGGGGGCCAGCCCACTCCCAAATCGATGTCTATATAAGTACATGAAACATGGATATCACACACCAATATATCAATGAAATCCGGGAATAACATCTCATGACAGGATCTGACGTATACTAGTCCGTGATCCATCGTGTCGAAAATCATGTAAGATACTACAACTGAATCGGATATAGTAGATATCAAGACAATGAAAACTATCAGTGAATATACTCGCCTGTGGTCCTGAGCTGATAAGGTGAACAGACGCTCAGAGTAATCACAGACCCAAAATAAGATACTATAAGTCAAACAGGGTTTTATACTGAAAAGGAAACTAATTTAAGTCATGATATGCAAGTCTAAGTCAAACTAGGTCAATCTAGGTCAAACTGGATCAAACTGGGTCAATCTGGGTCACTGGGAGTTAATCCAAGTCAAACTAGGTCAAACGGGGTCAAAGGTTGACTTACAGTTGACTTTTGGTCAACTGGTCAACCCTGGTCAACTCTGGTCAACTCTAGGTCAACCCTAGGTCAAACTAGTCTAATGTTGACCAACTGTTGACTTTCAGTCAGCTGGTCAACTCCGGTGTGGTTTCGGTCAAATCTAGTCACTTATAGGCTAAGGTTGACTTTTATTGACTTTTGGTCAAAATGGTCAACCGAAGTCAAAACTAGTCTAGGAGCACTATATTTGATCATTACCAACCGAGAGAACCAAGTTCTAACCATATCTAAATCTCTAAACTCAAATACCTACATTACCCTTACCAAGGTAATCCCGATACCTTACCCAAAACAAAGGAAATCCCGCTAATTCTCAAGATACTAGCCTAGACTCCCTAGGGTAGTTAGATACTATCCTATCTAAGGGTTACTTACCAAGATATAGGTTTCCTAGATATCTAACCTATCTTAGAACATATGTTGGTTTATTCTTATTACCTTACCATGATATTCTCTAACTTCTAGTTAACACCCACATACCACACTCACTCATTCCCTCACATCATTGACTCCCATAATACCACACTCATAGGCTCTCACCTATAGGCTATTAGCTATACATATATATATACCCTCTAGACACTTATATAAACTCACCCATACACACACACACATAGGCTTTATATAGGACTGGTTTAGGATTGCTAATAGGCTGATTTTAGTGGACTGGATTTGGGGCTACTAAGGCTGAACAAGGGGCTTGCAATGGACATGGTTAGGGACAGGTTTTGGGGGGGTTTCAACTGTCCATTTATGGACTGCACAAGGCTGAATTTGGGGTGTTAATAAGCTGGTTTTGTGGAGCCTGCATTGGACTGAATGTAGGCTGGAAAATGGGGCAGCATATAGCTGAGTTTAGGGGCCAATTAAGGTGGTTTGATGGGGCAATATAAGGGACTGAATAGGACAGGAATTGGGCTGATATGTGGACTGAAACATGGGCTAAACTGGGACAGTTAAGGACAGGTAATGGGGACAGCAAATGCTGGTTTAGGGGGGGCCAAATGTTAGCTGATATGGGGCCTGCAAATAGGGTGGTTCAAGGCTGAATTGGACTGGATATGAAGGTTGATATGGGACAGGTTTGTAGCTGATATGTAGGACCAGTTAAGGACAGGTAAAGGGGCTCCTATGTGGCTGAAAATAAGGGCTAACATTGGGCTAATATGGACAGTTAATAGTTGGTTTGTAGGGACTGAAATGGGACAGTCAAGTGGTGGTTCATAGGGACTGTACTAGGCTGAGATGTGGGACAGTTTTAGGGTAGTTTTAGGACTGGTTGTAGGCTGTTACATGCTGCAATGGGGGCTGGAACATTGGGGCTAATCCCCCCCTCCATTCCTGCTATAAGCAGTAAATGACAGTCCCCTTTGGGGACTGTCCTGACCAAGTAATCAGTCCCCTTTGTGGGGACTGGTACCCCATTGCCACTGCTGATTACAATAGTACAAGAACCCCCTCCTCCTCACTCTCTAATCCCTCACACTCCTCTCAAACTCTCTCACACTCTAACACAAGCACACACAATACCAACCACCATTCTAAACCTTCCCTCCATCCTTGGCCGATCCTCACACACTACCCAAACACAATGGCTACAAATAATATCACATATATATATACATATATATATAAGCCACAAATATATATACATATATATATATAGAGAGAGAGAGAATAACATATATATATATATATATATATATATATTTTCTTTTTTTTCTTTCTATATATATATATATATATATATATATATATATATATATATATATATTTTTTTTTTTTTTTTTTTTTTTTTTTTAAAAAAAAAAATATATATATATATATATATATATATACATAGAAAAACACATCTCTAAAAAATATATATATACATATATACATATAGATAAATAATATGATACCATATGATACATAGAAAAATACATCTCTAAACAAATTGAAATCTGGGATTTAATATCTAAATAACATTTAAACAATATATATTAAATCTACATGTGTCCAAATAGGGATTTTTCCACTAGGACACAAACCTACACATAGGACACACCTAAAAGTCTCCAAATGGACACGAAATGGACACAAATAGAGACACAACCATGGGGGTCATTCCTATGGGTCAAAATCATCCTATATGCATGTAGGAATGAAAAGGAGAAGGGATTTATACCTCCCGGTAAATCGAATCGAAGAAAAGCCTTTCCGATACGACACCGACACATAGGAATCCCAAATGGACACGAACGAGCTCTGAATCCTCCCAAACTTGGCTAGCTTCCTCCTCGACTTGAGTAGAGAAGAAAAAAAGAAGGTTGGGTGGAAGAATGAAGGGATTTGGTGGTGAAATCTATATAAAACCCTCTATAGAAATTTGGGGAAGAACAAGAGAGAAAAAGTGGATGGATAAAATCAATGAGTCATGCCTATTCCTATCCAAAGGTGGCTGGCCATAATGGCTATGTGTCCCTCTAATAAAAAGTTTAAAATGCCCTCCCACTAATCCTATTGTTTAATATTAGGAAAGGGGTAAATGGTTGAGGCTAAATTAGTCATTCTTAATCTCTAATCTAACCAAATCCTATCCATAAATAATTAGTCTAACTACTAACTAAAATTAATATCATGTGGGCCATGGCTAACTAGTGTGTGGGTCCCACTAGAGTCAAAACTACCCCGTATCCCCGTTACAAGTCGGATTGAGCTGAAATTCGAACCCGACTCAAATAACCCCAAAACAATATCATAAATAATAAAATAAATTTCAAAATATTCTAAAATAAAAAATGACAAAAATACCCATGTTCCTAAAAACTGGGGGTGACACTGCTACCCTGTGTAACGTTCATAACGATACATTGTCAGTCCTAAGCCCGGATCAAGGATGAGGGTTTACATATAAATTAATATAATAAAATTATATAATTTAATCATGTTTAAATATATTTTTTAAATGTTCCTTCTTTGGACTTTTGCCTAGGACCTCCAAATGGCTTGAGACGGTCCTGATCCCTGCCCGAAGGCTACATTCCGGCCCAAAGGTCCCGTCCCAGCCCGAAGGCTACATCCCGGACCGAAGGCCCCATCCAGCACGGAGGCCGCACCAGCTCCACAATAGCACCGCACCGCACCTACACCCGCATCGCATCCACGCCCTCCCGAATTTCATTGTATCGCACACTGCACCCGACCACTACCCCACCACTTAATTCCCTTAAAGGAAAATTAAATGGCACCCCCCGTTGCTCGAAAATGACAGCAGCAATTCCTCGACTCACGGAGGCAGTATTGCGAGCCAATGAACGACAAGGAGGAGGGGGCGATGCTATGGCCGACACTAGCCAGTGGAGGCAAGGTAAAAGAGTTTGGTTTTATGCTATGCATACTACTGTTAAATGTAGCAGCGGCATAAGCGAGGGTCGAACTTGAAAAATCTTAAATCATTTAGGGTATTTAATTGATTAAATAAAGGAAAAGGTATTATACATATATAAAAAAAATGATAAGGTGAGGGTATTTAAGTAAAAATGACCTGAATAAAATTGGATGGGTGATGTTGCTATACTGTTACCAGAAACCGTCTTCGCACTCAAGCCATGAGCTTAACCTGTCCAAAAATATTTAGAAAGATGAGGCATGCAAATTGAAGGTGGCTTTAAAACATACCAATACAATATTTTGTATCAGACTCATTGACATGTTTATGAAAAAAAAGGTAATGAGAATTCATTTCTTTCAAATGCTTGATCGGGGACTAAAACATCCAATCTCAAGTATAGGGAGACACTGTCCAGAAACATCACGAGGTTATAACACTTCTACATTTTATTATAAAAGGCTTACTCACACTCGATAACTCTAGATTTTCTCAAGTTACAAGATTGCACTCAATTTTATTCTTGAATTGAAGAAAGCTTCATATAATTATAGTGAGCTACAATCCACTCCAGAAGAAAGATGTATCCAGATGAAAAACATAACTGCTCTCTTAGTTACAATAATACATACACTAAGCCGATGCTTGGGCCTCTGAGGTATCTTGTAATCCACATGCCAAATTAGCAGGTACAGCTATATCAATCATCTTAGTGTTGAAGTCTAGTCTGGATTTGATAATAGCATAATTATGTAGTCCAAATCTGATTAAATATTTGATTTAATTTGATTTTGATGTCCATAATTAGTGCTGGACTATTTTAGATATAATAGGATTCTTATTTGAGGGTTTCCTATTTAAGATATCCTATTATAATCTAAAATAGGATGTTGATAGGCTATTTTAGGTGTAGTATGATTCTTATTTGAGGGCTTCCTATTTAAGAAATCCTATTATAACCTAAAATAGGTTTTTCTCATCCTATATATATGGGGTGAGGGTGGAGGCACAAAGCACATCAAAAAAGTGGAAAATCGAGGTGCTCGTCCACAGAAAATCTAAGAGAAAGTTTCGCACTTTGCGCTTAGGACTTCGTCATCCAAGACAGAAGGAAGAAGAGATCTAATCGAGGGGTCGTCAACTTCGGTTAGGGAGATAGCTACGGGTTTGTGAGTAATTTCAATTGTAATCTCTTTCTTTTCTTCTTGAGTGTGGTGAGGGGGTTGAACCTATTAGGACAAAGGGTTCAACATTAGTTTTTGTCAATCTTGTAATTTCATTTGAGTTATAGAGATTGGAATTTGTCCAAGTGACGTAGTCACCGCCATATATTTGTCTTTATCTGTGTTTGGTGTCCGTTAGACGAGGGTTGGTTATTTCAGGTGAATTGGCCTAAGTTTCCGCTGCGGCAACATCTCAGACATGGTATCGGAGCGCAGGAGGGCGTATCTGATTTCCAACATCTGGTATCAGAGCTTTGGAGGTTCTGGAAACCATGTCTACGGAGAAGATGAACACTCGTATGATCACCCTCGCAGGGGAAAACTGGACGATTTGGAAAGCAAGGATGGAGGATCTACTCAGGTGCAAGGACTTGCATGGTCCGTTGGAGGGCGACAACGCAAAGCCAATGGACAAAGCTGCTGAAGACTGGAAACGACTGGATCGGAAGGCCATTGGATTCATCTGCCAAGGGTTGGATGATTCGGTGTTTCACCACGTGTCCATGGAGAGTTCAGCAAAAGCATTGTGGGAGAATCTGCATTCGCTGTACGAAAGAAAGACGACTGGCAACAAGACGTTTCTTATTCGCCAACTCGTCAACTCGAAGTATACGGAGGGTGTCCTAGTGGCACAACATCTGAACGAGGTTCAGGGTATCATCAATTAGCTGTCTACGATGAAGATGGTGATTGATGATGAGCTTCAGGCCCTACTTCTCTTGAGTTCTCTGCCGAAAAGCTGGGAGACATTGGTGGTGTCGGTAAGCAACTCCATACCTGATGGAGTTGTCACGATGGAGGCAGTCAAAAGTAGCTTGTTGAATGAGGAGGTCCGACGCAAGTAAGTGGAATCGTCACAGGAGTCCGCTCTGGTTACTTCCTACGGAAAGGGAAGACCCAATTTACAGACGAGGACAGGAGGGAGTTCCCGGAATCTTGCGATTGTGGACCGCAAGGAGGGCTGCTATCACTGTGGCAAAAGGGATCATATCAAAAGGAACTGCATGAAGCTCAAAACTGAGAAGGCAAAAGGAAGGACGATCAGGAGGATCTCACAGCAATGGGAGATAT
Organism: Iris pallida; assembly: GCA_029216955.1. Lineage (NCBI taxonomy): Eukaryota > Viridiplantae > Streptophyta > Magnoliopsida > Asparagales > Iridaceae > Iris > Iris pallida. Next base: position 9,059,242 of record JANAVB010027596.1, read on the forward strand.
CATCATCGCAGCAACCGACGCAGAGGAACCTTGTGGCATGTGGCATGACGGCGACTGGATTATGGACACGGTAGCGTCGTATCACGCTACTCCACATAGGAGGATCTTTACGTCATATCGCGGCGGCAGGTTTGGACGTGTGAAGATGGCAACAAGAGGACGGCTGCAGTTATAGGCATCGGTAATATGCACTTGACAATGGTGCTCGGTGAGAAGCTCGTTCTCAAGGGTGTGCGACATGTACCGGGTTTGTGCTACAACTTGGTTTCGGTAGGGAGACTAGCAGATGATGGTTATCGCAGTCTGTTTGGGGACAAAGATTGGATGCTTGCGAAAGGTTCCCAACAGCTGGCTCGGGGAGATTTGTGTTGTGGCATGTACAAGCTCAAGCCGCTGAGCTGTACAGGTAGGCCACAAACACCGGATGGAGGCTCGAGGGGTGCTCGACAGGAGGTGGATCGTCGAGAACTTGCTGAGGAGGGGCTTCTAGGTGCTTTGAAGGATACGGAGGATTCGGTTCGTCGAGACAAAGCGACGGATGGTGGTGAGTCAAAGATTGAGGGTCAGTCTTTCGGTCCCATGACAACTGGTCGGTCTCCAGGTGGGGGTTGCTCTACGGATCCGGTTTTGGCGACGGGTGGTTTGCCAAAGCTTCAAGGAGCGACATCGGTTTCAGCAGTTCGAAGCCAGGAAAGAGATCAAGGTTTGTAGCAAACTCAATCTGAGGCGGGAGCATCATCATTCACACAGTTCAGGGGGAGCTGTGGGTCATCGACGGCATGCACAGTGCGTGATGTTCTGCTCGAGGACGCATGTGTATGGGAGAGCTTCAAGTTCAGACATGAAGGTGGGCAGGTTCAGGAGTTCAAATCTCAGGAGGACCGCACCGTCTGCTTGGTTGGGCCAGCCAAGGATGAAGAAGCTCGTCGGAACGTTAACACTTTCGGGTGGAAGATAGAAGTCGGGGACAGGCAGCCGAGACTTGCGGTGAGGCTGATCGTCAGGGACTTCGGTCTTGATCGTGTTCTTGATATCGGCAGGATTCCAGTGGTGTAAGAGGTGCTACGCATGGCAGCTAGCGTCGACGTGACGGTCGAGGAGCTGGAGACGAAGGAAGATCCAAAACAGCTCGGGGGATCGAAGATCAGTGGCATGGGGGAGCAGGAACTCTGTCGCATGACGACAGGCATGGAGTCCAGTTGAGGAGCCATGGGGTCAACACCCTCTCATCAGACTGGAGGGGGAGATTGTTGGAGTCCAGTCTGGATTTGGTAATAGCATATTTATGGAGTCCAAATCTGATTAAATATTTGATTTAATTTTATTTGGATGTCCATAATTAGTGTTGGGCTATTTTAGATATAATTAGATTCTTATTTGAGGGCTTCCTATTTAAGAGATCCTATTATAATCTAAAATAGGATGTTGATGGGCTATTTTAGGTGTAGTAGGATTCTTATTTGAGGGCTTCCTATTTAAAAAATCCTATTATAACCTAAAATAGGTTTTTCTCATCATATATATATATATATATATGGGGTGAGGGTGGAGGCACAAAGCACAACAAAAAAGTGGAGATTCGAGGTGCTCGTCCACAGAAAATCTAAGAGAAAGTTCTGCACTTTGCTCTTAGGACTTCGCCATCCAAGACAGAAGGAAGAAGAGGTCTAATCGAGGGGTCGTCAACTTCGGTTAGGGAGATAGCTATGGGTTGGTGAGTGATTTCAATTGTAATCTCTTTCTTTTCTTCTTGAGTGTGGTGAGGGGGTTGAACCTATTAGGGCAAAGGGTTCAACATTAGTTTTTGTCAATCTTATAATTTCATCTGAGTTATAGAGATTGTGATTTGTCCAGGTGACGTAGTCACCGCCATATACTTGTCTTTATCTGTGCTTGGTGTCCGTTAGACGAGGGTTGGTTATTTCAGGTGGGTTGGCCTAAGTTTCCACTGCGGCAACGTCTCAGACACGGTATCGGAGCGCAGGAGGGCGTATCTGATTCCCAACACTTAGGATATGCCAATTTCAGATCTAGAGAGAATAAAAGTCACAAACATGTCAGACAAACAATACTTGAAATTTGAAAACACTGAAATTTCTAGATATCAAACTCAAAACACTAAAATTACTTACTATCCATTATACTCTTGAAGGTTTCCTGATAAGGTATTCCCAAGGATAAAAGTCAGCATGATTTTCCAGATCAAACACATTGCAAATATTTAAGGACAAACTACCGAAAATGAGAACTAAGAATTGAAGGTAGATAAGAGCAGTATGTCACGTTAAAATATAATGTCTACTATAACAGTATGTCATGGTACAATTTCTTCTCATTAAGTATCTTGATGATTCTTTCAACATCATAATAGTGAGCAAAAATGACAGAAAGCTAATCTATTAAATAAATTACCTCATCTTTTGATAGACGGGGATTAAAGAGACTCTCCTCTCCAACTGTGCTTACCTGAATGCAAAGAACGTGTTGTTAATTTAGGCAGCAAGTAGGGAAAATGTCTGATAAGTTAAAAGGGGAGTTGTTGCTCACAGTGAATCCCTTAAAGTCATGAGCAGGATAAATTAGAGTATCCTTGGGCAATGTGAATATCTGCATACAAGAAAGAATCATGACTACTATAGTGAAAACTAAACCTTCAATAGGGTGATGTTTTGGAAAATGGGTCTGCTAATCTACTTGCCTGTGAGTGCACTGACTGGTAAAGCTGAATCGAACTTCCTATACAACATTCCATACTATGTTACATTCTCATTCAGTCGACCTATGAAAAAAGACTGGAAGGGGGTATTTATTCATGCTTTGAGTAACCAAACTTTACTGAACTAAATGCATAACACGTACTCTGCTTATTATCTGCACATAGTTTCCCCCAATCTCAGAACCTCAAAACCACTTCCAGTAAAATGTTCATACTTGCATATTGCATCTCTAAGCATAAAAACAGTAATCACACGCTTTAGATTGACACTACCTTTGGGCATATCCTTTGCCAGGATAATTGCCCACGATGCTGTCAAACAAGCAAAGAAAACAAAGAGTGTGTATGCTAGTATATGAAGGATGAAGATCTATGAATGGATAAAGAGTGAAAATAACCATAGCTAAACCACCTTAAGTTTTTCTGACAAGAGAAATTAGATACTATTTCGTGTTGGTGTATGTCTCATGGATCATGATAAATGAAGTAAGAAAACTCAAATAATTTCAACAAGCAAAAACAACAAAGTAGCACCTTTTATGGGTAGTGTGTATGCTAATATGCCATTGAAATGGCAGGTGGTATGAACATGAGTGAGCGAGCTCCATTGGGGGTACATTTCTAAATTCTCTGCCAAGTTTGAGCAGCAATGAACTAATGCCAAATTTGTTAAAATTCTGTACCCTTTAACAGATCTGAGATGCTAGCTTTTTAGCATAGAGATCTCAGTAGCTAGCTCGGAATCTAACATGAAGCAGCTGAGAGGCAGAATGAAAGCTGTACTTTGGCTGGGTTCTGTATTGTTTGGTTTGTTGCTTCTTTACTACACTAAGTAAGATGTAATGTAATCTGATCTAGACTCTTTACCTCCTTAACAATATAAATTATAATGTCTAATTTTGAATTTTGATTTCCTTTTTTTGGTTTTATGACGTTTTTGTTCATTTCAATAACGATGGAACCTGAGGTGATAGCTATCTGAACTCTGATTGCTTTGACAAAAAAAAATGGTGGTTAATTGTGCATGATACTAACCTTATCTCAAGGAAAGAAATTAGAAGATGGACCTCATATTGCACCTCTTATTATAATGCCTAATATTTGGATCCTTTCACCAATATGATAAAAAACAAGTACCATTATAATGCCTAATATTTGTAATCACATAGTACTTTTACCGGTGCTTCTTTGAATTCCTCCATCTACTACTATAATTAACAGATACCTTCTGCAAAAAGGATGTCTTGTTGGAGGGAAATCAATACCCAACACCCATGCTGACATAAACCTCTCCTTTAGAACTTACAAACATTGAATGGCTTGCAATTTCTTTGAGACAGCATTCACCCACTTAAACCTTTTTAGTTTTTTTTTTTCTATTTGTTCCTCGAGAACAATATAAAGCAACAAATAGAGTACCAGTGAATCATGACCCTTGCTGTTCCTCAAGAGTCAAGACCTAGATATAGATGAGATATTCCATGTCTGAAAGATATAATTGTATTTACCTGAAAATCTGTCCTTCCACAGCCACGTATCAGTAAGGCATCACCAGTGAAAGCCATCCGTGGATGTGGTTGATCAGGTCCATCTCCAGTTACGTATGTGACACAACCCAAGTATGACCAGGAGTAGCACGCACCTGCAAAAGTTAGAAAGTTTAGCAATGACTTTTAAAGATAATCAACATGTTGATTTGATGCATGTGGTAAAATTTAACCTATTTAAGGACCAGGGAAGTTACATTCCCCATACAAAATTATATGTTTTTAGATGCTTCTAATTTGTACCAATACTACATTTAAGAATTAGTAATATCAAAGTTAAATTACATTAAAGAATATATAATAAATCATTTAGAGTTAATATTGTCCCTATGTTTTAGATCTTATTATTATTTTAAAGTTCAGTTGGTGAGTGTGGCAAAGACGTCAGACACGATCTTGTAGTTAGACGGCTAGTTGCAAGGTTCATTATGCATCAAAGTTTTCCATGACAGTTAGTACTCCGTTCGCATTCATGGACAAGACAGAAATGAATGAAGTTTCCAACAACACATCTAGCTTAACTATATATGGAGATGTATTCACTTATTCATATACAATTACCAGCGTCAAAAGAACAAAATCTTTCATTATGAAGATATCTTCAACACTATGTATATATTGCGGCACACAAATGAAAGAAAGAGAGAGGGTGAGCATGCGGTCAGAAAAAACAATAAGAAAAGAGAGGAATAACAGTGTTCAGATTATTTGGACTAAATCAAACAGCTAGATATACAAGATGATGGTCAAGGCACATTCAATGCTAGCTTTAAAGCAATATTCTCTTCTACTTGATGCAATCGATTGAATATACAAACTCCACCACATACTCTCAAAGTCACCATGTTGTATGTTGGTCCTTGTTCCCATGACCACACATTTCAAACACTGAGTATGAACTATCTAGATCCATTCAGAGAAGACTCACAGAACTGACAAACAGTTCTCACTCCAAGGCTTCACAGTTTAATCCAAAATAATCATGAAAGGAATGGAAAGGCATAGCTGAAACCATCAGTAGATTTGAGAGTTCGAACTATTAGGAATAATCACAAGATTGGCACCATCAAGATACGAGTCTGTGAAGCATTAACATGCTTATATTGACAATAATATAATTGTGTATTCAAATAAAAGAACTGAAATTCAATACGAGTCCAAAATAAAATCCGTTATATTTTTTGTGCTCTTCTAGGAATTATCGAACTCTTTGTTTCCGTACCTCCAAGTATAGGTCACCAAAATATATTTTATCGCTCGATTCAACCACATGATCTGCTTTCGCTTGACTAGCTTTGGAAATGACAGACTTTGTTGGTGCTCTTGCTCCTTGACATGAAGAGAGCTTGCTCCCAACATGCTTTGTAAAGTTTAGTCCCACATTGGAAAAGCACCATGAGTTATCTCAACATATATATGAGTATGTGTTATTGGGATATGCACATGGGGTGGTGACTGTTGGGAACGAAGCGCGGAAACCGTTTTCCCAAACCAGAAAGTCCTGCGAGAGAACCGATCCAACACGGATCACCACAACTCACTTGAAAGAAGAAATTTTTTGATTGCGGGCTCCGAAGAACAAGAGATGCCGAAAAATTATTCGAAGCAATCTCTCATTCACAATAGTCCTTAATCCTCTCTCTCTCTCTCTCAAAGATTGTAAAGCACTCTTGTTTTTGAGATGATTTTACAACTAGCGTGCATCACCCTTTTATAAGCCCTTGGTAATCCATACATGGAAGGCCAATATATATGGAAACTTCCAATATGCATCAATCATATATTTAATGGAAATCCAATCATAATTGGCTTGCCATAATTGGAAGCCCAATTATATGGAAAGCTACTAAATGAAGGATCCAATCATAAATATATAATCAAAGTAAATATGAAAATCCAATCATATATTTCCTTACCATATATGTTCCAAAATAGGATCCATGCACTCCCCGAGCTTCTCCGACACACGGATGGCGCTCGTCGCTCTCCGGGGTATTCTCCACATAGGTTGGGAACCCCACCCACTCTAACAAATCTTCCCCTTCACAACTAGGTGGAGGACTCGTCATTCTGACGATCCGCCTGCAGTACTCAAACTTCCCCCTTGGTAGAACCTTCGTGAGCATGTCCGCTCCATTGTCATCAGTATTGTCACGACCCGCTTCCGAATAATCGGATACGAGTCGGACACGCCCAGCCTTCGTCGATGGACACGACAAAGTAAGCTGTACAATACTAAGAAAAACTCCAAGTCACAATGTAATGTAAACGAACACAGCTTTTATAACGTTCCCAAAAATGATCACCATTATCCATCAAGTCTTTTAGTAAAAAATCAGCCGGAGACAAATCCGGTCAAATAAAATGAAGATACAATAATGAATATCCAAAATACAATCTCCAGAAAATAAAATAAAATGAAAGCTGCAATATACAAGCAATCACATGCTCCATGTGGCCTCCCACTCACCTGCAACGTATACTGTCAGGAAAAGAGCAAAGTACAACCCTGACAAGAGCAATATACAATGTAATCTGTAGTACAGAATACAAGGTGAAACCAGAATACCAGAACAGGAAATGAAACTACGGTACCAGAGATGAAATATAAAAAAACTGCAGGCAATGGACGACAATCAATATGCTAAACAATAAACACGGCTATCAATGTACAAGGCAATGAACACGACAATCAATATGCAAGTGTGACAATTTGAAATATTAAACTAATGTGTGACCAGATTAGGAGTACAATCAATCAATGAGGCAATGAGTCAATGAGTCAATCAATTCTACAAGGTCAGGCTTCATCGTACGTGAAGTTTACGATTAGGCTATCCACAATTACCTATGTTGGGTGTGGTCACACAAAAGCTAATATTTCTCCCAATCCCCGCAATAAACAATGACTCGCAAGCAATGAACAATGTACAAGACAATCGTGTGTATCTCGTGTCCGATATGAGAACATGACACATGAAGGTAAGACAGAAATACAGAGTACAAGTCGAGTCAGTGTACTTGCCTCGGTTTGGTTGCACGAGAGTAATACTGCATGGATGCGATGAATCACCTGTTAATATTTTGTACAAGTTTGATTAGGGTTTTTACAATGTTAATTAGCTAGATATGATTAACTTACCAAATCTTTAATCAATAAACTAATAAAATGATTTATTAACTTTATAGGAAATACTTATTGATATAGCTTGAAAATATCATTAATTATATTTAGTAGGAAAATCATTTGTTTAGAAATATATGTATATTAGCTTTGATAATTATTTATTAGAGAAATACTTTGAACTATATTAAACAAAAATTCTCTTTTTAGAAAAATACCTACTAACTTATAAACATATTGATAACATGATTTGATCAAAATAAATAATAGTAATATCACTTTTAAATGCTAGAAACATTTTGTAAGTAAAATAGCATTTTTGAAATAAATACGTTTTTGATATATTAGAATTTACTACCAATATATAAATTATAGCAAATACATATGGATAGTATAAAAATACTTTAACTATTTTCTAGCAATAATGCATTTATTAAACAATAACTAGCTAAAACAACATTTACAAAGTCTAAATGTTTTAAGAAATAATTTCATAATATACATATTGCAAAAATTCACTAATTAATATATATATATATAGTAATTGGTTACTGGATACATAGAGTTTTAAAGCTAATAAAATAATATCAATTAAATATTTTTCCTACATTAATCAATACTAGTAAAGATTTAACTAAAATTAACACTAACAATAATAAGCCCAACCCACAGTCCAAACTTAAAATTCAAATCAAATATAACAGCCCAGTCTTCTAGGCCCATAAATCTACTGCTGTAATAAAAATAGCACATTAAACCCCAGCCCACCATACTGGCCCACAACCCAGCCTAGTCCCAAAATAATCAGGTTTATACTTAACATAATTCCTACATTTATTCCACTCTCTTGAGCCCAAATGAACCTAGCCCAGCCCCAAGCCCAACTGTTCCTAATACAATCTTAACATAATTTTTTTCTTAACCCCGTTTCATTCACAGCCTTTCTATTCAGTCCAACACCCGGCCCAATCCATCACAAATATATTAACCCTAATATTCTCTCTCCTCAACCCCATTTCACTCAGCCGACAGAGCTCTCAGCTCTTCGTCTTCCCCAACCCTCCCGAACACTCGAGAGCCCCTTTCTTCTTCCTCAAGCTCCTTCCACCTCCAGCCTTCACTCTCTCTATCTCGGCTAAGACCCTAACCGACTAGCCTATTTCTTCTCTCCATCTCCCTTCTCTATTTCATAATCAATCAATATAGAATTAAAATTAAAATACTCATGAACAAAATATTTTATATAAAATATTAACCAAGTCTTTAGTTAAAGCAAGGATTTAATAATCAAAATAACAATTTAAGTAAAACCACTAATAATACAATTTTAGTAAACAAAGTTGAAATTAATTTATTTTCAAACATGAACCTATTATTCAAGAAAATATATTTTAAAAAAATAGAAAATTTAGGAATTGATTTCAAAATTCATCAAAATTGATTCCGGGAGTTACAAGTATGGACCTTCTCAAGCATCGCGTCCTTCTTCTCAACCACATCCCGTATCCAATGATACCGAGTCTCGATGTGCTTGGACCGGCTATGAAAGGTCTTATTCTTCATAAGGTGTATAGCACTCTGACTATCGCAAAGCAAAGTATACTGCTCTTGTTTCAGTCCCATTTCCTGCAACAGCTTTTTCATCCACAGCAACTCCTTATGCAAGCCTCCGTCACCGCAATGTACTCTGTCTCTGTCGTCGATAAGGCAACACACTTCTGCAACCGCGACTGCCACGATACCGCTCCTCCAGCAAACATCATCACATAGCCCGAAGTCGATCGCCTCGTGTCTACATCTCCAGCCATATCAGCATCGTTATACCCAACCAGCTTCGGCTCGTCACCACCAAAAGAAAGTCTCCAATCGGCAGTGCCCTGAAGGTATCGTAGAATCCACTTGACCACACTCCAATGTACCCTTCCAGGATTTGAAAGATAACTGCTAACTGTGCCAACTGCATGAGCGATGTCTGGCCTCGTACACACCATAGCATACATAAGACTTCCCACAGCTGAGGCATATGGAACCCGCTCCATATTTTCTTTTTCGTTCTCGGTAGATGGACACTGCTCCTCAGTGAACTTAAAGTGAGCCGCAAGGGGGCAACTCATTTTCTTCGACCCGTCCATCCCGAAACGCTGAAGTACCCGGTGAATGTACTTCTTTTGGGACAAGTGTAGCAACTTGGACTCTCTCTCTCGGCTGATCTTCATCCCAATAATAGTCTTGGTTGTGCCCAAATCCTTCATAGAGAAGGCCGCGCCCAGTTGGCGCTTCAACTCCGCTATCCTAGTGGCATTCCGACCCACTAATAGCATGTCATCTACATAGAGCAATAAAATAATAAAATCATCATCGACAAAATACCTCACAAATACACAGTGATCCGACGTCGTCCGTGCATAGCTATGCTCCCCCATAAACGACTCGAACTTCTTGTACCACTGCCTCGGAGCCTGCTTCAGACCATACAAGCTCTTCCTCAACCGGCAGACCAAATATGACTTGCCCTTCTCACAGAATCCATCTGGCTGCTCCATGTATAACTCCTCCTCAAGATCACCGTAGAGGAATGCCGTCTTCACGTCCATCTGCTCGACCTCCAAGTCGAGACTGGCTGCCAATGCTAGCACCACCCGAATAGACGAATGCTTGACGACAAGCGAAAAGATCTCATCATAATCCACGCCTTTCCGCTGACCGTAGCCTTTAACTACCAGCCTCGCTTTGTATCGAGGGCGAGTAGCATCATCCGTCTGTTTTACTCTAAACACCCATCGATTCTTCAAAGCCTTCTTGCCCTTTGGCAACCGCACCAGCTCATAAGTGGAATTGGTGTGTAAGGAACTCATCTCCTCCTGCATAGCCTCCATCCACTCCTGCCTGTGTTCGTCTTCCATAGCCTCTGCAAAACTTTTGGGTTCTCCCCCGTCAGTTAATAGCACATACTCACCCGGTGAGTATCTCGTAGATGGTCGACGCTCTTTGTCGCTCCTTCTCAGTGGAGTCACTGGTGCTGGCTGTCTACCAACAGCATCATCCTCTTCAGGAACCGCCTCCCAGGCATGCTCATCCTCCTGAGGGACATCCTGACCACCATTAGCAAGCTGATGATCAAGGTTTGGAGCAACTCTATGTACTGGCTCTCCCATAATTGGATCCTATACGATGTCCTCTGGAAACTGCTCGAAGCAAAATGACTCTAACTCAGGCAATTCTTCAGCCTCAGAAGGCGTCTCGGAATCCTGAGTGTTGGTCATGGTCTGATCCTCGACGAATACCACGTCCCTACTTCTGTAGATTTTTCTTCCCACCAGGTCGTAGAGTTTATAGCCAAACTCATCCCGACCGTAGCCGACAAAGACGCATCACCTCGTCTTCGGCTCAAGTTTGGATCTCTCGTCCTTCGGTACATGCACGAAGGCCTTACAGCCAAACACTCGCAGGTGATTGTATGACGGATCTTTACCGTAAAGGCACATCACCCTGCAAAGGAGCACTAGGAGATAAATTAATAACATAAGCAGCTGTGAGAAGAACCTCACCCCAATAACTGCCCGACAAGTTTGCTTCTGACAGCAAACACCGCACCCTCTCCATCAGTGTCCTGTTCATGCGCTCCGCTACACCATTGAGCTGAGGTATCTTGGACGGAGTCTTCGGGTGTCGTATCCCTTGCTCTCTGCAATAAGTATCAAAGGGACCAATGTATTCGCCGCCGTTGTCGGACCGAACACACAATAACTTCTTGCCCGTCTCTCTTTCAACAGAGGCCTGAAACTCTTTGAAAGTAGGCAGCACCTGATCCTTGGTCTTTAAGGCATAGACCAAAACCTTCCTGGAACAGTCATCAATAAAAGTTACAAAGTAAGAAGCACCACCAATAGATTTTACCTTCATAGGACCGCAGACATCCGAGTGAGTCAACTCGAGCAACGCCGGCTTCCTTGAACTTGGGTGACTTTGAAAAGACACCCTCTTTTGCTTCCCAGCTAAGCAGTGCATGTACTTCTCTAACTTTGTAGACTTGAGCCCTGGAATCACCTTCCTGTTCACCAAGTAGCTTATCCCCTTCTCGCTGATATGGCCGAGCCGCCTGTGCCACAACTCGGTAGACGCATCACTGACGGCGTTTATCTCCTGTGCTTCCTGTGCGCTCCCCTCCATATAGTAGAGACCGGACTTCTTGCTTTCTCTGGCAATCACCATCGAACCTCTGGAAAGCTTCCACTGACTATTCTCGAAGAGACTGAAGAATTCCTCATCATCCAACCTTCCAACCGACACCAGGTTAAAATGGATGTCAGGGATATGACGAACATCTTTGAGAACAAGAACTGCACTTGTCTTTGTTCTCAAATGCACATCTCCAATGGCAACCGCCTTCGACACATCTCTATTGCCCATCTTCAATACTCCACAGTCGCCTGTCGTGTAAGTGGTAAATAGTGCCCTGTTGTGAGATACATGTGCTGAAGCCCCTGAGTCCACCAGCCAAGAATTGTCATCGCAGGAGAGGTTTGTGATAACCTCATCACCTACGACGATCGCATCGCCTCGATGTATCGAGGTCGTCGCTGTAGTGTTCTCATCTTGCTTCTCCTTGTCGCCCTTCTTCTCTCTCTTCTAAGCGAAACAGTTCCGCTTGATGTGTGTCACGACCCGCACCCTGAAGAGGGGCACGAGCACGTGGTTACGTCCAGCCTACGCCGCAGTATCGATGGTAGAACGCTGTATATAGGGTCTGTAAATACTACAACTAAAACAGATAAATGTACCTGTACAGTATATACACTCCGAATGGAGGTGACATAGCAATGAAGTCTCAATCACATATATCAAACTAAGATAGATAGCATGGAAAAGAGATATGATAGATAAAACAGGAAATGAGTCCAAAATCCACAAGTCAGAGCTAAACTCAAACATCTAAGAGTCTCAAAAAATATATAAGATACTACAAAAATGAAATGTACTAGCTGGCTCGCAGGCCAGGCAAACCTAACTAAACTATGCTACTCAGGGTGAGCAAAGTCTAGTGGCTCTACCAACAAGCCACGGTCTAAATCTAGTCCATCAGACTCAACCCCATAGTAAGTCGGGCAATCAGCCTCTGAATCATCTGTAAAATTTGTCAACGTATCCTGTCAGGAAAATGAGCAAGTACAAACACCAACAGCAGTTCCATATGAATTGAGAAATACTATAAGAGACAGCAATAATGAAATACAAGACAAAGATATAGGCGACTTGGGAACCATTTGAAAGCCGAGTTACAACCCCTGAACCAAACAAGGACCAGAGTTGCAACCCTTCTTTCAAACCGAACTTAGTCTCAAATCATGGTACAGTATAAAAGACAGATAGAGCATGTGAGAAATGGAAATCATAGCATGGTGAGAAGTACAGAAAGTAAAGCTGAACTGGAATATAAGATACACTAATAAATGTAAAAGGTGATTTGAACTATTAGAGCGATATGTGATCGGCTAGGGAAGCAAGAGATGGTTATCCACTTGGCCCGGCAATCCGCGGTGTCCTCAACGGAGAGTCATGCCGTCCAACCTGGATAACTGGTAATGGGGTGTCTGCTACACCCTACGTAAGGTGAGGGTGGCGCTAGCAAAATATAGTTACAGGGAGGCTTTGATCACATAACCCCTAATAATTCTCCTATCTCCGAATAGTATCACGGATCCGAACATGGCACGTCATGACACGGGGTTCGAGAGCAGGGGGCCAGCCCATTCCCAAATCAGTGTCTATATAAGTACAGAACACAGAAATATCATATACTCATATACCAAGGGAGTCTAGGAATAACATCTCATGACAGGATCCGACGTATACTAGTCCGTGAAATGTCGTGTCAGGAATCATGTAAAACACTACAACTAAATCGGATATAGTAGATATCAAGACAATGAAAACTATCAGTGAATGTACTCGCCTGTGATCTTGAGCTGATAGGGTGAACAGACGCTCAGAGTGATCACAGACCTAAAATAAGATACTATGAGTCAAACAGGGTTTTATACTGAAAAGGAAACTAATATAAGCCATGAATGCAAGTCTAAGTCAAAACTAGGTCAATCTAGGTCAAACTGAGTCATACTAGGTCATACTGGTTCATACTAGGTCATACTAGGTCACTGGGAGTCAATCCAAGTCAAACTAGGTCAAACGGGGTCAAAGGTTGACTTACAGTTGACTTTTGGTCAAAAAGTCAACTCTGGTCAACTCTGGTCAACCCTAGGTCAAACTAGTCTAATATTGACCAACTGTTGACTTTCAGTCAACTGGTCAACTCTGGTTTAGTTTCGGTCAAATCTGGTCGCTTAAAGGCTACGTTTGACTCTCGGTTGACTTTTGTTGACTTTTGGTCAAAAAGGTCAACCGACGTCAAAACTAGTCTATGAGCACCATATTTGATCATTACCAACCAAAGGAATCAAGTTCTAACCCTATCTTAGACTCCTAACACTAATACCCTATTTTCTAGGTAAACTTACATTACTCTACCAAGGTAAATCTCGATACCTTGCCCAATCCCAAGGAAACCCCGTAAATACCCAAGGTACTAGCCTAGGCTCCTTAGGGTAGCTAGATATCAACCTACCTAAGGTTTACCTACCAAGGAAAATAGGTATCCTAGGTATCTAGGCTATGTTGGGATACATGGGTATTGGTTTACCCTATTACCTAATCCATATCATGAATTTACCCTCATAACTCTACCACACTCAACACTCTCACAAAACACTCACCTATATCACACTCACAAGGCTCTCCTATAGGTTTCCTATTAGTTTAGATATAGGCTATCCTATAGGCACTCATAAAACATATGTGTAGGCTCTCACTAACTCACACACACACACAATCAACCTCACAAATACACACACACACATAGGCAAATTGTGGACAGGTTTGTGGACTGTTGGACTGATTTTGTGGTGTTATATAGGGGCTGTAGAGTGGCAATTTGGGGACAGGCTTGTACAGGTTTATGGGGTTAGTTAGGACAGCAATGAAGGGTCTAATATAGGCTGTGCAGGACAGTAAGTAGGGACTTATTTGTGGGGTCAAAGGACAGCAACTATAGGCCAAGTTGGACTGTCATATGGAGAAAATATGTGGACTGTTTTGACAGTGAAGGGGATGGGGTTTTGGGGCAATCCTGGACAGCAAGATGGGGGTATTTTCTGGACTGTGGGGCTGTCTTGGGACAGTCCAAGGGACACCCAAGTAATGGGGAAAGTGTGGACAGATTAGGGGCTGTGTTTAGGGGGGGTTAATGTGTGTATTTGTGGACTGTTTTATGATGGTTCATGGGGGGACTTGAGGGGACTGTCAAGTGGGAATTTCTGGACAGAAATTTAGGTGGTTTGGGGACAGCCAAGTGCTGTCCCAAAGGGGCTGTCATGGGTGGTTTTCTGGACTGTGGGGAGGGACTGTTGGGCTGTCCTTGTGGCAATATAGAACAGCCCCATGGGGCATGAAAATCTGGACAGTGCTGCTGTATAGGGACAGCAAGGATGTGTTTTTTTCCCCTCCCTAACACTCCACTCTCAACTCTCTACTTCACACATTAACACCTCTCACCCATTTACCCAAGCACCCCTCCTACACATTCTTAACCAACACAACACACACACTAACTCATCCCATGCTTGGCCGAACCTGTGTATGCCTCTCCCCCCATACCAACACAATGTCACACACCATCACAACCATATATATCCATATATATATATATAAGCCAATATATATATACATATATATATATATAGAAAAAAAAAATATATATACATATATATATATAGAGAGAGAGATGTATATATATCACCATATATATACATATATCGATTTAGAAATATGATACAGTATGATACATAGGGAAAAACATTCCTAACACATAGTAAAATCTGGAATAATATTAGAACACACTAAAATTAATACACAAACAATTTACATGTGTCCAAATAGGGAGTTTTCCCATTAGGACACGATCCTACACATTGGACACCTTTACAAATGTCCAAATGGACACGAAATGGACACCAATGGGCACCAAACCATGGGGGTCATTCCTATAGGTCAAAATGAATCTAATGCATGAGAGAAATGAGAGAGGGAAAGGATTTATACCTCTCGGTGACTCGAATCGATCCCGAAATGCCACCGGCACGTAGGAATCCCAAACGGACACGAACAAGCTCCGAATCCTCTCAAACTTGAGGAGCTCCTCCCTTGGATTGAATGGAGAAGGAAGGATGAAGGTTTGGTGGAGAAATGGGAAGATTTGGTGATGATTTGATTAGGGTTTGCTCTCAAATCAATTTGGGGAAGAACAAGAGAGAGAAATGAAATAGGAATAAAGTGAAATGATGGAGCCTTATCCCCTAGTCATGGCCGGCCATATAAGGCTGTTTTGTCCTATTGGGAAAAAGTCCAAAAGCCCCTCTCTAGTCTATTTGCTATTACATTGGTAAAGGGTTAAGTCGGGGGTAGTTTGGTCAATCCTAAATCACTAATCCAAATTAATACTAACCCAAAATAATTAGTCTAGTCACTAACTAAAATAACTAACATGTGGGCCATGGATAACTAGTGTGTGGGTCCGCTAAGGTCAACACTACTCCGGGTCCCCGATACAAGTCGGAATGAGTTGAAATTCGAACCCGACTCAAATAACCCCAAAATAATACAATAAATAAATAAATAATTTTAAAATAATTTTAAAGTGGAAAATTACCAAAATACCCCTGTTCATGAAAACTGGGGGTGACAAATCTATCCACCTTAAAAAAATTTATCCTCAAAATTAAAACAAACATACACTGAATCACATGCAGAAACAAAATTATACCTCAGGGCTCGAAGAGATAAGGAAAACGCTCCCGCATGTCGTCCTCTCTCTTCCAGGTAGACTCACCTGGAGAGTGATGCCTCCATGCAACACGAACCAAGGGTATAACCTGGTTCCGGAGCACCTTCTTCCTACGATCCAGAATCTCCACTGGCTGCTCTGATAGTGAAGAGTAGGCCCCACCTCGATCGCTGAATGGTCCAATACATGGCTGGGGTCCGCCACGTACCGTCTCAGCTGCGACACATGGAACACGTTGTGTACCCCCTCTAGCGTAGGCGGCAAGTCTAGCCGGTAAGCCACTGCACCGACCCTCTCAAGGATAGTGAAAGGTCCGATGTAGCACGGACTAAGCTTTCCGCCTCCGCCAAAGCGAATCGTGCCCCGTGTCGGAGAAATCTTCAGGAACACCAAAGCACCAACCTAGACATAGAACAAACTCAGAACACAGGACAGACAAATCACAAACAATCACAAACAGGAACTGAAACTAACCTCGAACTCTAACGGTCTCCGGTTGCTATTGGCCCAATGCCGCTACCTATCCTGAGCCACCCGAAGTCTGTCTCTAATCAGCCTGACCTTCTCAGCTGCATCCACCACCATCTCCGGTCCAAGCAGCACCCTCTCGCCAATATCGTCCCATGACAAGGGAGTACGCATCTCCGTCCGTATAGAGCCTCGAATGGCGACATCTCTATACTGGTCTGGTAGCTGTTGTTGTAAGCAAACTCTACCAGGTGAAGATGATCCTCCCAAGAACCCCCGAGATCTAGCACACACGTGCGAAGCATATCCTCCAAAGTCTGGATAGTCCTCTCCGACTGCCCGTCTGTCTGGGGGTGATAAGCGGTACTAAACTTGAGCGAGGTACCCAAGCTAGCCTGAAAACTCCTCCAGAAGTGGGAAGTGAAACGGCTATCCCGATCTGAAACTATGCTCACAGGAACCCCATGCAATCGCACGATCTGACGAACATACAGCTCTGCCAACCTCTCCGTAGACAATTCCATCTTGAAAGGCAAAAAGTGGGCCGATTTGGTCAATCTATCAACTATGACCCAAATCGCGTCTTTTCCTCCTGGAGATCATGGAAGTCCGGACACAAAGTCCATGGTGATGTGCTCCCACTTCCACTCAGGAATGGGTAGTGGCTGTAGCAATCCACCAGGCCTCTGTCTCTCGGCCTTCACCTGCTGACAAACCAAGCAGCGAGATACAAACTGAGCCACCTCGCGCTTTATGCCGTACCACCAAACGTGCTCCCTCAGATCTCTGTACATCTTGTTGGCACCAGGATGCATCGAGTACTGAGAGCGATGAGCCTCCTGAAGAACCTCCTCCCGAAGCTCCCCACTCGGAACGCACAGTCTAGCACCGTGCCGCAGCGACCCATCCTCGGCAATAGAGAAATCATCAAGCAACCCTGCCCGCACCTGCTCCCTGATGCTCCTCAGGGCAACATCATCATACTGCGCTGATCTGACTCTGTCCATCAACTCAGACTGAATCTGTAAACCCCATATCTGTACCTCCATGCCCGGAATGATCACCTCGATTCCCAAACTGTACAGGTCAGCCAAAAGATGACGGTCTGATGTCAGATACATAGCCACTGGATACCTGCTCAAGGCATCTGCAACTACGTTGGCCTTCCCTGGATGGTACTGCAAGGCGATATCAAAATCCTTCATCAGCTCAAGCCAACGTCTCTGCCTCATGTTCAGCTCCTTCTGAGTGAACACGTACTTCAAGCTCTTGTGGTCAGTAAAGATCTCAACCCGCTCTCCGTACAGATAGTGTTTCCATAACTTCAGGGCAAAGATGACAGCGGCTAACTCCAGATCGTGAGTCGGGTAGTTCTTCTCATGAGGACGTAACTGCCTAGATGCATAGGCAATCACCTTCCCGTGCTGCTGAAGTACACAACCCAGACCCCGGTCAGAAGTGTCGCTGTAAATCGAGAAACCACCGGTCCCAGACGGCAATGTCAAGATCGGAGCTGATGTCAACCTCTTCTTCAGCTCATCGAAGGCGGCCTGACACTCCTCAGTCCAGACGAACTCCACGTCCTTCCTGGTGAGTCTAGTCATCGGCTCCACGATCTGCGAGAAATCCTGGACGAACTTCCGATAGTAGCCCGCCAATCCCAGAAAGCTCCGAATCTCGGCAACTGTACTGGGCGTAGACCAAGACTCTACCGCAGCAATCTTCCTCTGGTCTACTGAGATCCCGTGCTCGGTCACAACATGACCCAAGAACTCGACCTGGTCCAGGAAGAACTCACACTTCGACAACTTCCCATACAACTGCTCCTTTCTCAAGGTCTCGAGCACAATCCTCAGATGCTCCTCGTGCTCCTCCGGCGTCTTCGAGTAGACTAGGATGTCGTCTATGAAGACCACCACGAACTTGTCAAGGTACTGATGGAATACCTTGTTCATCAAGTTCATGAACACAGCTGGGGCGTTGGTCAACCCAAATGGCATCACAGTGAACTCGTACTGGCCGTACCGAGTCCGAAAAGCTATCTTCGGAATGACTTTCTGCTTCATCTTCAGCTGATGATAGCCGGACCTCAGATCTATCTTCGAAAACACCTTGGCGCCGCTCAACTGATCGAACAAGTCGTCGATCCTCGACAATGGGTACTTATTCTTGATAGTGAGGTTGTTGAGCGCCCTGTAATCGATACACATACGCATCGTACCATCCTTCTTCGGTACAAACAGGACTGGCGCTCCCCAAGGTGATGAACTGGATCTAATGAATCCCTTGTCCTGCAGCTCGTCGACCTGCTTCTTCAGCTCCGCCAACTCGCTGTTGTTGACTCTATAGACGTGCTGTGAGATAGGCTCAGCACCCGACACTAAGTCTATAGAGAACTCAATGTCTCTATCCGGCGGCATCCCAGGCAACTCCTCGGGAAAAACATCCATGAAGTCAGCTATCAATGGATGTGGCAATGCCTGCCCCGCCAGTAAAGCTCCGCAGAACCCATCTCCCGGCTCAGCTGCTCCTCTAGCAAACACAATACCTGGCTCTCCCGGCGGCCTAAACAAAATCCTACCACCTCTGCAATCTATACTAGCATGGTGCATGCTCAACCAATCCATTCCGAGTACCACATCGTACCTCGGAAGGGACATTACGAGCAAGCACGCACCCAAAACTCGGCCTCCTACAGTAACTCTCCGCCCCTTGTAAATATTGTTGACCAGGATGATGCCTCCTCCGGTCAATATCTTGCAAGTCCTACCCAAAGGTTCAGCAATAATATTATGTCTCAGAGCAAAGGAGACAGACACAAAGCTATGAGAGGCACCGAAATCAAATAAGGTAAATGCAGGGAATGAATCAAGAAGAACGTGACCTGCACTACATCGCCTACTGGCTCTGCCTTCTCCTCTGCTGTCAGGGTAAACACTCTGCCCGCAGGGGCTCCCCTCTGGTGCTGCTGGAAATGCTGCTGCTGCGACTGAAGTGGAGGACCTCTCTGCTGTACTGCTGGTCCTCTGGCCGGCTGCGCTGTCCTGGACTCCTTGGACTCCTCGAATACGGCAGTCCTTCAGCTGGTGATCGGGCGTCCCACAGTATAAGCAGATGCCCAACCTCTTCTTGCAAACCTCTCTAGTGTGCCCTGGCTTCCCACAGAAGTTACACTATGTAGCCGGCCTCTGGCCCTGACCCTGACCCTGATGCTGCTGGGCACACGCCGGTGCCTGCTGGAACTGCAACTGAGGCTGCTGCTGCTGGAACTGCCTCTGCTGGAAATGTGGGCGCTTCGCTGGCCCTGCACTCGAACTAGCTCCAAGAGCGTCA
Source organism: Iris pallida (assembly GCA_029216955.1). Taxonomy (NCBI): domain Eukaryota; kingdom Viridiplantae; phylum Streptophyta; class Magnoliopsida; order Asparagales; family Iridaceae; genus Iris; species Iris pallida. Next base: position 9,079,326 of record JANAVB010027596.1, read on the forward strand.
CTGCTCCTCTTCGGCTTGAGGCCGAAGTCCTCCTCTGCAATCTGAGCCTCCATAAGGATCTGCTCGAACGTCGCGTCTCGTCGCCCAGATGTGCGAGTGCGCACTGCATGTATGAGACTCCTCCAAAATTTTTGGGCCTTGCACCCCTCATCCTGGACCAAACTGGGTGCAAACCTGCTCAGGCGGAAGAACTCCGCTGCATACTCGTCTACCGACGAGTTCCCCTGCACCAGACTGGCAAACTGCCCCTCCAAAGCTGTCAAGGCTACATCTGGGAAGAACTTCTCCTTAAAGAGCTTCCTGAAGTCCTCCCAAGATATACCCCTCACTGACGCACGCGGATCAGTGCGGTACCAAGTCAGCGCTATGTCAAAGAACTGGCTCGATGCAGAAGTCACCCACAGACCTCTCGGGACCTTTGCCAACTCCAGACTCCGCTGGACATCCTCTAGCCAGTCGTCCCCGTATAGGATACCCTCAGTACCCTTGAACTCCTGCGAGATCATCTTCCTGAAGTCGAGGTGTGTACCGGGCCTCCCCTGACCCTGCTGCTGTGCTGGTGCTCCCTGAACTGTAGCCGGTGCACCTCTCTCCACTGCTGCCATAGCTAGCTGATGTGAGTTCTCCATGGTCTGTCGCAGCACCTCTGCCTGACGGTGCTGTGCCTCTGCCTGTGCTCTCTGTGTCTACAGCATCTGCTGCAGAAGGGCCATCATACCCTGAGTGTCTGCCGGTAACTGAGGCGGCGGTGGAAGAATGTCAGGGATAACCAGGGGCGGTCCCGCTGCTGGAGGTGGAAGACCTCCTGGAACCGTCTCTACTGCTGCTCCTGCCGGAAGGGCAGGAACTGAGGGGGCAGCTCCCTCGAGTGCAGCTCCCGTAGCCGGAGGTGGAAGACCAGCCGGATCGGGCCTCTCTGGAACAGCGCTAGAACCCGCTTCCTGAGAGCGAGTGATCGTCATCCTGAGGATAGAGTGAAACAAGGAATCAATATGGCACATGATAGGAATATCAAAGACGGACAATTAAATTCAATGCAAAAAAATTTGTCATAGTAATCAAAAGATCAGAAATTTCCTAACATGTTATTGAGTAACTCCTATCATACCCTAGATCCTACATCCTAATTGCAGGCTCGTAATTAGTACTCTAAGTCGAGCACCATTACGAGTTCGCACTAGTTGCGACGTTGACCTGCATGGGCCACCACAAAAACGTGTCACGACCCGCACCCTGAAGAGGGGCACGAGCACGTGGTTACGTCCAGCCTACGTCGCAGTATCGGCGGTAGAACGCTGTATATAGGGTCTATAAATACTACAACTAAAACAGATAAATGTACCTGTACAGTATATACACTCCGAATGGAGGTGACATAGCAATACAGTCTCAATCACATATATCAAACTAAGGTAGATAGCATGGAAAAGAGATATGATAGATAAAACAGGAAATGAGTCCAAAATCCACAAGTCAGAGCTAAACTCAAACATCCAAGAGTCTCAGAAAATATATAAGATACTACAAAACTGAAATGTACTAGCTGGCTCGCAGGCCAGGCAAACCTAACTAAACTATGCTACTCAGGGTGAGCAAAGTCTAGTGGCTCTACCAACAAGCTACGGTCTAAATCTAGTCCATCAGACTCAACCCCATAGTAAGTCGGGCAATCAGCCTCTGAATCATCTGTAAAATTTGTCAACGTATCCTGTCAGGAAAATGAGCAAGTACAAACACCAACAGCAGTTCCATATGAATTGAGAAATACTATAAGAGACAGCAATAATGAAATACAAGACAAAAATATAGGCGACTTGGGAACCATTTGAAAGCCGAGTTACAACCCCTGAACCAAACAAGGACCAGAGTTACAACCCTTCTTTCAAACCGAACTTAGTCTCAAATCATGGTACAGTATAAAAGACAGATAGAGCATGTGAGAAATAGAAATCATAGCATGGTGAGAAGTACAGAAAGTAAAGCTGAACTGGAATATAAGATACACTAATAAATGTAAAAGGTGATTTGAACTATTAGAGCGATATGTGATCGGCTAGGGAAGCAAGAGATGGTTATCCACTTGGCCCGGCAATTCGCGGTGTCCTCAACAGAGAGTCATGCCGTCCAACCTGGATAACTGGTAATGGGGTGTCTGCTACACCCTACGTGAGGTGAGGGTGGCGCTAGCAAAATATAGTTACAGGGAGGCTTTGATCACATAACCTCTAATAATTCCTCCAACCCCGAATAGTATCACGGATCCGGACATGGCACGTCATGACACGGGGTTCGAGAGCAGGGGGCCAGCCCACTCCCAAATCAGTGTCTATATAAGTACAGGAACACAGAAATATCACATACTCATATACCAAGGGAGTCTAGGAATAACATCTCATGACAGGATCCGACGTATACTAGTCCGTGAAACGTCGTGTTAGGAATCATGTAAAACACTACAACTGAATCGGATATAGTAGATATCAAGACAATAAAAACTATCAGTGAATGTACTCGCCTGTGGTCCTGAGCTGATAGGGTGAACAGACGCTCAGAGTGATCACAGACCTAAAATAAGATACTATGAGTCAAACAGGGTTTTATACTGAAAAGAAAACTAATATAAGCTATGAATGCAAGTCTAAGTCAAAACTAGGTCAATCTAGGTCAAACTGAGTTATACTAGGTCATACTGGTTCATACTAGGTCATACTAGGTCACTGGAAGTCAATCCAAGTCAAACTAGGTCAAACGGGGTCAAAGGTTGACTTACAGTTAACTTTTGGTCAAAAAGTTAACTTTGGTCAACTATGGTCAACTCTAGGTCAACCCTAGGTCAAACTAGTCTAATATTGACCAACTGTTGACTTTTAGTCAACTGGTCAACTCTGGTTTGGTTTCGGTCAAATCTGGTCGCTTAAAGGCTACGTTTGACTCTCGGTTGACTTTTGTCAACTTTTGGTCAAAAAGGTTAACCGACGTCAAAACTAGTCTATGAGCACCATATTTGATCATTACCAACCAAAGGAATCAAGTTCTAACCCTATCTTAGACTCCTAACACTAATACCCTATTTTCTAGGTAAACTTACATTACTCTACCAAGGTAAATCCCGATACCTTGCCCAATCCCAAGGAAACCCCGCAAATACCCAAGGTACTAGCCTAGGCTCCTTAGGGTAGCTAGATATCAACCTACCTAAGGTTTACCTACCAAGGAAAATAGGTATCCTAGCTAGGTATCTAGGCTATGTTGGGATACATGGGTATTGGTTTACCTTATTACCTAATCCATATCATGAATTTACCCTCATAACTCTACCACACTCAACACTCTCACAAAACACTCACCTATATCACACTCACAAGGCTCTCCTTTAGGTTTCCTATTAGTTTAGATATAGGCTATCCTATAGGCACTCATAAAACATATGTGTAGGCTCTCTCACTAACTCACACATACACAATCAACCTCACAAATACACACACACACATAGGCAAATTGTGGACAGGTTTGTGGACTGTTGGACTGATTTTGTGGTGTTATATAGGGGCTGTAGAGTGGCAATTTGGGGACAGGCTTGTACAGGTTTATGGGGTTAGTTAGGACAGCAATGAAGGGTCTAATATAGGCTGTGCAGGACAGTAAGTAGGGACTTATTTGTGGGGTCAAAGGACTGCAACTATAGGCCAAGTTGGACTATCATATGGAGAAAATATGTGGACTGTTTTGACAGTGAAGGGGATGGGGTTTTGGGGCAATCCTGGACAGCAAGATGGGGGTATTTTCTGGACTGTGGGGCTGTCTTGGGACAGTCCAAGGGACACCCAAGTAATGGGGAAATTGTGGACAGATTAGGGGCTGTGTTTAGGGGGGTTAATGTGTGTATTTGTGGACTGTTTTATGATGGTTCATGGGGGGACTTGAGGGGACTGTCAAGTGGGAATTTCTGGACAGAAATTTAGGTGGTTTGGGGACAGCCAAGTGCTGTCCCAAAGGGGCTGTCATGGGTGGTTTTCTGGACTGTGGGGAGGGACTGTTGGGCTGTCCTTGTGGCAATATAGGACTGCCACATGGGGCATGAAAATCTGGACAGTGCTGCTGTATAGGGACAGCAAGGATGGGTTTTTTTCCCCTCCCTAACACTCCACTCTCAACTCTCTACTTCACACATTAACACCTCTCACCCATTTACCCAAGCACACCTCCTACACATTCTTAACCAACACAACACACACACTAACTCATCCCATGCTTGGCCGAACCTGTTTATGCCTCTCCCCCCATACCAACACAATGTCACACACCATCACAACCATATATATCCATATATATATATAAGCCAATATATATATACATATATATAGAGAGAGAGATGTATATATCACCATATATATACATATATCGATTTAGAAATATGATACAATATGATACATAGGGAAAAACATTCCTAACACATAGTAAAATCTGGAATAATATTAGAACACACTAAAATTAATACACAAACAATTTACATGTGTCCAAATAGGGGGTTTTCCCATTAGGACACGATCCTACACATTGGACACCTCTACAAATGTCCAAATGGACACGAAATGGACACCAATGGGCACCAAACCATGGGGATCATTCCTATAGGTCAAAATGAATCTAATGCATGAGAGAAATGAGAGAGGGAAAGGATTTATACCTCTCGGTGACTCGAATCGATCCCGAAATGCCACCGACACGTAGGAATCCCAAACGGACACGAACAAGCTCCGAATCCTCTCAAACTTGAGGTGCTCCTCTCTTGGATTGAATGGAGAAGGAAGGATGAAGGTTTGGTGGAGAAATGGGAAGATTTGGTGATGATTTGATTAGGGTTTGCTCTCAAATCAATTTGGGGAAGAACAAGAGAGAGAAATGAAATAGGAATAAAGTGAAATGATGGAGCCTTATCCCCTAGTCAGGGCCGGCCATATAAGGCTGTTTTGTCCTATTAGGAAAAAGTCCAAAAGCCCCTCTCTAGTCTATTTGCTATTACATTGGTAAGGGGTTAAGTCGGGGGTAGTTTGGTCAATCCTAAATCACTAATCCAAATTAATACTAACCGAAAATAATTAGTCTAGTCACTAACTAAAATAACTAACATGTGGGCCATGGCTAACTAGTGTGTGGGCCCGCTAAGGTCAATACTACCCCGGGTACCCGATACAAGTCGGAATGAGTTGAAATTCGAACCCGACTCAAACAACCCCAAAATAATACAATAAATAAATAAATAATTCCAAAATAATTTTAAAGTGAAAAATTACCAAAATACCCCTGTTCATGAAAACTGGGGGTGACAATGTGGCCCTTCTTGCCACAGTGGTAACACTCCGAGTCCTCGTACCGACCCTTGGACTTCCCCCTGCTCTTGTCTCTGCCACCACCTGGACCCCTGCTTTTGCCCCTTCCGCGGCTCTCTGAAACCAATGCCTCTGAGTGGTGGGATGTGGATGAAGTGCCCTGAGAACGTCTCCGTATCTCTTCATTCAGCACCCCGCTCTTGGCAAACTCCAGACTGACCACGCCTTCTGGAGCAGAAGCGATCATAGATACTCGTACGGTCTCCCACGAGTCTGACAATGTACATAGCAACCAAAGTCTATGAACCTCGTCGTCGAATTTGACTCCCATCGAGGATAGCTGGTCCACCACGCCCTGGAACTCACTCAAGTGATCCGTAATGGATGCACCATCTTTGTACCGCAGATCCATTATCATCCGGATCAGAAATAGTTTGTTTACCCCGGTCTTTTTTGCGTACAAAGATTCCATCTTCTCCCACAACGTCTTCGCATGCTCAACATTGGCAACTTGGTTGTACACGTTCTCGTCAACGAACTGCCGCATGTACCCACACACCTGTATATGCTCGAAGTTCCAGTCCTCATCGGATTTATCACTGGGCTTCTCGGATGCAAATACTGGAAGATGCAGCTTCTTGACGAACAACAAATCCTTCATCTTGCTCCGCCAATAATGGTACGTAGTTGGTACCGTTCAGGTTCACCATGCGCACCGGCTTCGCATCCATCTCTGCTTCCTGGTTTGACAGTCAACTCCTGACACTTTTTTGAACCCAAAGCTCTGATACCACTCTGTTGGGAACGAAGCGCAGAAACCGTTTCCCCAAACCAGAAAGTCCTGCGAGAGAACCGAGCAAAAGCATACAACCCAAAAAAAAGGCCAAACACAAACGCAGACACAAAGATTTTTGACGTGGAAAACCCTTGCGGAAAAAACCACGGGACGATCGGAGTCCAACCCTGAAGAACCTCCACTAATGGAATAAAGAGAATACACCCTCTACAAGCTCCTCCCGATCCAACACGGATCACCACAACTCACTTGAAAGAAGAAATTTTTTGATTGCGGACTCCGAAGAACAAGAGATTTTAAAAAATTATTCGAAGCAATCTCTCCTTCACAATAGTCCTTAATCCTCTCTCTCTCTCTCTCAAAGATTGTAAAGCACTCTTGTTTTTGAGATGATTTTACAGCTAGCATGCATCACCTTTTTATAAGCCCTTGGTAATCCATACATGGAAGGCCAATATATATGAAAACTTCCAATATGCATCAATCATATATTTAATGGAAATCCAATCATAATTAGCTTGCCATAATTGGAAGCCCAATTATATGGAAAGCTACTATATGAAGGGTCCAATCATAAATATATAATCAAAGTAAACATGAAAATCCAATCATATATTTCCTTACCATATATGTTCCAAAATAGGATCCATGCACTCTCCGAGCTTCTCCGAAACACGGATAGCGCTCGTCGCTCTCCGGGGTATTCTCCATATAGGTTGGGAACCCCACCCACTCCAACAGTGACCTTAAGGAGGGAACCATATGGGTGATTTTACTAAGAGGAAAATGATTAATTCCAACAAGAACGTAAGTTAATTTTTGTTGTGCGGGCTCAGACTCGACACGGACTCCAGGTTGTCTCGTGCATGCACGGGAGTGTTCGGGGGGGAGACGTGGGCTAGCACTCGACTATGTTGATTGTGGGATGATGTAAAACATCAAACTCTATTTTAGAGTATTGGTGTTTTAGTCCCACATCGGATATAAGATATGGTGATGCCTCACTCCACTCTATAAATAGAGCCCCATTGCCTCCTTTCCAAGATGCACCAAAGAAGAGAGTTAAGGGAGTCCGTAAAGTTCAGAAAGCCCGTTCAAGTTACAAATATTGACTGACAAGCGTTCCAGAAGTTCTCTTAAACTTGCTGGTTCCTGGAAGCGAATCGTATAGAGGCGAATCTTGCTTTGAGCAACGGTGTTTTACACCCCAGCAGATTTAATTCTCCTCTTCTTCTTCTTTTGTTTCTCTGTAACTCGTTCTTCAGGTTTTAAGACACCTACTGAGTAGGGAGGCCTAACTTTGTTCTTGAGATCTATCTCATTTGTGGCACCTACTGTGTAGGCTTGCTAAACTCCTCATTTGTGGCACCTACTGTGTAGGCTTGCTGAACTCTTGTTTTCTATCTATATCCATGCCTTGGGACTAACAATCTCAAAGCAAGATTAGTACGATGGAAAACAGTAATGCTTCACTCCTCCAAACTGACTACTGCAAGTTAGAAAAGTTTGATGGAGAGAATTATCAAGTCTTGAAGAGGAAGGTCTTTTTCACCCTTCAACTCCGAGATGTTGATCACGTGCTCTTTGAAGAGGAACCTACTGTTCCAGATATTGGGTCTGTTGCCGCTATAACTGCGGCTACTAAACTGCAGGCCAAATGGAGAAGGGACAATAGCATTTGTAGGCTTCTGATCCTAAATGCTATGGAGAATTTCCTGGCAGAATCCTACTCAAAGAAGGATAGTGCCAGAAAAATATGGGAGTCTGTGGAAAAGCTGTACGAGGAAGACAAAAACAGGAGCAAGATATCTTTCGTCGAAAAATATCACAAGTGGCTCTTTGAAGACGAGAAGGCGATGCTTCCTCAAGTGAAGGAGTTTCTGAAACTTCGTCAGAAACTGGACGATAAAAAGATGCCCCTCGTCGACAAGTTTGTCGTTAGAGGGATCATCTCGAAACTTTCTACTGGATGGAATACGTTCTATGCAAGAATACAATGGAAGAAACTCGAGATCAGTCTGGAAGATCTCTTGCAAGAAATCCACGTTGAGGACGAGATGCGTTCTCAACAGAAGATGGACGCTTTGTCTAAACAATTGGCCAAGGCCAATCTGGTGCAGACGAGAGACTCCAAGGGGAAGCAGGCAGCTTCTCACCAGAAGAAAGACTTCACTAATCTGAAAGTGAAGGGACCGTCTTTCAAACAGAAGAAGCCCAAGTCCAATGTGACTTGTTTTAACTGTGGCAAGAAGGGCTACTACAAGAGTGAATGCAGATCCAAGCCCAAACAATCAGACAAAGGTGAGCCTAGTAAGGTTTCTTTGGTTTCTAACCTCTTTGCTATGATCTCTCAGGTCACAACTGAGGGGGCTGACTCTGACTGGTGGATAGACACCGGTGCGACATACCATGTCTGCTCTGGGAAGGAATGGTTCGTCACGTACCAGCCAACTTCTGAGAAGGTTGTCATGGCGAACCAGGCCCAAGCTGAAGTTCTGGGGATCGGGACAGTGGAGCTGAAACTCACTTCCGGGAACACTCTGACGCTCTAAGGAGTAAAGCATGTTCCGGTGATTGCCAAGAACCTGATCTCTGGGAGCCTGCTTAGCAACGCAGGTTTGAGGATGGACATCAATGCTGGTCAGATGGTGATGTCCAAGAAGGGAACATACTTCGGAAAGGCTTTGCAAACCGAAAGGATGTTTAAAATTCAGCTTGTAAACCAGTCTAATGAAATAAATGCAATCGCTCTTTCTGACTATTCTCTTGAGTTATGGCATAATAGGCTAGGACATGTTCATTGTAAAAGAATAAACAAAATATCTAGTCTATGACTTATCTCCAAATGTGGGGATAAGAGAAGTGTGAAGTATGTGCTCAGACTAAGATCACTATAAAATCCTTTCATCGGGTCAATCAAAGCGCAGATATTCTGGAGTTGGTACACTCCGATATCTGTGACTTCAAACAATTCTCTACAAAAGCCGGGATGAAGTATTTCATAACCTTCATCGATGACTTCTCTAAGTACGCATTCGTCTACTTGCTCAAATCTAAAGACGAAGTGTTCGAGAAGTTCAAGGAGTTCAGGGCCAAAGCAGAACGGTAAACTGGACAACAACTCAGGAGGTTGAGAAGTGATCGAGGCGAAGAATATCGGTCTCATAAATTCGCATCGTTCTGCAAAGAACATGGAATCATCTGCGAGACTACTGCTCCGTATTCTTCTCAATCTAACGGAGTAGCAGAGAGGAAGAACCGAACGTTGACAGAAATGATGAACTCTATGCTGCTAACTGCAGGTCTTCTAAAATGTTACTGGGGAGAAGCTGCATTAACGGCCATTTTCATTCTGAATAGAGTGCCTTATGCAACTTCTGACATAACTCCTCATGAACTCTGGTTCAAAGTCAGACCTAACTTGAATATTATTCGAGTGTGGGGGTGTCTGGCTTATGTGAAGCTCCCAGATCTGAAGATTCAGAAACTGGGGACAAGGACTATAAAGGCGATCTTTTTGGGATATGTCGAGAAGAGTGATGCCCGGAGATTCCTTGATATTGAGTCAAATCATATCATCGAATCTCGCGATGCTGAATACTTTGAAGACAAGTTTGCACGAGACAAAAATATTGTTCTCCCAGACATTCCGGAGAATGATGTAGGTGCAAATGAGACTGAGGTCTCATATGAACCAGTAGTCCAAGATAAAGTTGTTGGTGGAGAAACAATAATTGAACCAGAACTCGCTGAGCCGTCGACGAAGCGAGCAAGGAGGTCGAAGAGCTTCGGAGATGACTTCGTCACCTATCATGTGGAAGCAGATCCACTTACCTATGATGAGGCGATGAAGACCAGAGATGCTGTCTTCTGGAAAGAGGCAATAGACAATGAAATTGACTCAATTACCTCCAATAACACATGGGTGTTGGTTGATTTACCCGAAGGAGCAAAACCCATCGGATGCAAGTGGATCTTCAAGAAGAAGATGAGCTGATGGAACCATTAACAAGTTCAAGGCCAGGCTAGTGGCCAAGGAATTTTTTCAAAAACAGGGGATCGACTACTTTGACACATGCTCCAGTAGCACAGATGACAACCATCAGATTGTTGATTGCCCTTGCAGCAATACACAAACTGGTGATGCATCAGATGGATGTGAAAACAGCATTCCTGAATGTCGAGCTGACCGAGAAGATTTATATGCAACAGCCAGAAGGATTTGTCGTCAGAGCATAGAAGATAAAGTCTGCAAGTTGGTAAAATCTCTATACGGCTTAAAGCAAGCTCCCAAAATATGGCATGAGAAGTTTGACAAAGTTATCAGATCAAACGGCTACAGGGTCAGCGAAACAGACAAGTGTGTCTATACTAAATTTGCTGACGGAAGAGGAGTCATCGTTTGTCTGTACGTGGACGACATGCTAATCCTAGGTACGGATATAAGCTGTGTCACTGAGACAAAGAAGTTCCTCTCGACAAAGTTCAGTATGAAGGATTTGGGGGATGCTGATGTTATCTTAGGACTCAAGATCATCCGGACGGACACTGGATTGGCACTGTCACAATCTCATTACATTGAGAAGATGCTCACTCGATACGGGTATTATGATCTTCCCATAATTGATACACCGTACCGAAGTGATCAGACGCTCGAGCTAAACTCGAAGGAAAACGTCAGGCAATTGGAGTACGCTAGCATCATCGGAAGTTTGATGTACGCTACTACTGCCACTAGGCCTGACATAGCTTTCGCTGTGGAAATGCTGAGTCGATTCACAAGCAATCCAGGCGTTCAGCACTGGAAAGCTGTGAAGCGTGTTATGAGATATCTCAAGAAGACTCAGACATATACACTGTACTTCAGCGGAGAGCCGCCGGTAGTAGAAGGCTTCAGTGATGCCAGCTGGTGCTCAGAGTTGGAGAGCGAGAGGTCCACTAGTGGATTCATTTTCACAATGGGTGGAGCTGCTATATCGTGGAAGTCGAAGAAATAGACTATGCTCTTGCGGTCTTCTATGGAATCTGAGTTCTTTGCACTTGATACCGCAGCAGATAAAGCAGAATGGCTTTAGGAGCTCATATATGATCTTCCAGTAGTTGGAGTGCATATACCGGCAATTCCGATATACTGCGACAACCAAGCGACTGCGGTGGTGGCATCAAATGATCTCTTCAACGAAAAGAAGAGAACTATGCGGTTAAAGCATAGGGCAGTGAACGATCTCATCAAGAGAGGTGTCATTGCAGTAATCGATGTTCGGAGTCAGGAGAACCTGGCGGATCCGTTTACGAAGGGCCTCAAGCGTCAGCTGGTTGAAGACACAGCAGGGAAGATGGGCTTGAAGGCATTCTGATAGTATGTCTTTGTAATCCTACCGTAAAGTTTTATGTTATTAGTTCAAAGAGAAATATACTAGACATCTAACTTTCGGTTTAAGGGAGGACCACTGACTGGAAAACTATCAAGTAACAATGGGTACTTGTTCTTGGGAACATGGAAGGGTTACGAACCCATAACCACTGTTGTCTACTATGTATTTTCTACGAAAAATAGATACTGTGTTGAGGTTGGCTTAAATGCCTTAATAAGTTCTCAGGCAGAGTGAATGCCTGGTGTGCTTTACAGGAAGCACGGTAGCGCAGCACTATAAGGAGTAAAACTCCATGCTACAGTAGAATGACTCCACCATGAGGTTCCCATGTAGGGGTAATGCCTCGGCTTTGTAAGCCAAGTCATAGCCGCGTAGCACCGCAAATAGGTAGGTAGCCTAATGCTGTATGATGAAATTAAAGAGTTGTAGACAACACTACAAAGGGGAGGGTGTCCCCATGTTATAGTGGCACGACACCACGATGAGGTACCCAGGTAGGGATAAAGCCTCGGCCTTGCAAGCCATGTCGTTGCGGCGTAACACCGCAAGGAAGCCTTAGGCTTCATGCTGGGTAGAATGGCACTACAAAGAGGCTGTGACCACATGCTGCAGTAGTGTGACACTACGGTGAGGTTCCCGAGTAGGGGTAATGCCTCGGCTTTAGGCCATGTCATAGCGGCGTAGCACTGCAAGGAAGCGCAAGGCTTCATGCCATGTCTCTTTAATAAAGAACTTACCTATAGTGTATGGAAAGAGATATCAGGCCGTCTCTTGAGGGTAAACTTGTAGTAAACTTGTAGACGCCCAAAATTATACACTGAAACCAGGCTGGCACAGGGCCTTTAATGTGCAGCCAGAAGTACATGTAACTACAATTTGTGAGTGGAAAGAATTACAATTGTGGTGCAGAATTCAAGGCATAGTCCATTCTTGTATCGCATAGTTATTTAACTCATGCGGGAAGATTCAAGTCGTCAGCGACATCTATCCTAATGCAAAATGGACAGTTACTGTGGGGAACGCTCAACCCTAGACACATATATATGATGAGATATGTGGAGGATTGATGGTGCTCTTGCTCCTTGACATGAAGAGAGCTTGCTCTCAACATGCTTTGTAAAGTTTAGTCCCACATTGAAAAAGCACCATGAGTTATCTCAACATATATATGAGTATGTGTTGTTGGGATATGCACATGGGGTGGTGACCCTAAGGAGGGAACCATGTGGGTGATTTTACTAAGAGGAAAATGATTAATTCCAACAAGGACGTAAGTTGATTTTTGTTGTGCGGGCTCGGACTCGACACGGACTCCAGGTTGTCTCGTGCATGCACGGGAGTGTTCGGGGGGAAGGCGTGGGCTAGCACTCGACTATGTTGATTGTGGGATGATGTAAAACATCAAACTCTATTTTAGAGTATTGGTGTTTTAGTCCCACATCGGATATGAGAGATGGTGAGGCCTCACTCCACTCTATAAATAGATCCCCCTTGCCTCCTTTCCAAGATGCACCAAAGAAGAGAGTTAAGGGAGTCCGTAAAGTTCAGAAAGCCTGTTCAAGTCACAAATATTGACTGACGAGCGTTCCAGAAGTTCTCTTGAACTTGCTGGTTCCTGGAAGCGAATCGTATAGAGGCGAATCTTGCTTTGAGCAACGATGTTTTTACACCCCAGCAGATTTAATCCTCCTCCTCTTCTTCTTCTTCTGTTTCTCTGTAACTCGTTCTTCAGGTTTTAAGGCACCTACTGAGTAGGGAGACCTAACTTTGTTCTTGAGATCTATCTCATTTGTGGCACCTACTGTGTAGGCTTGCTAAACTCCTCATTTGTGGCACCTACTGTGTAGGCTTGCTAAACTCCTCTTTTGTGGCACCTATTGTGTAGGCTTGCTGAACTCCTATTTTTTATCTATATCCACGCCTCGGGACTAACAGACTTAACACATGGCATCTTAGAAACAATGTTTGCATGACACAGAAGATGAAATTATATCGTTAGATCATTAGGGAAAAAAGAAAACAAATTATAAGTTGACCAAATAAATTTACTAGTTCCTTATGCTAAGTAAGCTATTCTAGTCATTGAGAGAAATTAACTAACTAATAGAGTAGAGATGATATGATATGATTACTAACCTTTATCACGCCTGTTCCAGTGACATGATCATCATGGACATGAGTATTCATTGCATAGATGAGCTTCAAACCCAGTTCTTTAATAAGAGTTAAATCTCTGTCTGCCGTCTTGTCTACTGGGTCAACCAACTGTAAAAAGATTAATAATTAGCAGCTTGGCTCCCTAACTTGGATACAAGGGATGTAAGCCTTTTTCAAAAGGAAAACAAAGCATAAGTAATAAACATCATCACCTTATGGTAAAAGGACTGAGATTTAATAACATGAATTATGGAAATATCTCTGTAAGCATTTCTATCTTAAACCAAGTTGACGAACAAACTCCATAATTACTATTACTGTTTACCATAGATTGGCTAAAAGTCCATGCCACGAGGATCCCTGCACCATATTTACTTGGGTTTCGGTTCGCTTTGATACGCGATATGGGTATGGGTACGAGGTACACTGATTTCTTGGTTCACAGTATACGGAGTAGTCGTAATAACAATTTTAGTATAAAAATCAGTTTTAGATCCTCCTAATGAGTATCGGTATTGCTGGTTCTGGCAGTTTTGGAGGTTTCACATCAGAGTTCAAAAGAATCAAAATTAATAATTATTATTATTTAAAAATAAGAAAATGTGTCATATATTTAGGCATAATTCTATGTGTTATTTGTTATTTGTTGTTTGTTTTTAATAGAACACTATTAAGAATTATGGATCCTTTGAATCTATAAACATATAACTTCGATAAATAGAATGATTACTTACAGTGTGCCAATAAGGACAAGTTGTAGTGTGTATATATTTGACATGCCAAATCAAGTGCCGGCATTGTTCTCCCCATATTTCATTTGTTTCCTAGTAAATTTTCTTTGTTGAATCAACCGACGAGCAGGGGCGTAGCCAGCTGACTGTGCCCCTTGGAAGTTGGAATTTGAAATTTATTTATATATATGCATCTATAGTATAGCATAGTATAAGCCTTAGAATGCCACTACCACTTCTTCTTCTTCTTTTTTTAAGTACTAAGAGTCGAGGCCTCTTGTAATTTCAAACATGAAAAGTCATCCTGGAGTTGGCCATTCTGACCTCCATTATCACCAGAGTAGTGGCTGTTAGCTCACTGTATATACATTTTGGGCAGCAAAGAGAGGCTAGGACTTCAATTTTCTTGGTCACTTCTTGTTTGGTAATGTCATGGTATTGTTCGTCTTTGCCCCTATTCGGGTAAAAGTATACTCATTTCATATATATATATATATATATATATATATATATATATATATATATATATATATATATATATATATATATATATTGTTATATATATATAAAATGGTTGCTCTCTCGTACGATCGGACGACTAGGGAGGTGGCGGCTAGGGTTCCTCCCCCGCGGCCACCGGACCCCCTCGCCGGCGGGGGGAGGAAGAACAGTAAGAAGGGGGGGCCGGGCAGCCCCCCCAGACCGGCGGCGAAGCCTCCAGTGGCGGGGAGGCGGGTGCTCTGGTGGGGGGGGTCGGGAGGACCCCCCAGTTCTGGCTCAAGCGGCGGTGCCCCCCCTGGCGGTGGAGGGGAGCGGGAGTGCAGGTGGGGGGTCGGGCGGACCCCCCGGGCGTAGTGTAGGTGGCGGCGCCCCTTCCGGCAGAGGGGGAGTGTGGATCTGACGTCGGGGGGGTCAGGCGTCCCCCCTCGGGCGGTGGCTGCGGCGTCCCACCCTGCCGGGGGGGTCGGGGTCGGTTCCAATGCCTACGGCAGGGGATCGAATCCTTCGGGGTGTCTCTGCTGCCCCGAATTTCGAATTCGAAACAGGTTCTGGATCTCAGGGGAACCAGACGGAGGGGGGAGGTTGGATGACGGTTATGCGTCATCGCGCGGCGAAGACCGGGGGAAAGGCAGGAGGTGGACAGTGTCATGTTCGGGATCGCCATCCGGCTGACAGTCGACAGAGCAGATCAGGGGCGCGCCCATCGGCCCGTGGTCCTGCGGTGTCTGCTGGAAGATCGGTGGGCTGGCGGCCAAAGGCGACCGCGGCGAACATAGGAAAGGGTAAGGTGGTGGATCCCGGTGTTCCGGGATCTGGGTCATCCCGCCCGAAGGTTGTTCCCAGGCCACATGGGTCGACTACTGGGCCTGCTGGACAGTCCTGGACAGAGATCTGCAAACCTGTGGGGCAAAAAGTCCCATATCGATGGAGTACGTACCGCCGATCAAGGCAGGGAGGGATTTCCGGACCTCATTCCCTACGGAGGAGATAGAGAAGGTGTCAGCATACTGGGAGAATACCCTCGTTCTGTATGTCCTAGGTAACAAGCCTTTCTACGGACAGATCCGGGATTATGCACCGCGTGTCTGGCAGCCTAAGGGGATTATGGAGTTCTTTGCCCGCGGGAACGGCTTCTATTATGTGAAGTTCGGACTTGCGGAGGATGTCGCTAGGATCCTCCAAGGCGGCCCCTAGACGTTCGATGGTAGGCTTATTATTCTAAAGGAGTGGACCCCGGAGCTTCGATGTGAGCGGGAAGTTCTGAATGCTATCCCTGTTTGGATTCGCTTCCCTGAGATCCCTGTCCAGTTTTGAAGTATTCCTTTGCTGATGCGACTGGCGAGCTTGGTGGGCACCCCGATCAAGGTGGACGAAGCTACTGCCTTTTGGTCGAGGTTGATGTACGTCAGAATTTTTGTGGAGATTCGAGCTGGGGGGGAGCTACCGAAGTTGGTGGAGTATGAGATCCCTTCTGGAGAGGTGCTTACCCAGAAGGTGGAATACGAATGGGTTCCACCTACCTGTTCACGTTGTTCCTATTTTGGGCATCTGGCTAGTGCTTGTTCGGCGGTTGGACCTCAGGTGGAGCCTACTATTCCCCTGAGTGAGGCTCCAGACTCACCCTGCGACGTGAATTTCAGAGATGACAGTGGAGAGGAGGTCTTGGTGGAGGAGGTTACTCATCCAGTGAGTGATGGTGGGATGAGCCTCATTGTCTCTACTCAGCTTGCTCCCACGAGTGGGGCATTGACCACTTGCCCGGGACAGAGTAGTATAGTTACTAGAGGCATGGTGGCGTCGGGGATTGAGGTACGAGGGGGAGACGGATCGGCTAAGGGGCATATTTACTGTAGAAAGAGACGTGTTGTCGGTCCGCTGAGGGACGGCCCCTCCAGGGAGGGGGGCATCCTACTGACAGAGAGGAGGCGGTGTGTGTTGACAATCTTGCCTGGGCGTTGGTGCTCTCTCAGGTCGTTCCCCAGCAGGCCATTCTGACTTTGATGGAGGAGGATATTTTAGCGTCGGATGTGGCACATCCCCCAGGTGCCGATCCGGGTGTTTCTCCGGGGGACCCATCCTCTCATTAATTAATGGCTATTATCGTCTGGAATATGAGGGGGGCGTGTTCGCTAGGAAGGTGGAGAGAGATTTGTGGGGTATTGCACAGAGAAAAATATGATATTTCTGTTTTATTAGAATCTAAGATCAAAGGTGAAAAGACTTTTGCTCGGCGGGTCCCATCTCATTGGGCCCAACTGTACAACCTGGCTCTATGTGACATGGCCAGGATTTGGGTTCGTTGGAACTCGAAGAGCTGGAATGGTAACCTAATCTTGATGACGGAGCAGTTGATTGCCATCTCCTTCTTC
This sequence comes from Iris pallida, assembly GCA_029216955.1. NCBI lineage: Eukaryota > Viridiplantae > Streptophyta > Magnoliopsida > Asparagales > Iridaceae > Iris > Iris pallida. The sequence goes on from JANAVB010027596.1 coordinate 9,096,585, forward strand.
AACAAGGGTGGCTTCCGGTTCTTGCTGGGGGCGGTTTACGGCCACAACGACAGAAGGAGACGGGAGACCTTGTGGAGCGACATCTCCCGTGTTGCCGCTGCTGCTAATTCATCGTGCCTTCCACTTCTTCTAATCGGGGACTTCAATGCCCTTCTGCACCGAGGGGAGAAAGTGGGTGGTCGCCCAGTTCCAGACTCTATCATGTACGATTTCCAGAGATGTCTCATCCATGCGGGGCTTCAGGGTTTGTCTCGCTCAGGCTTCATCTGGACTTGGCACAACAAAGCTGTCCTATAACAGGGTTGCATGCCAGCTGGATCGAGCTCTGGGCAATGGGGAATGGTTTCGGCATTTTTTGAACTCTTCGGCTGAGGGTCTTGTCGCTGGGACGAGCGATCATTCTCCCATCAGGGTTGGCTTCACTTCTCGGTCTTCTGAGAAGTCCCGCCCTTTCAGGTACAACAACAGTTGGTATCTTTCGGAGGACTACCTGGAGGCTGTCTCAGAGGGGCTTACTAGCTATCAGGAGGGGACGGCCCAGTTCCGCTTGGTTCGTCGTCTCAAGGCCACGAAGAAGGCTCTTCGGAGTTGGGTGAAGGGGTTGCCCAAGTCTACCTTAGAAGATAAGAAGGTGGAGTTGCGGGCCATCCAGCAGGACATGCAAGCTGACATGCTTAATGGGGACCTGGCGGCAAGAGAGAAGGAGCTGATCGAAGAAGTCAACATCCTGAGGCTACAGAAGGAGATTAGCACGGCTCAGTGTGCCAAATGTTCCTGGCTCAAGGATGGCGACTGTTGTTCCAAATTCTTTTATGATGTTATCCGTACAAGACAGCATAGGAATCACATCTTCCAGCTTCTTGATGCGGATGGCATAATGGTGGGGACGCTGAGATCCAGGGCGAGGCTGTCAGGTACTATTCTGATTTATATTTCCAGACTGACTACCTGTCTGTGTTTCCAGAGGTTGTTACGAAGAGATTGGTGACTCCGTATGGGAACAGCATTCTTCTTGCTCCCGTTACTTTAGAGGAGGTGGAATCTATTGTCAAGATGGCAGATCCCAACAAGGCTCCTGGACCGGATGGTTTTAGTAGTGGATTCTTCAAACGCCACTGGGACATTCTGAAGCATCAGGTCTTGGAGATGGTACAGGAATTCTTCATCAATGGAAAGCTTCTGAAAGAGCTGAATCATACTTTCCTGACCTTGGTGCCAAAGAATGAGGGAGCGACAGCACTGGCAGATTTCAGACCTATTGCATGCTGTAATTATCTTTATAAGATAATTACGCACCTTATGTGCCGGCGGATGGAGGGGATCATGCAGGACTTGGTATCTCCGAATCAGGTTGCGTTCATCAAGGGGAGGTCGATCGCTGAGCACAGCCTCCTGGCTCATGAGATGGTGAGGGGCTTTAGCAAACCCGGAGGGGAGAAGGCATGTGTAAAATTTGATTTGAGGAAGGCATATGACATGGTCAATCGAGACTTCCTCTGTCATCTGATGACTGCCATGGGTTTCGCAGACCATTGGGTTGCATTGATTCGGGAGTGCATCACGTCTCCCACTTTCTCTATCCTCATCCAGGGCGTTCCCTATGGGTACTTCCAGAGCAATCGTGAGCTTAAGAAAGGTGACCCCCTGTCCCCTTACCTGTTCACGCTTGTTATGGAATACTTTACATGCCTGATGGATCTGGCAGTGTACCGTGGGAGGCTGGTCCCTTTGTTTCGGAGGGTGGATCCCCCAGTTACCCACCTTATATATGCAGATAATCTCTTGGTGTTCATCCAGCCATCGACGGAGGGTTTGCAGACGCTTGCGGCAATTATGGAAGAATTGAATTCTCTCTCGGGCCTCCAGATGAACAGGGATAAGAGTCGGGTTTACTTTAGCTCCCTATGTTCCCAGAAGGAGGAGCGGGCCGCTGTGCTGGGTATCGCGAGGAGTAATCTTCCGGTGCGATACTTAGGAGTGCCTCTTACAGTCAACTATACAGGGGATCAGGACTGCCATAGTCTGGTGGAGTATGTCCAGAGGAGAGTGGAAGGTTGGCAAGCCGCCGGGTTGTCATTTGGCGGACGCATCGAACTGGTCAGATCGGTGATTTCGGCTGTGGCCTATTTCTGGCTACAGTCCATCCTCCTCCCTGTTGCTACTATTCGGAAAGTGGAGTGGCTATGTGCTGATTTCATTTGGAGGGGGGTATGCATGCGATCTCCTGGGAGCAGCTATGTCGACCCAGGAAGGAGGAAGGAGTGGGGCTCAGGCCATTGCTGGAGATTAGGGAGGCCTCCGCGCTTAAGCTGGCTTGGAGATTCATCAACAGGGGGTCTCTCTGGGCGGACTGGATGCACAGCAGATACGTGAAGCAGGAAAACTTTTGGACGTGTGCTACTGACAACAATCACTCAGTCACGTTCAAGACTGTCCTGCGACACAGAGGGGGTGCTCAAATCTGCTATCTGGAAGGTCATGAAGGATGGGTCTGGAACAGACCTATGGCGGGATCCTTGGATAGATCGACATTCGCTTTGGATATCAGGGGAGCCCCGACACATCAGAAGGACAGGCGTGGACTGACGTGTAGTCGCATCATTCGCGATGGGGAGTGGAGGTCAGAGTCTTATCGGTTTACTGAGGAGCTGGGTGGGATCATTAGTACTATTGTCATTGATCCGGATTTGCTTGCTAATCGGTAGATTTGGGAGCCGACAGGAGCAACTCCGGGAACTGGGGAGTTCCAATTCCGGAACTGCTACAACCTCATTCGGTGCACCTTTTCTCAGAGTCCTGACTACGAGTTCGTTTGGTGCAAGGATCTGTCCAAAAAGATGCAGCTTTGTGTCTACAAGCTTCTACTGGGCCGCCTTTGAGTAGGGATCGCCTGAGTTCGTTTGGAGTGCCAGTTCCGGATCCCAAGTGTGTGCTATGCTGTCTGAAGCAGAAATCTATTAAGCATATTTTCTTCGAGTGCGCACTGGCATGGCAGATCTAGTCGGAGCAGAGTAGAGTGTTGGGAGTGTGCGTCTCCGGGAAGGAAATTAAGGACATCATCACGGTGCTCCGGAATAGCAGGGGTCGAGGGCAGGATTGGTTTCGGACCGCCAGAGTTCGTCTGGCTGCTTCAGTTTGGCATGTATGGCAAAAATGAAATTGTCGGATATTTGAGGGGCTGGTCACCCCTCCGGTAGGCATTCTCCATAACATCGAGTTTGATGTAAATGTTATGGAGAATTGATGAGTGGGAGTCCCACTTTGATTGTATGTTGTAAGATTATTGCTTTACTTTTGGAATAAAATTTATCCTTTTTCCAAAAAAAAATATATATATATTATTGGTGTTCTTTGCCTTTAGACTAGGAAAGATAGTCCCACATCGGCTACACCAAAAGATGAGTATCTCAATATAATCCATTGCTTGTGTTGAGGTGTGCACATGAGGTGTGGTGGGGCACAAGTGTGTGCCATGTGGGAGTATTTTCCTAGAAGGAAAAATGATTAATTCTAACAAAGATGCAAGTTGATTTTTGTTGATCGGATTCGGACTCTAGGATGCCTCACGCATGTACGGACGGGTGTTCGGGGGGTAGGCGTGGACTGGCAATTAAAATATTAAACTCTATTTTAGAGTATTGGTATTTTAGTCCCACATCGGATAGGAGAAATGGTGAAGTCTCACTCCACTCTATAAATAAAGCCCCATGGCCTCCTTTCTAAGATGCACCAAAGAAGAGAGTTAAGGGAGTCCGTAAAGTTTAGGATGCCCGTTCAAGTCTCAAAAATTGGCTAACGAGCGTTCCAGAAGTTCTCTAAGAACTTGCTGGTTCCTGGAAGTGGATCGTATCTAGGCGAATCTTGCTTTGAGCAACGGTGATCTGATCACCCAAACAAAGCTGCCTTTCTCTTTCTTCTTTCCTTCTCTTCTTCTCTGATCTAAGCAGAAACCACTTGTGGGCTTTCATCGTTGTTGCTGCTAGCAATTCGATTTATGCCTTTTTTTTAGAAGCATTACATTCGTTTGCTGTTGTAACAAAATCTTTTTAGATTTTTGTTATCCATAATCCTCCAAGGATCTCTGTCGTGCACCTTCTTTAAAGTGTTGCTTCGAAACATTATTTTTACAATCGTTTCATTTCTCAGTTTTCTATCAAAAATTCTGTCTCGGGAATAACAATCTCAAAGCAAGATTTAGATTCAATGGAAAACAATCGTGCAAACCTTCTCGATACAAGTTTTAACAAACTTGAGAAGTTTGACGGAAAGCATTACATTGTCTGGAAGAGAAAGGTCAGTCTTAATCTTCAACTCCTGAGCGTTGACTACGTGTTGACAGATCCTAGGCCTTTAATTCCAGAAGATGAAAATGCTCGAAGGGTCGCTGAGGCCACTGTTCTGCAATCCAAGTGGAGGAGAGATAACAACATTTGCAGGTTGCTTATCCTAAACTCTATGGAGGACTCTCTGGCCGAGTCATACGGCAGGACGATCCATGCCAAGCACATCTAGGAATTTGTAGAGAATCTCTATAAGGCAAATAAAAACAGAAACAAGATCCATGTGACCGAAAAGGTCTGGAGGATGCGATTTGAGGATGACAAGACCATGCTGTATCAAGTCAAGGAATTCCTCAAGTTACATCAGAAGCTGGCGTATGATGGCATGCCCTTGGTCGATTCATTTGTCGTCGGGGGCATTGTCGCCAAGCTTCCATCTGGGTGGAGCAATTTTATCGCGGACATATATCGCAAGAAGATAGAAGTAGATCTTGAACGCCTCTTGCACTGGATTCATGTTGAAGACGAGCTAAGGACTCTCACCAGCTGAAGGTGAAGTCAGTTCTATTCAAGCCAAAGTCTAAGGGCTCGTTTGGATCAAGTTTTTGGATTCCTAGGAATAGATTTTCAATTCCTTTCCCATGGGAAAGGAATTCAACATTCCCATACCCATGTTTGGTTAGGTTGGGAATAGGTAGTTCAAAATTAAAAAAAAATTATTTTCATGTTTGGTTCACACATGGATAGGAATCTTAATTTATTTAGTTTTACTTTAATACCCTTTCACTAATTTCATGATGATTCACATGTTTGGGATGAGAGTTAAAAATTTGAAAATAAAGCGAGGGTATAACCGTCCAAACAAAATAGTCAAACATCATTCCTAGGAAAGCAAATCTATTCCCAATGGGGGGCTTGGGAATAGCTTTCCCACCTAACCCCCTCCTATTCCCTCATCATTTCCAATTCTAAACATACCAAACATGGGTAAGGAATTCAAATCCCATTCCCAAGCCTCAAAAACTTGAACCAAACGCCCCCTAAGGGTCATGAGGCTTGCTTCAACTGTGGCAAGAAGGGCCAAGCCCAAACCAAAATAGCAGGTATGACTAAACTTGATTATTTTGATTACTTAACTTGGTTGCTATTGTTGCACAAGTTGAGTTATCTAGCGTGGTAGCTGACTAGTGGTCGGACACTAATGCATCTGACCATGTATGCTCTCGAAGGAGCTGTTCATCGAGGACGAGCCTTGTTATGACGAAGGTCTCGATGGCTAATATATATCTAGCAGAATATCTGAAGATTGAGACGGTGGTTATGAACCACCGGCAAGGACACTCGAATGCGTGTTGCATGTACCAGAGATTTTCGAAGATCTGATCTCAGAAAGTCTGTTGTCTGATATAGACTTGAAAGATGGACATTCCTATTAGCCATATGTTAATTTCTTGGCGATGAACATACTTTGAAAAAATGTTCGGTACTGAAGGGATGTTCGAACTTCTGTTGAGTGCGATGAAGCTGCTTCATTAAATGGACAGAGAGTTGGTCTATGATAGAAGCAGACTCAAGATGTCATATCTAGGCCTTATCTCCAAAATGTGGGGGTAAGGAGGTGGAGAAATTTAAAATATGTGCAGAGACAAGACTGTCAGGAAGCCGCTTAGACAATTGAACTAAAGTACGGATCTTCTAGAGTTAGTACACTCAGATATCTGTGACTTTTATCAATTCTCCACGGAGGTCGGTTCGAAGTGTTTCTCGAAATGCAAATTCGAATGTCTTCTCAAGTCAAAGGATGAAGCATTCGAGAAGTTCAGGGACATTAGGCTGAAGCTGAACATTAAACCGGTCTACAACTACTCAGAAGGAAACATGGCGGAGTGTCATTTCTTTTTTTTGGATTCGTATCGTTCTGTTATGAACATCGAATTGGCTATAAAACGACTGTCCCGCATATATGTAACCTCTAGTTTTTAAAATTGAGGGGCAAATTTTTTATTCTTTATTTTTTAATATTCTAATATTTTGTGATTATTTATTTATTAATATGGTGTTTTGGGGTTTTATTTGATCGGGTTTGAGTTTTGTCTCATTTCGACTTGCGTTAGTGACCCGGGTCAATTTTGGACCCAATTGGACCCGACCAACTCGTCATGACCAAACTCAAATATTTGTTTTTGACTAATCCTATTTGATTTTAGTGGGATTAGAGTTTAGAATTAAATTTAGAACTTAGAATTTGGAGTTTCCAAGTTACCCTTTTGACCCCAACTCAAAACCACTCTTTTCTTTGATTTGGAGGACATTTTGGTAAATTGCTAAATGCTTCCAACCTTCCAAAATGTGGCTGGCCAGAATTTCATCCCCCCTTCTTCTCATTGCAAGAAATCACTCTCTCTCTTCCTTTCTCTCATTCCACAAAAAATCCTTTCTTTTTCCTTTTGCATTTTAAGCTCAAAAGGTAAGCAAATCTCCTCCAATTCTTCTCCATACTCTAGATCTCTCTCTCATCTTGGTCCTAACCCTTGTTTACCTCTCATTTGTGATTTTGATCTAGGTAGATCAAGCTTGGTGGTGGCGGAAGCATAGATTTTGTGCTTTGACCTAAAAAGAAGTGATTTTGGGACTTTTCCTTGGGATTCCAACTCCCAAGAGGTAAACCATCACTCTAACCTTTGTAATTACTTCTAATTAGTGTCATTTGCATATTAGAGGATGTCCGAGGTGTGGGATAACCCATTAGGAGAGATTTGGAATCCATTGGACTCAATTTGGGACTTTTGGCCTAGGTTTAGTGCCAAATTTGGGAAAACCCTAAATTGACATGTTCGGGTGTTGCCCCTAACATAATTAGACCTAATTAGGTTAGTTTGGGTGAGATAAGGCTAGGTACGGGTCCATATTTGGATACGTGGGATCGTTTCGCGAGAAATCATAAAAATAGACTTTTTCGGGGTTTTCGGGTTCCAACACACGGGTGACTTTCTGCACCGACATTAGAATCGGCAAGTTAGCACTTAGAATAGGTCATAATCATTATTTAGAACTCATGGATAGAGTTTGGGTCGAATTCGGATAGGTTTGGTGCCCGTATCGCACGGTATCACGAATCGGACACCCCGGAGTTGCCAGAATGGCCATTTGGCTATTCGGGCCTCGTTTCTCGTTTTCGCTCGCGTGCGCGAGTTAGATTGCTTGTGTGGGATACGTGTCTAAGCCCTAGCGGGTAGAATTGTGAGGATTTGGGTATTCTGATAGGTTTTGGGATATTTTGCATATACATAAATATTAGTGTTAGTGTATGTGTATATATATATATATATATATATATATATATATAGAGAGAGAGAGAGAGAGAGATAGATATATGTATATATATATACGTGTGTTAGTGTGTGTGTGATTGTGTTGTGAGGAGTATTTGTTGTGTGTGGATGTTAGAGAGTGTGAAGAGAGGAGGAGAAGGATGTATGTATGTATGTATGTATGTATGTATGTATGTATGTATTAGTGTGTGTGTGTGGGTGTTTATGTATATTTTTGTTTGGGTGTGTTAGAGGTTGTGAGTGTTATATATATATATATATATATATATATATATATATATATATATATATATATATATATATATATATATATATATAGGAGAGGTTAGATGAGATGTGTGTGTGTGTGTGTGTGTGTGTGTGTGTGTGTGTGTGTGTGTGTGTGTGTGTCTATAGGAGAGGTTAGATGAGAGGTTTTGTGAGAGGTTAAATAGGATGTTGTATGTTAGTTGAGTGTTAGTATCTTATATTTTAGGATATTGGTGAGAGGGTTGTTAGAAGTTAAGTAATGTTAGAAGTATATGTTAGAGGTTCGTTTAGAGTTAGATAGTGGTAGGTAATGGTTAGATAGGTTAGTGTCTTGGTCTCTTAGGATACCAAGAGTGGTATCTCAAGGTAAATGTGATTTACCTTGGTATGGGCAAGGTAATGTGAATTACCTTTGTAATGGGTAAGGTAAGTTATTTGTGATACCTTCAAGATAAGGTATTGAGATACCAAGTTAAAGTATCAAGATACAAGGGTATGGTATTGGGATACCATGGTATAGGTAGAGGGTTACCTAGATACTAAGGTAGAGGTAAGTTATAGGTTTACCTTATAGGTAAGGGTTTACCTAGGCTAAGGTATTTATACCTAAACCAAGATATTGGTATCGGGATACCAATAGGGCCAAGATATGTGGTATCTTGGTAGGTAAATGCTAGGAATATGATACCTAGGCTAGAGTTGTCTCGTTTGACCATAGTTGACTGTTTTAACTCAAAGTCAACTAAAAGTCAACATTGGACCTAGAATTGACTAGAACTTGACCAGAGTTGACCAGTTGACCAAAAGTCAACTGTGAGTCAACCATTAGCCTAGTTTGACCTAGATTGGACTAGGAGTTGACCAGTTGATCAAAAGTCAATTGTAAGTCAACCTTTGACCTAGTTTGACTTTGTGTGACCTAGTTTAACTTTGTGTGACCTAATGTGACCTAGTTTGACTTCTGTTTTCCATAAAGAAATTCTCTTTATTTGTTGTGTTTCTGGAAAAATTACAACTGTGGGAATCCGATCTAGAAGACGATCGCTTTATCCCTTGGACTATGCGAAGAAGAAAAGCTCTCAAAATTTTGACAGTAGATATCCATGTATCTGTACAATGAATAAGAAAAAGAACTCTATTTATAGAGTCAAGAATAATAACTGAAAAGATAATTGTCTTCACAGCCTATGCCTAGTTAAAAATTACGCAGGATTTAACATACACAAGGCTGTGAGCAGTTACTGGACGTGGCCTGTAACTGTTGGACACATGGCAATCATGCATGAGTCGTATGCAAGTTACAGGACACGCAGGCGAGAGATCAGTGGCATGGCTGCCACGTACTCCAATTTGATGAAATCCATGCAAACTTGTTGAAGACGAAATCCATGCGAACTCGGTGTAGAAAGCTTCAAAATCCACGCAAACTTGGGGCAGGAAGCTTCAGGATCCACGCAGACTTCGAGGCAAAGAACTTCAAAATCCATACAAACTTGAGGAAGAAAACTTCAGAATCCACGCAAACTTGAGATGAAGATCACAAATACACGCAGACTTGAGATAGAACTGCCAGCTGTTTTGATTCGGCGTGTCTCGACTGACACAAAATCTCTGACAGTGATTGCTTTGTCAGTCGCATTAAATGACAAGAAACCCTTTTGGTACGCCAACTCGACGAATGCTGAGTCTTGCTGAAGAAGATTTCGAAAATCACGCAATAGACGGCGATGATCTCTCGAATTCTGTGTATACGTGGCATACGAAGAGATATTCTTCGACTGTCGTGTTGTCAGTCATAATTACTCTTTGACAAATGATGAGCTGTCTCCCAGCGTGATTTGTTTATTTTGTCTGGATCAACTGAGCGTGACTTTTGACTCTGTCTTGATCAACTCAGCGTGACTTTCATTTTTGAGGCCTACAAAACCCCCTTCAAAGTTTTTGAAAAATGATAAATTATTTCGAAATACTTTGAAAATAGAGATGATAAAATGGATTTAGTCACGCTGAGATGACTTCAAAATTTTTCGAAAGTCGAAAAGACTTCGAAGTTCTTTGAAAACATCCAAATGAACTTATTAAATGTCATAATGACTCTTCGTTCTTCGAGACCGATTGTATCCAATTTATGGTGGAATATGAACCGCCGGCGAGCTCTGTTATATAAACAGGGAGAAGATTCATTTTTAATCTTCATCTTACGTCAATATGACACCAAAAGGAGAAAGCTGAGGAAGAAGCACGCAAGTTGGGCTTTTGTTCTCATGGTGACCCCACTTTTGGGGGTGAAGAGCCAGAGCCCCTTGTCTTCGAGCTCAAAGATGATCCCTTGCAACTAGCCAAGAATTTCTTGAGCTATTTTGGCTTGGATGGCTCGTCCTCTTCTGATGGGCGCAGCCTCATAGAGCAGCGTGAAATGTTTAAAGCTCTGTTGCACTGTCTGGGAGTTAGGAGCGTAGAAGAACTAGGCACCAAGCTCAGCTGCTCTGGGAAATAGAGCGTGACTTTTATGCTTTTGTTGCACTTTTTGTTTTGTCTTTTGTAAGGCTATCAGTGTCTGTCTTAAGAAATGAAGTACAACTTTTATGTTTGATCTGCGTGCCTTAATGAGAAATATTAATCAGCAGTCTTTGATTGTTTCCAATGTTGCTCTGTCTTCCAAAGCACACGTGACACTCATTCCACAGTTTACGAGCGCTATTTATGCGGATCTTTTCCAAGAATAGACTTGTACTTTGCCCTTTAAATAGATGGAAGAGTTTCGCAGATACTCATCTCCCATTCCTCTTCTTCTTCTCTGAGAATGAAATTTTTGGGAGATTTCACTCTCAAACAGGAAAGCAATATTTTCTAATGTTCGACTTCTGTGCACTGTATCAAACATGAGTTTGTCAATCCTTAGCACCAAACTTGAAGGTAAATCAGTGTAATACGTGCACTTATTTTTGCTGTTGAAGATAGGCTTTCTGTTTCTTGTTTCTGATTTGAACAATACACGCCTGTCTCTGTTTGATAAATGCATGCTGAATGATTTTTGTTGATCTAATCTTTTTCCTCTTAATGCTTTCTGCAGAAACTTGGCTAAAAATTTTCTTCAGAACTGGCATTGGAGATGTGGATGTTGTGGAGAATATACTGCTGACATCTACATCAGGGAGCTCATATGCTTTTGACGCGTAAATCAGACAACTCAGAACTCTTCGTGGGATAGAAGGGTCTTCCTTAGATGGTAGGAAGAGCCTTTATACACGAGAGTTGGATGGTGGAGTCAACTCTACCCCGAGAAATCGGGTAGTAGAGTTCCTTTCACGGGAGAACTAGAAATTGTATCCCAAGGTTTGGATACATTCCTGTCTCCTCTGAAAGGTCGCTCCTAATCCACCAGTTGTATTGGCAGCACCACGACTTCGGGCTGCCATACTCTGTGGTTCTCCTCTCGTCTGAGAGAGAAGACCAGAGTTTGATTCCTGCTGATCTGGTCGTGACTGAGACCCAGACAGTCAGGAATTGCCACCAACAACGAACCTGACGGAGAAGGTCCGACGGAGAAGATCCAAAGAAAAAGATAGATCTCTATTAGGTTATTGTTGTGGTGTAGAATGAAAATCCAAGATTTGTGATAGATTTCCATTATGATTTGTAAGAAAGTCTAAGAAAATGTAATAGACTTTTTGTGGTGAAATGAGAATGGAAATGATAATTCTTCTATGCTCAATGATTTGTATTTGTGGATGAATTGTGGACATGATAGATAATAAAATCATCTTTTCTATTTTAGAGTATATGATATTTATCAGAGGTATTATGGACGTGATAATATATAGGAACTCAAAAGAAAATAGATTGATTTCTATGCAGAGGTCAAAACATGACAAATAAGTATGTAGATTCGGAATTGATTCAGAGGTTATGAAAACATGATAAATAACGAATCCCCACTTAATAAATTGATAGAAGATTATGAACGGATGAACCGTTAGGAAATGATGAACAGATGAACTGTCGAGTGAATGTAATAAATGAACGGAAGAACCGTCAAGTATTAATGAATATGTGAAACGTCGGATGAATGAGGAACTTCTGCCTATAAATATAGCAAAAATCTGGCGAGAACGAATACTTCCACTCCTCAACATAAAAATATCATCTGGAGAAGCATCCAAGAAGACTGAGATAGCCTCAAAGATTCAGAAAGGCACTGAAGAACGCCCTGCTGGTCCAGTCAAAACGAAGAAGACGGAAGCAGGCGAAGGTTCGTCTGCACCCAAGCCACCAAGGGACATTCTGGATTTTCTGCTCGAACCAGGAAGGACTGAAGAAGAGGAAGCCACGAGGATGGCCGCTTGCAAATTCCTCGTGGGTTCTAGCAAGGAGGTTCTCGGCTCTTTTGCTGATCACGTCTTCGAGAAGGACGGTAGTGGCCCACGTCCAAAAGTAGAGAAGGATGATAGTGATCTTCCTTAATATCATGTATCATCATTCATGAAAATAAAATAAAAATTTTATTTTTAAACATGAATTTGTCTGATGATTACAAGTATTTATATTTATACATAGTACTTTTTAAGGAATTTGCCATTAATAGGCATCAAAACTTTTCGACCATCCAATTCTGAGAGTTGATAAGCTCCATTTGAGAAAACTTTGTTCACAATATAGGGACCTTCCCACTTTGCGTCAAATTTGCCCTTACTCATATGAGTCATAGTCATAGGACGTCTGACTGTTAGAACAAGTTCTCCTTTTTGATATGATCGAACTCTGACTTTTTTATTAAAAGCTCTTGAAATTCTAGCTTGATAGAATTCAATATTCTGTTGAGCAGATAACCGCTTTTCATCCAGAGCTTCTAATTCCTGAAGTCGAAGACGATCGTTATTTTCAGCAGTGAGTTCATTAGCGATTGCTATCCTTAAAAAAGGAATTTGAATCTCTAATGGAAGAACAGCTTCGCAACCATACACCAGAGAGAAAGGTGTACATTTGGTAGCATTACGAACTGTAGTACGATAAGCCCATAAATATTCCCCGAGCTTGTCACTCCAATTACGTTTGTTAGTAGAGACAAACTTCTTTAGGAGTTTGATGATAGTCTTATTGAAAGCTTCTGCTAATCCGTTAGCTGCTGGATTATATGCGGTAGAAGCCACATTGTTGATCCGGTGATCGTCACAGAATCGAGTAAACTTCTGACTGACGAACTGTGGTCCGTTATCATAAATAATGCGTCGAGGAACACCAAATCTGTAGATGACGTGGTGCTTAATAAAGCTGATGACATTAGACGTCTTAACTTCAGATAAAGGGATGGCTTCGGCCCATTTGGAGAAGTAATCGGTTATTACGAGAATGAACCGATGACCTTTAGATGACGGTGGATTGATCGGGCCGACAATGTCCATGTCCCAAGCTTCGAAGGGCCATGATGCTGCCGTCGGATGTAGAAATTCCGAGGGTTGATGAATAAAATCCGCATGGATTTGACAAGCTTTACACTTCTTTGCATATTCGATGGCATCAGATACCATGGTGGGCCAATAATAACCCATACGTCGAATACGGTCTTGAAGTTTTGGTCCTGGCTGATGTGCTCCACAAATTCCATCATGTGCTTCGCGAATGATTTGTTGAGCCTCGTCACCGGCAACACATCGAAGGAGTAAACCATCATAAGCTCGACGATATAAGGTCTTTGTTGTATGATTGTAGTAGAATCTGAGTGATCGTCGTCTGATAGATGCTGCCTCACTCGGATCATCTGGAAGAATATCATATAATACGAGATCTAAGAAAGGAAGTCTCCAATCTTTATCCGTACTCTGATTCTCAGTCGAGTTACTGAAGATGAATTCCATGCTGGAATCGGATGAAGATGACATCGATTTACGACTGAATCCAAATCCTCTTGTTGTGTTGACGTCATGAGATGTTGATTCTTCAATGTCAACTGGAAGTCCTAAAGTCAAGTTATTTTCAAGATAAAATAATTCTCGATTACGAACAACAATCATTTGTTTTCGTCTGATTGGAATAGCCAGCACCGCTGCAAGATTAGCAAGGGCATCAGCTTCTGTGTTACATGCTCGCCTAACATGTTCAATGAAGAATTCTTCAAATGAAGAAGCCATAGATTTAGCTGTTTTATGATAAGGAACCAGATCTTGATGGTGAACTTCATAAGTACCCCTGATCTGATTGACAATGAGTTTAGAGTCTCCATACGCCTCCAAATGTTGAATATTCAGATGTTTAGCGAGTTGAAGACCAATAAGTAATGCGTTGTACTCAGCTACATTGTTTGAACACGGCTGATCAAGAGAATAAGTCTTTGGATAGCAAGACCTTCTGGCGATACAAGAACAATTCCAACTCCAGCGACAATGTCGCCATTAGGACCAATTCTTGATGCTCCATCAAAGAATAGACGCCAAGTAGGATCTTCTTCAGCAATTTGATTTGAATCTAGGACTTCATCTGGGATTTCATCATAGAGTTTTGAATTTTCTGGAATTGAGTGAGCAGCCAGAAAATCAGCTAAAGCTTGTCCTTTGACTGATTTCTGAGGAATATAGTGCATGTCATACTGAGCAAGTAGGATTCCCCAGTTAGCCAATCGAGAATTCAAAACACTGGGTTTCTTCATCATGATCCGTATAGGATTGATCCTGGAGATGACATGAATAGTCTGGCCAATGATATAATGTCGTGTCTTTTGGACAGCAAACATCAAGGCTAGACATTCTTTTTCAACCGGTGAATATCGAGGTTCAGCTCCGGTCATAGTGCGGCTGAGATAATAAATGGCTTGTTCATGGCCATTTTGATTCTTTTGAGCGAGTAATGCACCCAATGAATGACTCATTGCTCGAGTATAGAGGAGGAACGGTATTCCTGAGACAGGAGGTACCAATACTGGAGGGCTCATTAGATATTGTTTTATATCATCGAATGCTTTCTGGCATTCATCATTCCAGACAAAAGAGACACCTTTCTTTATAAGTTTGTTGAATGGTCTGCAGCGTCCTGATAAATTAGAGATGAATCTCCTGATATAAGCGATTCTTCCTTGAAATCCTCGTAGCTCTTTTAAGGTGTGTGGAGGACGCATCTCTTGGATGGCTTTGATCTTCTCGGGATCCACGTGTATACCTTTAGAGGTAATGACGAAGCCGAGAAATTTACCACTAGAGACGCCTAAGAAGGACTTAGTAGGGTTCATCTTTAATTGATGCTTACGCATTAGATCAAATATAGTCTTCAAATCTTGGATATGATCCTCCTTTTGTCGACTTTTGACTGCAATATCATCAATATAGCATTCGACTATTTTCCGCAAATGTTCATAGAATATAGTGCTCATAGCTCGTTGATAAGTTGCTCCTGTATTCTTGAGACCGAATGGCATAACTGTATAACAGTATGTACCAATTCGGCGTTCTGAAAGAAGTGTGCTTCTCGTCCTCTGGAAACATTTTGATCTGATTGTACCCAGAATACCCGTCCATGAATGACATTCGTTCAAATCCACAGGTATTATCAACCATGACATCAGTGATTGGTAGAGGGAATTCGTCTTTAGGACATACCGCATTGAGATCGCGGAAGTCTATGCATACTCTGATCTTGCCAGTCTTTTTAAGAACAGGAACAATATTAGCCACCCAATCGGGATGTTGTTCCTCTCTAATAAACCCAGAGATAATGAGTTTATTGACTTCAGCTTCAACTGCATCCATGATATCTGGCCAAAATTGTCGCTGTTGTTGTTTGACTGGTTTAGCATTCGGCAAGATATTGAGCTTGTGAGTTGCAATTTGAGGATCAAGCCCTGGCATATCTTCATAACTCCAAGCAAAGACATCGATGTAATCACGAATGAGTTTGATCATGTCTTTCTTATCAGTTTCTGAAAGACTTTTACTGATGAATATTGGTTTGGGAGATCCCTCTTCACCAACATCTATTTGAACAAGTTTATCTTCAGTCGGAGGTTCTTTTTGCTCGAAACGGAACTCCTATTGATTATCTAATCTTTGGGCCCACTGTTCTGATTCAGGTGAGATTTCAAACTCTTCTTCGTCTTCATCACTTTCTTCAGAATGGTCAATGGAAACCATGTTGGAAGACAAAATATTACAGTAGAAGTCACCGATACTCGTATCGGAATCCCAAGAAGTGGTACTAGAAGAATCAGATCTCTTATCTTCGTCAGACTCGGGATCTTCATGGATAATATTGATGAAAGGAGTAGGAGTAGTATAACCCAATCCGCATTTCATCCTTCCATATTTCAAAGGAGGAATCCGGACAGGTATTTTTCTTCTTTTTCTATCATTGAGGCCAGTCCTGAAGTCATAGCCCATATTTTTGATGATGTCTCTAGATTGTTGACTATAACGACGTAGTTGTAATCTTCCAGTATCATCATTTTTGTCATCATCTTCAAGATCAGAAGGATTTTGAGGCCTTTTGTAGAAGAATATTGGAATGTCTCCTGGCTTTCTGCTGGGAACTAGAAAGTATGAAGATTGTACAGGTTCTAGAGATACATCTGTATGAACAGTCTGTACAACTCCTATGGTTATTGTGTTTAAGTCATCTAACAGATGTAAATAACTATGAACATAATTACACACATCTACGTACTGCAAAGGTGGAGACTTTTCATTAAATGTAAAAGCAGCAATATTTACATTGGGAGAAGGCTGAGCCTTAGAGATTTTAGCCAAGTCAATGACTAAAGGGGGAGAAGAAGAACGAGAAGAAGCGTTGTTTCGATTAAGATCGATAACAAAAGGCTCAGAAGAGGTGAGCTCCCTTGAAGTTTGAGTAGGAAGAGTAATCCGCCCTCCAACTGAAATTAGCAGAGTATCTTGTGAAGATACAGGAACTGTAGTACGCCCACTGACAGGAATGATCAGTGTATTTTGAGTAGATGACTGAGGTAACGGAGAGATCCGTCCACTCACTGGAATGATGAAAGAATCTTCTCCAGAGGGTTTAGGAGATTGTTGCTGAGTAGTTCGACCTTTAATAGGGATTATTAAAGTCTCACTTTGTGCATCTTCTTTCTCCATAGCTTGTATGATCCTTGTATACTCTTCTTTGTACATTCGGGAATCGTTGAAATAAGCTTCAACCCCATGGAAGGGATTTATATCAGCAACTTCTTTTTGTACTCTTCCATTGCTATCAATGTATTTAAAACATTGATGAAGAGTAGAGGGCACCACATTATTTTCATGAAGAAAGGGCCTCCCCAGAAGAAGGTTATAGGATCCCGCGATCTCGATCACATAGAAAGTGACTTTAGATCTGAAATCGCCTATCTGAAGCTTCAGATGAATCTTTCCCAAAGGCTCACTTCGGCTTTGATTGAATCCCAAGATAGTAGTAACCGTCTTGGAGAGCTTGTGAAGAGGGATTTTTAGTTCATCCAACAAACTCTTTGGCATTATGCTTATAGCAGACCCTGGGTCAATGAGGATACGATCTATCTTCATCGTATCAATATAACCAGTGTAGTAGAGAGGTCGGTCATGTCGATTATCCTCCAGGCTTCTTCAATTGTGCAAGACAAGAGTCAGCTTGTAGAAGTGCTTCACTTAACGTCTCCCGAGTTTCTTTAGAAAGACGTAGAAGTTCAAAGAGGGACATTCTAGCTGGAGTATTAGCAAGTTGAGCCAAAATGTCGAAGTGGTAAGGCTTCTGAAGTCCAAGAGGAAGAGACTTCTTGATTGGTTTATCAAACTGAGCTTGTTGCTTGCCCTTCTCAAGAGTTGTGGGTTTGGGAGGAACAGGTTCAACTGGTGTAGTTGAAGGAACAGGTGCAGTAGATGATTATTCTTCAGGAGGAACATTAGAAGCATCTTTATCAGCTGGAGGGATATCAAGAGGATCCTCAGGATTTTTAGAGTAATCCTTTAGGTAAGGTTTTTCCGTTCGAGTAGCACTAACAAGTGCTTCTTCTTTCTCTTTTGGCTCTGTGTCAGAGGTAGACCCAAGAGAAGTCATATGACATGACTTGATCTTTCCAGCCTTCTTGGACTTTCGAGAAGAAATCTTTTGAGGAGAAGGAGATTCAAAGTCTGTTATTAGATCAGGATGAATCCACATGATTTCTCCAGTCTCCAAAGTGATTGGTGCTAATCCTTCAGACTGTGGAGGAGGAATATTTACTATTTCAAGAGTTGCCTTGGGAATAGGAATAATTCCGCTTTCAAGAAATTGAGGAGGAAAGTCTCCAAATTGCATAGAGACGACATTAGAAGTGACAGTCTTCTCTTTTGGAGTAAGAGAGATAGCTCCAGACTTAATCATTTCTTGGATTTTTCCTTTCAGTACATAACATGTACGAATTGTGTGATCCAGCATTCTGTGGTATGGACAGTATTTAGGATGATCTGTCTTACCAGCTTTATCAGGTTTCTTGATCTCAGGTAATTGTATTTTATTACCTTTCAGCAGATATTCAAAGATACCAAGGACATCGTCGTCATCAAAAGAATATTCTTCTTTGGGACGAGTTGTTCTTGATTGTTGAGTTGTAGAGGCAGGAGTTTGAACATTTGATGCATCTTTGCTCTGAAGATTAACTTCAAGAGTTTCTTTTCCTTTGCGAGCATTATTTTTATTGTTAGCACCTTGTCCTGTTTCTTTAGGAGTCATCTGCACTCCTAAACCTTTAAAGGTTTCAGCACTGATTTCTGCAGCTTTGGCACTGACTATGAAGGAAGGCCAATCTTGAAATTGAGTGGACCCTGTCCACATACTGATGATTGGCAACAAGTTTGATTTGCATGTGTCGATGGTGACAGCATCAGGAGTTCCAAGAGGCATCTTCAGAGCTTCTCTTCGAAACCGTTCAATGTATTCCTCTGTAGATTCATTATTTTTCTGCTTGATTCTAATAAGAGCAGACATAGTCATGTCATTAAGCCCTTCATAGAACCTTTCAAGAAACATCTGTTTGAAACCAGCAAATGAGGTAATGCTCCCATCTGGGAGACTCCTATACCATTCATAAGCCGTTCCCTTGAGACATCCAATAAATACCCAAGTAAGGAGGGCATCACTTGGTTGCAGTTGATCAGTCATCACTTCAAAGTGATTAATAAACTGACTTGGAGAGGTGGTTCCATCATAGAATGAGATAGTAGGAGGCTTGTATTTAGGAGGATATGATACTTGCTTCCATTCTATCGGATAAGGCTGCTTGATGCCTAACCTTTGTAAACCATCCTTCTGTTTGAATGCCTCAAATTGAGTTTTAAGATTCTTCAATTCTTCAGAGACAACTCCCGAAGATTATGGAGTTGTGGCTTGTAGAGAATAGTTGGGAGGAGGAACAACATTGTAAGCACTACACCCAGCTCCAAAGAGACTAGGGTTTGGTTGAGCTGGTCCAGGAGTATTAGATTGTACTGCTGGAGGAACTTGTACTGGACTTATATCAGTATCAACTGGTATGGCATCTGGTACAGTCTGTCGATTTTGTAACTGAGCTGTCATGAGTTCATACATCGACTTCATTGTGTCAGTCATAGACTTCATTTGCTGTTCCAAAGAAGCAATTCTTTGATCTTGAGGAGTCAAGGAAGAAGAAGGTTCATCAGTATTCCCATCAACCATGTAAGTCGTGACTGTATGAGGGATTATTGATGAACTAGTGGATGTTGTATGCTCTGAATCATTGCTTCGTGCATCAAAGTCAACTATAGGAGAATTACCCCCAGTAGGAAGAGGTGGGAAGTTAGATTCTCCAAGGAATTCAGAATCAATTTCAGGGATCAAATTTCTTTGACTAGAAGCCAGGACTCTTGCTCTGGTGTTTCTATATACTCCATCTGGACTATCAACTCTACCCCCGGTGTCCCGAGAAGTCATGTTGACAGAGGCAAACAAAGGCTCATCTTCATCAGGCATAGGTTTATACTGAATCCGATTGAAGACAGACTGTCGTTTAGTTTGACATCTGTATTGCATTGTGACTCTTGGCTGGAAGTCACATTCATGATCAATATGGTCTTGAACCGTTGATTGACATCTGCACTGAATTATGACTTTTGGATAGAAGTCACATTCAGCATGTTCCTTTGACATAGAATTACTCCTTCTCTTCTGTTGAAGATATTCCCGTAAATCTGTTTGTGAAGATTGAGGAGTATACTTCCTGTTCTTGGGTCTTAATGGCTCTTGATTATACAAAGAGTGATTAATGTGAGCCACATAATTTCTTGCATACTCTGCATCTGGATCTTTTATCTTCATATCCAATTGGTATGGTTTCTTAACACCAGAAGTGCTGAGTTTTGTTCTTAAATCAGTGGAAGGTAACACATTGGTTTTGGACATATGGAGTTTTCCTTTCATTAATCTGGATATTTGCAGAGAAGGAAGAGTTGAACCACTCCTTTGATTAGGAGTTGGTAACAGACCCTCTTTAATGGACAGATTTTGTGTCCAATTTGAAGAAGTCATAGAAGAAGATATTAAGGAATATTTCTTCTTAGACTCAATCAGATTTTGAGACATAGAATGTCCAGAAGGAAGAGTAGTCAAAAGACCATCTCCTTTCCTTTGACTAACAAAAGTATCAGTCAAAGCTGTTCCTGAAGTAAAAACTACAGGAGCAGAAGAAACAACTAAAGAGTTATTCCTTTTCGAAGGGACTTTGTGTGGAAGACCACCCCCAGTTCTAGTAGAACTCGGTAAAGAAGAAGAGATAACTAAGGAGTTATTCTTCCCTGATGAAATACACGCTGAAACAGATTTGGCTAAAGAACCAGTGCTATTGGCGTGACTTTTGATTTTAGAATTACACGCTGGAACAGATTTGGCTAAGGAGCCAGTATTGTCAGCGTGACTGTTGAATGTGGGATTGCACACTAAAATAGATTTGGCTAAGGAGCCAGTACTATCAGCGTGACTTTTAGAGTTGAATTTGTACGCTGGAACAGATTTGGCTAAGGAGCCAGTACTGTCAGCGTGACTTTTAGGGTTGAATTTGTACGCTGGAACAGATTTGGCTAAGGAGCCAGTACTGTCAGCGTGACTTTCAACTTTGGAGACACACACTGGAACAGATTTGGCTAAGGAGCCAGTACTGTTAGCGTGATCTTTGATTGCTGTCATCTTCGAGCGCACAAGAGTGTGCGTGCTTGCAGTAGAGTTCTTGCCAGAGGTAGGAGTAGACACTGTGGCAGAGACTTCACCATTGACTGCCAACTGATTCTTAGGGACATAGACAGAGTGTCCCTTCGACTTGGCAGTGATGATGGAGGCTGGAGTGGGCTTGCCACCCTTAGCCCGCTGCATTTCTTCATAGGCGAGTTGATCGAATTTGATCGTCATCACCTTCTTCGTCGAGTCGATTGACGAAGTGTCGTATTGAGTTGTTACCATCTCAGAAGAGGAGATGGTTTTCCCCAGCAGAGTCGCCAATTTGTTTTCCATAAAGAAATTCTCTTTATTTGTTGTATTTCTGGGAAAATTACAACTGTGGGAATCCGATCTAGAAGACGATCGCTTTATCCCTTGGACTGTGCGAAGAAGAAAAGCTCTCAAAATTTTGACAGTAGATATCCATGTATCTGTACAATGAATGAGAAAAAGAACTCTATTTATAGAGTCAAGAATAATAACTGAAAAGATAACTGTCTTCACAGTCTATGCCTAGTTAAAAATCATGCAGGATTTAACATACACAAGGCTGTGAGCAGTTACTGGACGTGGCCTGTAACTGTTGGACACATGGCAATCATGCATGAGTCGTGTGCAAGTTACAGGACACGCAGGCGAGAGATCAGTGGCATGGCTGCCACGTACTCCAATTTGATGAAATCCACGCAAACTTGTTGAAGACGAAATCCACGCGAACTCGGTGTAGAAAGCTTCAAAATCCATGCAAACTTGGGGCAGGAAGCTTCAGGATCTACGCAGACTTCGAAGCAAAGAACTTCAAAATCCACACAAACTTGAGGAAGAAAACTTCAGAATCCACGCAAACTTGAGATGAAGATCACAAATACACGCAGACTTGAGATAGAACTGCCAGCTGTCTTGATTCGGCGTATCTCGACTGACACAAAATCTCTGACAGTGATTGCTTTGTCAGTCGCATTAAATGACAAGAAACCCTTTTGGTACGCCAACTCGACGAAGGCTGAATCTTGCTGAAGAAGATTTCGAAAATCACGCAATAGACGGCGATGATCTCTCGAATTCTGTGTATACGTGGCATACGAAGAGATATTCTTCGACTGTCGTATTGTCAGTCATAATTACTCTTTGACAAATGATGAGCTGTCTCCCAGCGTGATTTGTTTATTTTGTCTGGATCAACTGAGCATGACTTTTGACTCTGTCTTGATCAACTCAGCGTGACTTTCATTTTTGAGGCCTACAACTTCGTGTGACCTAGTGTGACCTAGTTTGACTTAGTTTGACTGAGCTTGACCTACATTTGCATATCATACACTAGAAAGTATGCCAAATACTATTAAACTCTAATTAACTCTTGTATATCTCATATTTAGGTCTGTGACTATCCTCTGAGCCTCGATTCCTATTGACTGCTCAGGACCACAGGCGAGTACATTCTCTGATAGTTTTTATTGTCTTGATATCTGCTATATCCGATTCAGTTATAGTATCTTACTTGATTCCCGACACGATAGTACACGGACTAGTATACGTTAGATCTCGTCATGAGAGGTTATTCCTGGTTTACCTGGTATATGAGTACATTATTCGATCTTGTTTCCTGTACTTGTATAGACACCAATTTGGGAGTAGGCTGGCCCCCTGCTCTTTAAATTCTGTGTCATGACGTGTCATGGTTGAATCCATTATACTACTCGGGGATGGGGAGTTATTAGAGGTTATGTGATCAATACCCCTCCGGTATTTCTGTTACTACTTGCATCATAGCTTTACCCTCGCCTCACGTAGGGTAAAGCCTGACATGTGTTACTACTTGCCTTATAGCTTTCTATTGTGGCCGGCCTGATTCTTCTTTTCTTATATTTTCTGACTCATAGTCGATCAAATGGAAGAGCCTGATCATGTGTCCCAAGCCGATCACATAAAGCTCTAATATCTCAAGGCACCGTTTATGTTTACATTATATATCAGTTATTACTGTACTACTCTACATTTCTAGTATTTAATACCCTGACATGATATCTAGATTTACATATTCTGTTTATATTCCAGTCTTGATATTTTATCTTGTATTTTATTATAACTGTCTCTTATAGATTTGTCAATTCATATGGAACTGTTGTTAGCATTTGTACTTGCTCATATCCTGACAGGATAACTTCGTTGTGTTTTACAGAGGACTCAGATACAGACTGTCCGACCTTCTACGGGTTTGGCGTAGACGCAGATTACCACTTGGATTTAGTGGAGCCGGTGCCTATAGAGGACGCACCACCGATAGGGATCTTAGACTAGTAGGTTTGACTGGACCGCATTCCAACTTATTATTTTAGGTTGTAGTATATATATATTTTTGGGATTGTATAATGTTTTAAACTCTGAACTTCTGGTTGTGACTCTGTGACTTGCATCTATTTCCAGCTTTTCCATTTCCATCATATCTTTATCTTTTCGTGGGTATCTTCCTTAGATTATATATTCCTCCGTACGGAGATGACAGGTACAAATATATATTATTGATGTTAGATTTTATAGACGACCTATACAGCGTTCTACCGTCGATACTGCGGCGTAGGCTGGACGTACCCACGTGCTCGTGCCCCTAAACAGGGTGCCGGTCGTGACACATTTTTGTGGTAGCCCATGCAGGTCTATGTCACAACTAGTGTGATCTTGTAATGGTACTCGACTTAGAGTGCTAATTACGAGCCTGCAGTTAGGATATAGGTTCTAGGTGATGATAGGAGTTACTCAGTCACATTTTAGGAAAATTTCTGATCTTTTGATTATCATGACATCTCTTCTTGCATTTCAATTTAATTTTTCTTCTTTGATAATATCTTATCTTGTGCCATCTTGATCTTTTGCTCGAATCTGTCTCCAGGATGACAATGACTCGAGCTCAGGCTGCTGGATCCGGTGCAGTACCGGAGAGGTCCAATTCGTTGCATCCTATTCCTCCGTATTCGAGTGTGGCAGTCCAGGAGGTTGCCCCTACGGTTTCTACCATCCAGGTGGCAGAGGCAGCAGCACCTGGAGGTCCTCCGCAGCAGGTTCAGGGGCTTAGTGTTGTCGTGCCTGAGACTCTTCCGCCTCCACCTGGACTGTCGGTAGATGCTACACAGATGTTCACGCTTCTCCAGCAGATGATGGAGGTGTAGCGAGTACAGGCTGAGGCATCGCAGCGTCAGACAGAGGCTTTGAGTCAGAGAATGGAAGATGCTCATCAGTTGGCTATGGCAGCAGTCAAAAAGGTGGCTGCAGCTCCGATTCAGGACGCTCCGGTCCAGGAGCCGCATCAGCAGCAGTCGAGGCCTGGTACAGTGCTGGACTTCAAGAAGATGGTCCCTCAAGAGTTCAAGGGAACCAAGGGCATCCTTTACGTCGATGATTGGCTAGAGGACGCGAAGAGGAGCCTGGAGCTGGCAGAGATCCCGAGGAGGCTGTGGGTATCAGCAGCGGCGAGCCAGTTCTTCAATATTGGGTTGACCTGGTACCGCACAGACCCTCGTGCTTCTGTTAGAGTACTGACTTGGGAAAACTTCTGAAGGCTATTCAAGGAGAAGTTCTATCCTGATGTAGCTCTCAGCGTATTAGAGGGCCAATTTGCAGGGCTGGTCCAGGGGAACTCATCGGTGGACGAGTATGCGGTGGAGTTCTTTCGCCTGAGCCGATTAGTCCCGAGGATGGTTCAGGATGAGGGAGAGAAGGTCCGTAAGTTCAGGAGGGGCCTGATCCATGATGTTCGTTCTCGCACGTCTGGGCGTCGCGAGGCGACTTTTGAGCAGATTCTAATGGATGCTCAGATAGCGGAGGAGGACTACAGTCTTAGGCCCAAGAGGAGTGGTGATGCTTTGGGAGCTAGTTCTAGTGCGGGGTCGGCCAAGCGTCCCCACATTCAGCAGAGGCCGTTCCAGCAGCATCAGGCACCAGCACGTGCCCATCAGCAGCAAGGACAGAGGCATGTTCCTCAGTGTGCTTATTGTGGGAAACCAGGGCACACCCGAGAGGTCTGCCGGAGGAGGTTGGGCGTTTGCCTGTTCTACGGAGCTTTCGACTATCAGTTGGAGAATTGCCCTGTTCGTGCAGCCAAGGGAGGTCAGGACAGAGCACCACCTGCTAGAGCTCCAACTGGAACTGCAGTTCAGCCGAGGGGCCCGCTACTTCAGACGCAGCAGCAACGTTTTGCCCAACATCAGAGGGGAGCACCCCAGGGCAGAGCGTTTGCACTGGCAGCAGAGGAGGCTGAGCCCATAGTAGATGTCGTGGCAAGTTCTGTTCTTCTCGATTCATTTCCTGTGTTAGCCTTATTTGACTATGGTGCTATGCACAGTTTTGTGTCTGTATCTTTTGCTCCTAGGCACAATATTATTGCTGAATCCTTGGGTAGGACTTGCAAGATTATGACTGGGGAAGGCATTATCCTAGTCAATAATGTTTGCAAGGTGCAGCGTGTTACACTGGGAGGCCGAGAATTGAGTGCGTGTTTGCTCGTAATGCCACTTCCGAGCTACACTATAGTACTCGGTATGGATTGGTTGAGCAGGCACCATGCTAGTATAGATTGCAGAGGAGGCAGGGTTTTGTTTAGGCCGCCCGGAGAGCCAAAGTTTGAGTTTGCCAGGGGAGCAGCTGAGCCAAGAGATGGTTTCTGTAGAGCCTTGTTGGCGGGGCAGGATTTGCCACATCCATTGATAGCAGAGTTCTTGGATGTTTTCCCCGAGGAGTTGCCTGGGATGCCGCCAGACAGAGATGTTGAGTTCTCTATAGA
This sequence comes from Iris pallida, assembly GCA_029216955.1. Classification (NCBI taxonomy): domain Eukaryota; kingdom Viridiplantae; phylum Streptophyta; class Magnoliopsida; order Asparagales; family Iridaceae; genus Iris; species Iris pallida. The sequence continues at coordinate 9,122,381 of JANAVB010027596.1, forward strand.
CTTGGTGTCGGGCGCTGAGCCTATCTCACAGTACATTTATAGGGTCAACAACAGCAATTTGGCAGAGCTGAAGAAGCAGGTCGATGAGCTGCAGGACAAGGGTTTCATCAGATCCAATTCTTCACCTTGGGGTGCACTTATTTTGTTTGTACCAAAGAAGGATGATATGGTACACATGTGTATCGATTACAGAGCGCTCAACAACCTCACTATCAAGAACAAGTACCCATTGCCGAGGATTGACGACTTGTTCTATCAGTTGAGCGGCACGAAGGTGTTTTCGAAGATAGACTTGAGGTCCGGTTACCATCAGCTGAAGATGAAGAAAAAGGACATTCCGAAGACAGCTTTTCGGACTCGGTATGGCCAGTACGAGTTCACTGTTATGCCATTTAGGTTGACCAACGTCCCAGCAGTGTTCATGAACTTGATGAACAAGGTATTCTATCAATACCTTGACAGGTTTGTGGTAGTTTTCATAGATGACATCTTGGTCTATTCGAAGACGCTGGAGGATCTTGAGGAGCACTTACGGATTGTGTTAGAGACCCTCAGGAAGGAGCAACTCTACGGGAAGCTGTCGAAGTGTGAGTTCTTCCTGGAGCAGGTAGAGTTCTTGGGTCATGTTGTGACCGAGCACGGGACCTCAGTGGACTAGAAGAAGATTTCAGCAGTAGAGTCTTGGTCTACACCCAGTTCTGTCGCCGAGATTTGGTGCTTTCTGGGTATAGCAGGCTATTATCGAAAGTTCGTCCAGGACTTCTCTCGGATTACAGAGCCGATGACTAGGCTCACCAGGACGGACGTGGAGTTCGTCTGGACTGAGGAGTGTCAGGCTGCCTTCGATGAGCTAAAGAATAGGTTGACCTCAGCTCCTATCTTGACGTTGCCTTCTGGGACTGGTGGTTTCAAGATTTACAGTGACGCTTCTGGGAGGGGCTTGGGTTGTATTTTTTAGCAGCACGGGAAGGTGATTGCCTATGCATCTAATCAGTTACGTCCTCATAATAAGAACTATCCTACCCACGATCTAGAGTTGGCAGCTGTTATCTTTGCCTTGAAGTTGTAGAAGCATTACTTGTACGGAAAGCGAGTTGAGATCTTCACGGATCATAAGAGCTTGAAGTACGTGTTCACCAAGAAGGAGTTGAACATGCGGCAGAGACGGTGGCTCGAGCTAATAAAGGACTTTGATATCTCGTTGTAGTACCATACAGGCAAGGCCAACATAGTTGTAGATGCCTTGAGCAGGTATCCAGTCGCTATGTATTTGACGGCAGATCATCATCTTTTGGCCGATCTGGATAGTTTGGGTATCGAGGTGATTGTTTCGGACATGGAGATTCAGATGTGGGGCTTACAGATTCAGTCTGAGTTGATGGACAGAGTTAGATCTGTGCAGTATGATGATGTTGCCCTGAGGAGGAGCAGGGAGCAGGTGCGGGCAGGTTTGTTCGACGATTTCTCTATAGCCGAAGATGGGTCGCTGAGGTACGGTACTAGACTGTGCATTCCGAGTGGAGAGATTCGGAAGGAGATTCTTCAGGAAGTGCATCGCTCTCAGTACTCTATGCATCCTGGAGCCAACAAGATGTACAGAGACCTAAGGGAGCACGTATGGTGGTATGGCATAAAGCGAGAGGTAGCTCCGTTTGTATCTCGTTGCTTGGTGTGTCAGCAGGTAAAAGCCGAGAGACAGAGGTCGGGTGGATTGCTACAGCTACTACCCATTCCAGAGTGGAAGTGGGAGCACATCACCATGGACTTTGTGTCCAGACTTCCATGATCTCCTGGAGGAAAAGACGTGATATGGGTCATCGTTGATAGATTGACCAAATCGGTCCACTTCTTGCCTTTCAAAGTAGGTTTGTCTACGGAGAAGCTGACAGAGCTCTACGTGCGTCAGATAGTCAGATTGCACGGAGTTCCGGCGAGCATAATCTCGGATCGGGATAGTCATTTCACTTTCTATTTCTGGAGAAGTTTGCATACTAGTTTAGGCACCCAGCTCAAATTCAGTACCGCTTATCACCCCCAGACAGACGGGCAGTCAGAGAGGACCATCCAGACTCTTGAGGATATGCTTCGCACGTGTGTGCTAGACTTTGGGGGTTCTTGGGAGGATTATCTTCACCTGGTAGAGTTTGCTTACAACAACAGCTACAGGCCAGTATAGATATGTCACCATTTGAGGCTCTATATGGACGGAGATGTCGTACTCTTTTGTCACGGGAAAATGTTGGCGAGAGGGTGTTGCTTGGCCCGGAGATGGTGGTAGATTCAGCAGAGAAGGTTAGACTGATCAGAGATAGACTTTGGGTGGCTCAGGATAGGCAGCGGCATTGGGCCGATAGCCGCCGGAGACCGTTAGAGTTCGAGGTTAGTTTCAGTTTCAGTTTGTGCTTGCTTGTGATTATTTGCTTGTGATTGGTATTGAGTCTTGCCTTGTGTCTAGGTTGGAGATATGATGTTCTTGAAGATTTCTCTGACACGGGACACGCTTCGCTTTGGCCGGGACGAGAAGCTTAGTCTACGCTATATCGGGCCTTTCACTATCCTTGGAAGGGTCGGTGCAGTAGCCTATCGACTAGACCTGCCATCTACGCTCGAAAAAGTGCATAATGTGTTCCATGTGTCTTAGCTGAGGCGGTACATGGCAGATCCTAGCCATGTTTTGGATCACTCCGCGATCGAGGTGGGGCCTACTCTCAACTATCTGGAACAGCCTGTGGAGATCCTGGATCGTCGGAAGAAGGTGCTCCGGAACCAGGTTATACCCTTGGTCCGTGTTGCATTGAGGCACCACTCTCCAGGTGAGTCTACCTGGGAGAGGAAGGACGACATACGGGAGCGTTATCCTTATCTCTTCGAGCCTTGAGGTATTATTTTGTTTGTTTTTTGCTTATCCTTCCTGTACTAGTTTCTCTAATTTCGAGGACAAAATTTGTTTTAGGAGGGTAGATTTGTCACCTCCAATTTTTAAAATTTAGGGCAAATTTGTCATTTTTTAATATTATAATATTTTGTGATTATTTATTTATTAATATGGTGTTTTGGGGTTTTATTTGATCGGGTTTGAGTTTTGTCTCACTTCGACTTGTGTTAGTGACCCGGGTCAGTTTTGGACCCAATTGGATCCGACCAACTCGTCATGACCAAACTCAGATATTTATTTTTGACTAATCCTATTTGATTTTAGTGGGATTAGAGTTTAGAATTAGATTTAGAAGTTAGAATTTGGAGTTTCCAAGTTACCCTTTTGACCCCCAACTCAAAACCACTCTTTTCTTTGACTTGGAGGGCATTTTGGTAAATTGCCAAATGCCCCCAACTCTCCAAAATGTGGCCGGCTAGAATTTCATCCCCCCTTCTTCTCATTGCAAGAAAGCACTCTCTCTCTTCGTTTCTCTCATTCCACAAAAAGCCCTTTCTTTTTCCTTTTGTATTTTAAGCTCAAAAGCTAAGCAAATCTCTTCCAATTCTCTCCATACTCTAGATCTCTCTTTCATCTTGGTGCTAATCCTTATTTACCTCTTATTTGTGGTTTTGATCTAGGTAGATCTAGTTTGATGGTGGTGGAAGCATAGATTTTATGCTTTGACCTAAAAAGAAGTGATTTTGGAACTTTTTCTTGGGATTCCAACTCCTAAGAGATAAACCCTCACTTTAACCTTTGTAATTACTTCTAATTAGTATTATTTATATATTAGAGGATGCCCGAGGTGTAGGAAAACCCATTAGGAGGGATTTGGAACCCATTGGACGCAATTTGGAACTTTTGGCCTAGGTTTAGTGTCAAATTTGGGAAAAACCCTAAATTGACATGTTTGGGTATTGTCCCTAGCCTAATTAGACCTAATTAGGTTAGTTTGGGTGAGATAAGGCTAGGTACGTGTCCATATTTGGATACGTGGGGTTGTTTCGCAAGAAATCATGAAAATAGACTTTTTCGGGATTTTCGGGTTCCAACACACGAGTGACTTTTTGCACCGACACTAGAATCGGCAAGTTAGCACTTAGAATAGGTCCTAATCATTATTTATAACTCGTGAATAGAGTTTGGGACGAATCCGGATATGTTTGGTACCCGTATCGTGCGGTATCGCGAATCTGACACCCCGGAGTCGCCAGAATGGCCATTTGGCCATTCGGGCCTCGTTTCTCGTTTTCGCTCGCGTGTGCGAGTTAGATTGCTTGTGTGGGGTACGTGTCTAAGCCCTAGAGGGTAAAATTGTGAGGATTTAGGTATTCGGGTAGGTTTCGGGATATTTTGGATATATATAAATATTAGTGTTAGTGTATGTGTACATATATAGAGAAATAGAGAGATATATGTATATATATACGTGTGTGTGTGTGTGTGTGTGTGTGTGTGTGTGTGTGTGTGTGTTGTGAGGAGTATGCGTTGTGTGTGGATGTTAGAGAGTGTGAAGAGAGGAGGAGAAGTATGTATGTATGTATGTATGTATGTATGTATGTATGTATGTATTAGTGTGTCGGTGTGGGTGTTTATGTATATTTTTGTTTGTGTGTGTTAGAGGTTGTGAGTGTGTTTGTGGATATATATATATATATATATATATATATATATATATATATATATATATATATATATATATATATATATATATATTATATAAAAATATATATATATATATATTATATATATATTTTATATATATATATATATATATATATATATATATATATATATATATATATATATATATATATGTGTGTGTGTGTGTGTGTGTGTGTGTGTGTCTATAGGAGAGGTTAGATGAGAGGTTTTATGAGAGGTTAAATAGGATGTTGTATGTTAGTTGAGTGTTAGTATCCTATATGTTAGGATATTGGTAGGTGCGTTGTTAGAAGTTAAGGTAATGTTAGAAGGATATGTTAGAGGTTAGTTTAGAGTTAGATAGTGGTTGGTAATGGTTAGATAGGTTAGTGTCTTGGTATCTTAGGATACCAAGAGTGGTATCTCAAGGTAAATATGATTTACCTTGGTATGGGCAAGGTAATGTAAATTACCTTTGTAATGGGTGTGGTAAGGTATTTGTGATACCTTCAAGATAAGGTATTGAGATACCAAGTTAAAGTATCAAGATACAAGGGTATGGTATTGGGATACCATGGTATAGGTAGAGGGTTACCTAGATACTAAGGTAGAGGTAAGTTATAGGTTTATCTTATAGGTGAGGGTTTACCTAGGCTAAGGTATTTATACCTAAACCAAGATATTAGTATCGGAATACCAATAGGGCCAAGATATGTGGTATCTTGGTAGGTAAATACTATGAATAGGATACCTAGTCTAGATTTGCCCCGTTTGACCATAGTTGACTGTTTTGACTCATAGTCAACTAAAAGTCAACATTGGACCTAGAATTGACTAGAACTTGACCAGAGTTGACCAGTTGACCAAAAGTCAACTGTGAGTCAACCATTAGCCTAGTTTGACCTAGATTGGACTATGAGCTGACCAGTTGACCAAAAGTCAACTGTAAGTTAACCTTTGACCTAATTTGACTTTGTGTGACCTAGTTTGACTTTGTGTGACCTAGTGTGACCTAGTTTGACTTAGTGTGACCTAGTGTGATCTAGTTTGACTTAGTTTGACTGAGCTTGACCTACATTTGCATATCATACAATAGAAAGTATGTCAAATACTATTAAACTCTAATTAACTCTTGTATATCTCATATTTAGGTCTGTGACTATCCTCTGAGCCTCGATTCCTATTGACTGCTCAGGACCGCAGGTGAGTACATTCTCTGATAGTTTTTATTGTCTTGATATCTGCTATATCTGATTCAGTTTTAGTGTCTTACTTGATTTTCGACATGATGGTACACGGACTAGTATACGTTGGATCTCGTCATGAGAGATTATTCCTGGTTTACCTGGTATATGAGTACATTGTTCGATCTTATTTCCTGTACTTGTATAGACACCAATTTGGGAGTGGACTGGCCCCTGCTCTTTAAATCCCGTGTCATGATGTGTCATGGTTGGATGCATTATACTACTCGGGATGGAGAGTTATTAGAGGTTATGTGATCAATACCCCTCCTGTATTTCTGTTACTACTTGCATCATAGCTTTACCCTCGCCTCACGTAAGGTAAAGCCTGACCTGTGTTACTACTTGCCTCATAGCTTTCCATTGTGGCCGGCCTGATTCTTGTTTTCTTATATTTCCTGACTCATAGTCGATCAAATGGAAGAGCCTGATCATGTGTCCCAAGTCGATCATATAACACTCTAATATCTCAAGGTACCATTTATGTTTACATTATACATCAGTTATTACTGTACTGCTCTACATTCCCAGTATTTTATACCCTGACATCATATACAGATTTACACATTCTGTTTATATTCCAGTCTTGATATTTTATCTTGTATTTCATTATAACTGTCTCTTGTAGTATTTCTCAATTCATATGGAACTACTATTAGCATTTGTACTTGCTCATATCCTGACAAGATAACTTCGTTGTGTTTTATACAGGATTCAGATACAAACTGCCCGACCTTCTATGGGTTTGGCGTAGACGTAGATTACCACTTGGATTTAGTGGAGCCGGTGCCTATAGAGGACGCACCACCGGTAGGGATCTTAGACTAGTAGGTTTGACTGGACCACGTTCTAGCTTATTATTTTGGGTTGTAGTATATATATATTTTTGGATTGTATAATATTTTAAACTCTGAACTTCTGGTTGTGACTCTGTGACTGCATCTATTTCCAGCTTTCCCATTTCTATCCTATCTTTATCTTTTCGTGCGTATCTTCCTTAGATTCATGTGATTGAGTTATATATATATATATATATATATATATATATATATATATATATATATATATATATATATATATATATATATATTCCTCCGTACGGAGATGACAAGTACAAATATATATTGTTGATGTTAGATCTTATAGACGACCTATACAGCATTCTACCGTCGATACTGCGGCGTAGGCTGGACGTACCCATGTGCTCGTGCCCCTAAATAGGGTACGGGTCATAACAATATACACTCAGGATTAATCAAGACGGAGAGTATCATTTTTTGGATTCGTATCGTTCTGTTATGAACATGGAATTGGCTATGAAGCGACTGCTCCGTAGTATATATATAATCCATGGAGTGTCAAAAAGGAAGATCAGGATGCTGTCAAAGATGATGATATCTATATTGAGATCTTCCAATATGCTTCTGGGATAGATTGCGTATACGACTACGTTTATTGCCGAATAAAGTACCGTTCGTACATCTGACTATGATTCTCATCAGCACTGGTTCAAGGTTAAACCTAACTTGAATATCACTCAAGTGTGGGGTATCTGGTGTACGTGAAGCATCCGTATATCAAGATTCAGAAGTCAGGGACGAAGACTAAGAAGAAAGTATTTTTGGAATTAGCTGTTGTAAGCTATGCTCGGAGATCACTTGATATTGTATCAATCATATTATTGAGTCTCGCAAGGCAGAATTCTTTGAAGACAAAATTTCTAGGGACAAGAATGTTATTCTTGCGGATGTTCTGGAGAATATTGTTGGTACTGAAGGAGCAAGTACTTTCAAAGATGTAGTAGTCCAGAAGGTGGTTGTCATTGATGACAACACTTGAACCAGTATTCGCTAAGCAGTAAGCAAAGCGAGTGAGAAGGACGAAAGATTTCGGAGATAAACTTTATTATCCATCACGTGAAGGCTGATGAGGTGATGAAGTCCAGAGATACGATCTTCGGGAGGAAAGAGTCAATAAAAAGGTTGACTCTTTAACATCCAAGTATAAGTGGATGTTAGTTAATCTGCCTGAAGGAGTTAAACCTATTGAATCTTCAAGAAGAAAAAGTCGAAAGCCGAAGGAACTGAAGATGAGTTCAAGTCTAGAGGACTTGCTCAAGAACAGGAGATTAATGTCAACTATCAGGATGACGATGGTCGTGGTTGTTATTCATAAGCTGTTCTATCATCAGATGGATGTCTAGACAATAGTTTTGGATAGAGAAATGACAGAAGAGATTCACATACAACAGCCAGATAGATTTGTCGTTCAGGATATTGAAGACAAGGTCTGCAAGTTGGTGAATTCTATGTACAATTTGAAGTACACTCCCAAGTTGTGGCTCGAGAAGCTTGACCAGGTTATTAGGTCAAAAGGCTACAGTATCAGCGAGACTGTTAAAGTACGTTTACACGAAGTTCGATGAAGAGAGAAGAGTCATTGTTTGTCTCTATGTGGACGACATAATGATGTGTTACTAGAAAAAAGATGTTCCTCACGTCCAGATTCAGTATGAAGGACATGGGAGATGCGGATGTCATCCTGGGGATTTAAATAATCCAAACAGAAGTTGAGCTTGTCCTGTCACAAGCTCACTACGTGAAAAGTTGCTCACATACTATGGATATCAGGATCTTCCAAGGATCGATACTCCTTATAGGTGTGATCAAAGGTTGAAGCCAAATCCTGGGGAAGCATTAGACAATTGGTGTACTCGAACATCTTTTAAAGTTTGATGTAGGCTGCAAGTACCACCAGGCCTGTCATAGCTTTTGTTGTAGGCATGATGAGTCGATTTACGAGTAAGCCATGTGTTGATATTTGGAAAGCTGTGAAGAGAGTAATTAGATATCTTTCAGGGACTCAGAAAGATGCACTACATCAGTTACCCTGTAGGGGTAGAAGGCTTCAATGATGCAAGTCAGTGCTCAGAAGAAGAGAAATAAGAGGCTGTATCTTCTACATGGATAAGGCTGCTATATCGAAAAAGTCAAAAAAGTAGATCCATGGGTAATGGTGCTATATCGAAGAAGTCGAAGAAGTAGACATTAATTTCTCTCACTATGGGATCTGAGTTCTGTTGTAGTAGATGAAGCAGAATTGCTTCGGGAGCTCAGGAAGGATCTTTTTGTGGTTGGTACGCAAATTTGGGTGATGTCGATGTATTGCGACAACTTGACACGATCTTCATGTGGGTGGTGCTCATATTCAGGCAGTACCGATTTATTGTGACAACCAGGCTACTACAGCTGTGGCATCAAATGACCTCTTCAATGGCAAGAAGAGGGTTATGCGATTAAGGTACAGGTCGGTGAATGATCTCATTAAGAAGATGAGTTATTGCAGTAGGAGATATTCGAATCCAGGAGAATCTGGCGGATCCGTTCACCAAAGGTCTCAAACGACAGCTGGTTGCGGACTCAATAAGAAAAATGGGCTGAAAGACGTTCTGATATTGTGTCTCTGCAATCCTACCATAAAGTTTTATGCTATTAGTTCAAAGAGAAATCTACTAGGTATAGCTTTTGGCTCAAGGGAGGACCATTGACTAGAAGAATATCAGGTGCAGTGGGCAATCCTTTGGTATACTACGGGGTTACGGATCTAGAACCACAGCTAGTGGACAGTCTTCTAGATATTGCGGGGTCACGTACCTAGAACCACTATTAGTGGGCAATCCCTTGGAATATGGCGGGGTCTCAGACCCAGAACTACTGTAAGTAGGCAATCCTATAGGACTCTGCGGGGTTATAAATCCAAAATCACTATTGTCTATTGTTTGTTCTTTGAATAGAACAAAGTCCTGTGAGAGGATGGCTTGGAAGCCTTAATGAGTTCTCGGTCATTTGGGATGTACGACGTGCTTTACAGGAAGCACGGGTAGCACAGCACTACAAAGGAGTATAGTACTCCATGCTACAGTAGAGGGACACCACATGAGGTACCTAGTAAGGGTAAAGCCTCGGCTTCGGGCCAAGTCACAACGGCGTAGCACCGCACATAGGCATGTAGACCTAATGCTGTAGAATGAAGAGTGGTAGGCAGCACTACAAAGAGGATGTGCCTCATATTATAGTGGTGTGACACCACATGAGACAGTGCCTCGGCTTTGCAAGCCATGTCATGGCAGCGTAACACCGCAAGGAAGCGAAAGGCTTCATGCTGGGCAGTTTGGCACTACAAAGAGGTTGGGCCTCATGCTACAGTGGTATGATACCACATGAGGTATTGCCTTGGTTTTGGGCCATGTCATAGCGGCGTAGCACCGCAAGGAAGCGAAAGGCTTCATGCCAGGACTCTTTAAAAGAACTCACCTAGAGTGTATGGATAGAGATATATGCCGTCTCTTGAGGGAAATCTTGTAGACACCCAATATACATACACCGAAACCAGGCTGGCACAGGGCCTTTAATGTGTAGCCAGAAGCACAATTGATGTCATTATATGAGTGGAAAGAATTGCAGTTATGGTGTAGAATTCAAGGCTTAGTACATTCTTGTATCATACTGTTATTAAACCTATGCAGAAAGATTTAAGTCGTAGCTACATCTCTCCTAATGCATGATGGGCAGTCACTGTGGGGAATGCTCAACCCATATATTAAGATATATAGGGGATTGTTGGTATTTTTTTGCCTTTAGACTAGAAAAGATAGTCCCACATCGGCTACACCAAATAATGATTATCTCAATATAATGCATTGCTTGTGTTGAGGTGTGCACATGAGGTGTGGTGGGGCACAAGTGTGTGCCAGGTGGGAGTATTTTCCTAGAAGGAAAAATGATTAATTCTAACAAAGATGCAAGTTGATTTTTGTTGATCAGATTCGGACTCAGACTCGGACTCCAGGATGGCTTGTGCATGCACGGACGGGTGTTCGGGGGTAGGCGTAGACTGGCAATCGACTATGTTGATTGTGGGATGATGTAAAATATCAAACTCTATTTTAGAGTATTGGTATTTCAGCCCCACATCGGATAGGAGAAATGGTGAAGTCTCACTCCACTCTATAAATAAATCCCCCTGGCCTCCTTTCTAAGATGTACCAAAGAAGAGAGTTAAGGGACTTCATAAAGTTCAGGAAGTTCGTTCAAGTCTCAAAAATTGACTGACGAGCGTTCCAAAAGTTCTCTAAGAACTTGCTAGTTCCTGGAAGCGGATCGTATATAGGCGAATCTTGCTTTGAGCAACGGTGATCTGATCACCCCAACAAAGATGTTTTTCTCTTTCTTCTTTCCTTCTCTTCTTCTCTGATCTAAGTAGAAACCATTTGTGGGCTTCCGTCGTTGTTGCTGCTAGCAATTTGATTTGTGCCTTCTTTTTAGAAGCATTACATTTGTTTGCTGCTGTAACGAAATCTTTTTAGATTTTCGTTACCCAGAATCCTCCAAGAACCTCTGTCGTGCACCTTCTTTGAAGTGTTGCTTCGAAATGTTATTTTATAATCGTTTTATTTTTTAGTTTTTCATCGAAAATTATGCCTCGGGAATAACATATATATATTAGGAACTTTGAAAGTTATCCACATGAACTTGGATCAAGTGTCATTGTTTAGGCCAATTAGACTTAAAAAGAGAATCTTAGGCAGATAGTTACGTACAAATAGTTATAATCAACTGAGCAATAGCAGTGGTCTCCCGATGCCACCGTCAAGAGCCCCGACTCCCCTATTCGACCACCCTCGACCCTCTACCAAAGTATACTGACAAAAATAGGTCGTCGAAGTACAATATGAGAATAAACATAGGAGGAATATGTCACGCCCCAGAACCAAAATACTGGAGAGCGGGGGATAGACACAGCCAGCTACGTACCTTGAAGTGCAACCCACCTCGCGATACGGTCACGGCTGTCAAGATGCATGGGGGTTTATCTACAATCCATCAGTATCTTATGGTCAAGAACAAGCCTAGTGTCTCAATCTCAAGCAAGCAAATAAATGTTACAAGATATTAGATCATCAGACATACAAAGTAAGGCGTCCCAAACATTACATATTCAGATGATCATGAAGCTAGTCATACAAAATACGAAGACTAGCAAGAGTTAAAGTCATACATGATCAACCATAGGATTTGTCAATCATGTTACAACCCTTAGGCAGACAGAATATAAGTTTCAACACGAGCTAACACTTGCTCGGCGGCTAAACGTCTCAAAAGATTAATTTTACAATGGAGTGGGAAAGCAAAATAAGAAACCCACTCGTTGCCAGGGTTGCGTCTAGTGTTCACCATCTGGCTGGAAGACAGTAGATCCTCGGGCGCTACTCCGAAATCTGACCATACAAAACCAGCTGGGTCAGAACCCAGGAGAGCAAGTACCACAAGGGAGGCTTCATTAAGGAACTAAAACCAGCATGCTAATAAACAGAAGATATAAATAGTGAATATGATTAAGTAACAAGAAGACAAGGTTAGAATAAAACAATTGCTTGTATTATGAAAACAAGAGGCGGAATATAATTCCTATGTTAACCAAAAGGTAAGCATTCAGGCACGGCCAATCAAGTCTTACGGCTTGCTATCATTAGCTAACTAGGGTTATCACAGGCCTAGTTACTAACAAGATGTATTTAAGATATTCCTGAGTCATAAGCCCTGCAGCTATCCAGGTTATCCAGGCAAGGTTGCTTAGAGTTATCAAGAGTTGCGAGATTTATTAGGTGACTTGGAGTACAACACATGGCAGTGTGATTTAGTAATTATGATTTTAAGAAGTGCCCCACATGACAGTAGACTGGAAATGTGCCCTACTCGTCGACAGGCTACAAGTCCACTTAGGTGTGGCTGGGATAACGGGATCGCCTGTAACTAGGAAAATCTCTCTATATGAACTACTTGATCAATCTAGTCATTAACCTAGTCAGATTTATTATGAATCCCTAACCGTGGTAACCAGGAATCCATGTCCTAGACATGATGCAAGACGAGATAGGTAGCTTGTACAGGCACAATCAAGAGAATCAACCAGGTGTCAAGACAAGAGTTACTTAGCAAGTCAGGGTAGCCGTCGCAACAGCCTTTCAAGATTATTATGTCATGTCGGGTTACTTGTTATTTGTCAAGATTACTTGTCAGGAGTGCGCCTCGACGGGCCACTATCAAGACTAAACAATGCTATATCAAGTTGCTTATCATGTCAAGAGTACCTGCCAAAAGTCCGCCTCGACGGGCCACTATCAAGATTGTACCTGTCGTGTTCATGTCAAGTCGTGTTCATGTCATGATCAATACTGGCAAGTCATGTTGTGCTCAACAAGTTATCGAGTCGGGTCATCACAAGATAGGTCAAGTACAAGTCATATGCAAGATCACAGGCATATGTATCAAGAACTAGGGGAACATGTATGGGGGCAAGAGGCAAGGGGTATCATGGCAACAAGTGGCGCTGGTCAACTAGCGCCAGGGAAAGGACAGGTGGTGCTAAGGAGGGCAGGTGGCGCCAGTTAGGTTGCGCCATACTGGGGTGCGCCAGGTCAGGTTGCACCAGGGCCCAAGGGCACTGGGCTAGGTTGCGCCAGACTGAGCTGCGCGAGGTCGGGTTGCGCCTGACTCAAGTTGCGCCGGACTCAGGTTGCGCCGCGCTAAGAAGCGCACACGAGTCAGGTTGCGCCGCGCTAAGGAGCGTACGCTGGTCAGGTTGCACCATGCTAAGGAGCGCACGCTGGTTAGGTTGCGCCTAGCACTGTTCTTCTTCTCCAAACAGCAAAGAAGAATCCATAAAAACCCAAAAACTTCAAAATGCCATAACTTGCTCAAAACAAGTCCGAATTTGGACTTCCAAGGGTCTAAACTGCATAGAACGGGATTTCCTACAGCCTAGGGCGACTGGTTTTAGAAAAACCAAGCTTTAATAGATCAAAACCAAGAAAATATTAAAACTTATATCTACAAAAATCTATCCATCATAACCAAAAATGCCAAGTTCTAAAGAGGCTTAGAATCAAGTGGAGAACAGAATAGAAAAATAAAATAGGAGATCCATCATGAAGCAAGTTGCACTTGCCTAGGGTTTCTTTGGTGGGTGGAAGGAGTAATGGAGAAGAAGAAGAAGAAGTAAATAAAGAGAGAGAGAGAAAGGGGTTGACTTATATAGCAACCCCTCTCATCTCAATCCAAAATAAACCAAGCCAAGCCAAGTCATGTTGAACCAAGTTAAACCAAATCAAGTCTAGATTAAACTAAGGCTAAGCTAAGCAAGATAAGTCAAAACATGGGCCACCTAACAATTGTCAGAAATTCGTATACGTATCCTGAAAAATATGTATAACGGGAAACGGGAGTGACAACTCTACCCACCTTAAAAGAATTCCGTCCTCGAAATTTAATCAAGAGGCTGGAGATGTCGGGCATGTTATACTAATAGTGGCAATCTATGACTAGCCGTCAACCAAGCAATCATTCATACAAGCAATGATGTAAAAGCATAAGTCATAAGAAAGACATTATACCTTATAAGTCAAACAGGTAGGGGTATCGTGACCGAATATCATCCCCACATTCCCAGGTTGACTCACCCAAAAAGTGATGACCCCAAAGCAACATGGACTAAACTAATAGTCTTGTTCTTGAGTACCTTCTCTCTTCGGTCCAATATGGATACGGGCCTTTCCTCATACGAAAGGTTGGTACCAACAACCAATTCCGAATGATCAAGGATATGGCTCGGATCCGAAATGTACCATTGCAATTGGGATACATGGAAGACATCGTGTACCTCACGTAACAACGACAGAAGAGCGAGACGATAGGACACATCACCTACTCGCTCGAGAATATCAAACGGCCTTATATACCTAGGACTAAGCTTTCCCCGTACGCCGAATCGAATGACGCCACGGATAGGCGAGATCCTAAGGAATACGTGGTCGTCGATAGAAAACTCAAGAGGACGTCGATAAGAATCGGTTGAAGGACGCTGGCGATCTTGTACAACTCGAAGATGATCTCTGACTTGTCTGACTACCTCAATAGTCTGCGTAATCATCTCTAGACCAAGCATCTGTCTCTCGTCGACATCATCCCATGCTAACGGAGATCTGCACTTTCTGCCGTACAAGGCCTCAAAGGGTGTCATCTGGATACTGGCCTAGAAACTGTTGTTATAGGAGAACTCTACGAGATACAGGTGATCTTCTCACGAACAACCGAAGTCGAGTGTATATGATCATAACATATCTTTGAGAGTTTGTATCGTGCGTTCTGACTGACCATCTATCTGCGGATGAAAAGCTGAACTGAACTTGAGATGAGTCCCCAAGCTCTCTTGAAGACTCCGCCAAAAGTGCGATGTAAATCTTGAATCTCTATCCGATACGATACTGACTGGCACTCTATGTAATCTGATTATCTGTCTGAGATACATCTCTGCAAGCTGATCCGTTGACTGGCTAATTCTAAAAGGAAGAAAATAAGCTACCTTGGTGAGTCTGTCCACTATAACCCAGATAGTATCTCTCTCAGCTAAGGATTTAGGTAAACCAGTTACAAAATCTATGGTAATATGCTTCCATTTCTATTCTGGGATCGGTAAAGGTTGAAGAAGTCCAGCTGGTCTCTGATGTTCAACTTTAACTTGCTGACAAACTAAACAACGAGAGACAAACCGGGCTATCTTCTTTTTCATGCCATCCCACCAAAAATGCTGACGAATATCACGATACATCTTCGTGCTACCCGGATGAATTGAATACTGCGAACTATGAGCCTCTGCCATAATCTCCGGTCTGATATCACCGTTTGGTACACAAAGACGCCTTCCATACCGGAGAGTACCATCTTCGTGAATACATAACTATGTTCTCCTTCCTGCTTCTCATTCTGCCCTAAGCCGCTGAAGCATAGAATCTGTTGACTGGGCTGCCTTAATCATCTCAACTATACTGGACTGAACTTGTATACTGGCCATCAATGCCACATTGGTAGGGAGAACTACCTCTATACCCATCTTCTGAAGATCTTCTAATAACTCTGGTTGTGCTGTTAGAAAATAAGCCCATGCTCTTCTGCTCAATGCATCTGCAACTACGTTGGCCTTCACGGGATGATACTACAGGTTGATGTCATAATCCACCAATAACTCTAGCCATCTTCTCTGACGCATGTTGAGATTTTTTTGGGTAAACACATACTTTAGACTCTTGTGGTCGGTGAAAATCTCTACCCGATCTCCGTACAAATAATGCCTCCAAAGCTTAAGGGCAAAAACTACCACTGCTAGCTCCAAGTCATGGGTTGGATAATTCTTCTCGGGCTCATGAAGCAGACATGACGCGTAAGCTACTACCTTACCATGCTGCATTAGGACACATCCTAATCCCTTACCAGAAGTGTCACAATATACGGAAAATCCTCCAGTCCCATCCGAAAGCGTGAGAATAGGTGTTGTCATCAATCCTTGCTTTAACTTCTCAAATAAACTCCGGCATTCTACTGTCCAAGCAAACTGTACATCCTTACGGGTCAACCGCATCAATGGCGCTGAAATCCGAGCAAAGTTTGACACAAATCGACGGTAATAACCCGCCAATCCTAGGAAACTGTGAACCTCTGCTATGGTACTGGGTACTGGCCATGTCTCTATGGCTACTATCTTCTGGGGGTCCACTTCCACTCCACCTCTGGTGATGATATGACCTAAGTACGAAATACGATCAAGCTAAAACTCGCACTTGCTGAACTTTACGTACAACTGATGCTCTCTAAGAATCTGAAGAACTACCCGGAGATGTTGCTCATGCTCTACTTCACTCTTGCTATAGACTAAGATATCATCTATAAACACTATCATAAATTGATCCAAATAGGGCATGAATATGCGATTCATGAGATCCATGAATACCGCTGGTGCATTGGTCGCTCCAAATGACATAACGAGAAACTTCCAATGTCCATACCTCGATCTGAATGTTGTCTACAGGACGTCTTGCTCTCTAACTCTGATCTGATGGTACCCTGACCGCAAGTCAATCTTCAAGAATACTGCTGCCCCACTGAGTTGATCGAACAAGTCATCTATCCTAGGCAAGGGATATATGTTCTTGATTGTTACAGAATTCAAGGTACGATAATCAACACATAATCTTGACGTACTATCATTCTTCTTCACAAGAAGCATCGGAGCTCCCCAAGGTGATCCACTAGCACGAATGAACCCCTTAGTCCTAAGTTCTTTAATTATCTTGTACAGGATCTCCAACTCTGATGGTGCCATTCTGTAGACTCTCTCTGGTACTGGTGCCGTCCCTGGAATCAAATCAATGGTAAACTCTCTCTCTCTCTGGGGGCATGTCACTTCCGTTTTTCGTTATACGTATTTTCATTATACGTGTACGAATTTTTGACATTTGTCAGGTGGATCGTAGTTAGACTTGTCTTGCTTAGCCTAGTCTTGGTTTAATCTTGACTTGGTTATTTTGGTTTGGTTCAACATGTTGGCTTGGTTGGTTTGAGATGGTTTGGGCTTAATATATAAGTCAACTACACTCTCTCTCTCCTCCATAACTTTCATTTACTTCTTCATCTTCTTAATTTACTCCTCCCACCTACACCCAAGCCCTAGGCAAGTGCAACTTGCTTCATGATGGATCTCCTATTTTATGTTTTTCTACTCTCTTCTCCATTTGATTCTAAGCCTCTTTAGAGCTTGGTATTTTTGATTTTGATGGATGGATTTTTGTAGATCTAAATTTTGATCTTTTCTTATTTTTCTTGGTTATGATCTATTAAAGCTTGGTATTTCCTAAAATCAGTCGTCCCAGGCTATAGGAAATCTCGTTCTATGCAGTTTAGACCCTTGGAAGTCTCAATACGGACTTGTTTTGAGCAAGTTATGGCATTTTAAAGTTTTCGGGTTCCATGGGTTCTTCTTTGCTATTTTGGGGAAGAAGAACGGTGCCAGGCGCAACCTGCCCCGCGCGCGCTTCTTAGCGCGGCGCACCCTGACCCAGCGTGCGCTTCTTAGCACGGCACAACCTGAGTCAGGCACAATCCAACCTCGCACAGCTTACCTTGGTGCAATCTAGCTCAGCGCCCCCTTGGGCCCTGGCGCAACCTGACATGGCGTACCCCAGTCACGCGCAACCTAGCCTCGCGCAGCCTAGTGCCTGGCGCAACCTGACTTGGCCCGACTTGTTCTGGCGTAACCCAGCCTGTCTTGACCCGACATGCCTTGGCGCAACTTGACCTGACCTGGCGCACCCCAGTGCCTAGGTGCAACCTAATGTTTGGGCGTAACCTGTAGCCTTGGCACCCCCTAGTGCCTGGCGCAGCCTATTATCCTGGCGCAACTTGGTTAATGCCACTTGTTGGCCATAGTACCCCTTGCCCCTTGCATGATCTGTCATTTAATTATTAGTTTTATGTTAATTGCTTATCCTTTGTACTTGACCTATTTGTGACGACCCGGCTCGATAACTTGTTGAGCATAGCATGACTTGCCAGTATTGATATTGACATGAATACGACATAAAAATTTGGATAGTGGCCCGTCGAGGTGCACTCTTGACAAGCACTCTTGACATGATAAGTAACTTGATAAGGCATGTACAATCTTGATAGTGGCCCATCGAGGCACACTCCTAACAAGTAATCTTGACAAGTAACAAGTAACCTGGCATGATGTGATAATCTTGAACGTTGTTGCGACAGCTACCCTGACTTGCTAAGTAACTCTTGTCTTGACACCGTGGTTGATTTTCTTAATTGTGCCTATATAAGCTACATGTCTCATCTTGCATCATGTCTAGGACATGAATTCCTGATTTCCTACGGTCAGGAATTTATACTGAATCTGACTAAGTTAATGACTAGACTAATCAAGTAGTTCATATAGAGAGATGTTTTCAGTTACAGGCGATCTCGTTATCCCGGCCATACCTGGGGGACTTGTAGCCTGCCGTCGTGTAGGGCACATTCCCAGCCCACTGTCATGTGGGGTACTTCATGAAACAAGTTCTATGCACATTGTCATGTGTTGCACTCCAAGCCACCTAATAATTCTTGATAACTCTTAAATGAACCTCGCCTGGATAACCTGGATAGCTGCATGGCTTGTGACTGCGAAAACATCTCATTGCATCTTGCTAGTAACTAGGCTTGTGATAACCCTAGTTAGTTAAAGTATCAAGCCGTACTCTTTGCTTGGCCGTGAATGATGGATGTAGTCCAGTCTAGTCTTGTCTAATCGATGCCAGTCTGTGATTACTTCAGCATATGCTTGCTCATGCTTTACTCTTGTCGATAATTGGTTGGAGACTAAGCTCTGTTCAGGTGAAGGATTACAACTCCGGTCCTTGTTTGGTTTATGGGTTGTAACTTGGCTACCGGAATAGTCTCTTAGTTGTTTTATTGTTTATCACCTTATTTTCTCTAACTCAGGTCTTTTATTACCATTTATGTTCCCATGTGCTAATATGCTGGTTTTAGTTCTTAAGTGAAGCCTCCCTTGTGGCACTTGCTCTTCTGGGGTCTGACCCAGCTGGTTTTGTATGGCCAGATTTCGGAGTAGGACTCGAGGATCCTCCAGCCTTCCAGCCAGATGGTGACCACTAGGTGCAACCTGGCAACGAGTGGGTTCTTATTTTGCTCTCCCACTCCCTTATAAAAATATTCTATTAAGGCGTTTAGCCGCCGAGCAAGTGTTAGCTCGTTTGCAACTTTACTTACTGTCTTCCTATGGGTTGTAACATGATTGACAAATCCTAAGGTTGATCATGTATGACTGAAACTCTTGCTAGTCTTCACATTTTGTATGATTAGCTTCATGATCATCTGAATATGTAATGTTTGGGACGCCTTACTTTGTATGTCTGATGATCTAACATCTTATAACATTTACTTACTTGCTTGAGATTGAGACACTAGGCTTGTTCATGACCATAAGAGACTGTTAGCTTGTAGATAAATCCTCATGCATCTAGACAGCCATGACCGTATATCGAGGTAGATTATACCTCAATGTACGTAGCTGGCTGTGTCTGTCCTCTGCTCTCCAGTATTCTAGTTCTGGGGCATGACAAGGCATACCTAGAAGCTCTTCGGGGAATACGTCAGAAAACTCTACTACTACTTTGGGAAACTGAACTGCTACTGCTACTGTCATCCGCAAGACTGGTGGAGAAGGTTCTACTTCGCCTCTGGAAAGCGAAAACTCCTCTTCGCCAGAAATACCAAAAATAATCCTGCCAATATGGCAGTCTATTCTTGCGTATTGATCCTTCAACCAATCCATTTCCAGGACCACATCATAGTCGGCCATCAAAAATTCTATCAATCTAGCGGAAAACTCTCTACCGCTAACTACGATTCGACACGAGGAATAGACTCTATCCACTCCCACAAGGCCTCTACCAGTAAGAATATTAAGCCTTACTGATAATGACTCAGGCTCTAGCCCTAACCGTGTCGCGAATCGTGCAGACATAAATGAATGCGATACACCCAAATCAAATACTACTGATGCTGAAAAAGAGTTGACTAGAATGGTACCTGCCACCACCTCACCTGATGCCAATTCTTCTTCTATCGACAAGGCCATAGCTTGACCCTGTCCTCTTGGTGCTGGTCCCCTCTGCTGGTAACGTCTCTGCCTAGTCTGAACCTGGACCTGAGCATACTGTTGAGTCCTCTGCTGCTGGAATCCTGAGCCTGAGGCGGCAAGGGCCTCGGAGGCTGGTACTGCTGCTGCACTGGTGCTGGTCCCCTAACCGATGGACTAGTTAGGGTTGATGAAGATAAACTGTCTCTATGCGAACAGGACCCTATCATGTGATCTGGTACTCCACAAGCCAAGCACAACCCCTGTGCTCTGCGACACTCTAAGACTACGTGTCCAGGCTGTAACATCCAGTTTTCCAGATGAGGGTATTTTTGAAATTTTGTAATTATAATTATTATTCATTGATATTTATTTCACATTATGATTTTTGGTGATTTTTAATAATTTTTAATCTATTTAAAAACTGGTTTAAGCCATGACTTATGATTTTGTGTGCAGCTAGTGAAACCGTAGAGACTGCATGACCTAGAGCCTAACCATGTCATTAGGATGATTTAATTATCATTTTTAGCCTAGGAGCATTTTGGTCATTTTGACTTATTTGAATTATTTGGTGATTTGTTGAATTGGTAAATTCTAGTTTGACTTTGATTTGTTGAGACCTAGTGGACTAGCCTAGAAGCTAACCCTAACCATGGTGACCCTAGCCTAACTCGAGTTAAACTATTTTAGTCATTAGAGAATAGTTTTAGAATGAGGGGATGTGGTTTAGTGAATTTAAGTCATGGCTTATGGTTTCATGAAATGACTTATGGCTTAATTATTTAATTGATCATGACTTAAGCCCATGGGCCATTTAGTGAACCCTAACCCTAATTATTGAACCTATGAGTAGCCACATAGGGATCCCCACCCTATTTAAATACTTGTTCATTAGGGCTTGCCTCTTTTTATCATTTCTACACTTGGAGAAAAGAAAGGTAAGTTTCCCCCTTCCAAAAATTCCTATTTTATTCATTTGATCTCCTTTTTCATCCTAGTCTTTTGCTTTGTGTTCTAAATTGAGCTTATGGACTGTTGGTGGAGAGCCATTTTAGTTTGGGATCAATTTGGAGCATTTGGCCATCAAGAGGAACACCCCCCATTTGGAGCTTTTCCATACAATTTGCACCTATAGGTAAAACCCTATAAATTGATTTAAATTTCAGTTTTCTTTGCATGTAGGGCTAGATCTAGGAGTCCCCTAGGTGTCCCTGAAATTTGGGTGAATTTCGTGTCCTTTTGGTGTCCATATCGGACACGTGTCGTATGGTATGTTAGGTGTTCGACGAAATGCCTCAATGGATTGAATGTTATTGTTTTTCAAAAAAAATTATATATTTGGATAGCTCTTAATATGTAGATTATATATTTATATGTATGAGCACGAATTTAGGGTTTTTTCATGTCCAAATCGGACACGCACCGCGCGTACGGGACACAGCACAGACCCCGTGCAGTCCCCTGCTACGCGATACTCCTGTAGGACACGACACGACACTATTTGCCACAACCATTTGTGGGCACGTGCGGGCACCCACTGACATAACCCATACCAAATTTCACGAACTCTCGTTCACTGTGCGCGAAGTAATCGCGTTCGCACGGGTCATGCACTGTCACTTCACGCACAAAAATTGCTCACTGATACGGCTTCGTATCGACACGTAGACACCACGTGGACACAGGACAGGCACTTGGACACGTCCCCCTAGTCTAGGTGAACACGTGTGCACGGCCACGTGTCTCCACGTGGCCTGTGTCGTGTGATAGAACCACGTACACGCGTGCACGAGACTGTCCTTATGCACTGTGCGTGCATTGTTTGGACACTGTTTTGAATTCAGTTTAAATGTTTTAACTGGTGATTTTAATGGTTAATTCGATCCTAATTATGATGTATTATATATGTTAGAATAGTTTTCATGATTGGTTGAGTTTTGATGTGAAATCGGTTTCGATTTGGGATAAATTCAGGTTTCAACTGATACTACATATTTCAGAGTTCTTTTGAAATGAATGTTCATATATTTCATGGATATCCTGAGTTGTAAATGTATAATTTATACCAGTGCTTTGATATGGAGTTAGATTCTTGAGTTGATTTAGGTTACTCGATTTTGGTTGGCCTTGCTGTGTTGAACCTGAACTTGGTTTTTGCATTAGCTGAACTTTTAACTGAGCATTCAAGTCTTAACTAAACCTATTTCATTAATCTGAAACTGAACCTATATTACACTATTATGACACCATTGCATTTCATTAATTACCTTTTTCCTTGCATTTGCTTGCACCAATTGGTGACTGTCTTGAACATTTGAATGTTCTAAACTTGCGTTAAAGTACCAGTCCATATGATGTATATAAATCCCTATTACAGGTTCACCTTACCTAGGCATATTAAGTTCAGTCCTTACCATGTAATGATCTGTCCAAATTCATTTTAGACTTAGTTCCCTACATTCATTGTGAAGTCCAGATATGGATCTTACCCTCTAAGAAGCATTTGATTTCAGACATCTATGGGCCTTAACTAACAGTTGACAATTTGAAGTGAGAGCTCGAATAATTGACTTGTGTTAGCCCCATCCTTATATCACTCATTAGTGCACCTTACATCTCATAGGTTAGTCCACATCCCATCTTTGTTTAAGCTTTTAAAGTATCAATCCTAAATCCATTCAATGTATTTCATTAGCCACTGGAACTCTGCAACCAGACCCCTTTTACTGCACTCACTCATCAAGAGCATACCCCTTTCCTTGCTGTCATTCACAAGCATGTACCACCTACACACACATGTTGGTATTTACATACATACACACTCACTAATACATTATTCTCTATTGATTTCTTGCCACCCCTGTGCACACACTCTTGATACCTTTCACTTGACACATTACACTACACCCTTCATTCCCACTCATGCAACCTTAGCCCCTCTATCTAAATATATATTATATGTATGAAATATGTAATATGCATGTACATATATATTTCTATATGCTATATACTATATGTGGCAAGTATGCAAATATATTAGCCTATGTGATATTATATATAGGGATGTGTTTTATGTGTTAGAAATATAAGTATTGTAGATAATTGGCATAAGGTTGAGTATATATATATGTATGGTTATAAATATGATATAGATATATATATAGTATCCTAGTCTATGGTTTGGTTGTGAGTTGGCCTATAGAGATTGGCTTAGATAGAGACCCAATTGACTAAATGTTGACTGGAGTTGACCCAGAGTTGACCAAGTTTGACTTGGACCTAGTTTGACCTAGACAGTTGACCAGGGTTGACTTAGAGTTGACTTTGACCTAGATTGGCCTAGAAATCATGTAGATTCCATCATAAAAATCATTTACCTTGTTTTAAGCATATTATAACATATATTTCTCTGTTTAGGACATTGTGACTCTGGTGCAGACATCTGATATTATACTACTCTTTTCAGAGTAGCAGACGAGTACATTCTCTGATAGTTCTCTCATTTACTTGTCAATTACTGTACTTCAGTTCTAGTTAGTTGTATGTGATTCTCTGTTACAACACGTGTGAATATTTCTGGATTCATGTATACGACACACTTTTATTTTCTGGCCTCTATTACTGGTATCATCTCTATTACTGGAATCACCTACTGGAATCATTTAACTGGAATCATTTAACTGGAATCATTTACTGGTATCATTATATTTTGGCTGACTCATCTTGAATCATTGTGTCGGAATTCTGGATTCACTTGCTGGGAGGGAAAATACTAGAGTGAGACATGTAGACATACCCCAATCTGGAATCTTCCTACTGGAATCTACTGGAAGCATAGCCATCTCTCGCCTGATCAGTGAGGGATGTGCCTGATTACCCACAGCCGTTTATATGTCGATCTCGGTATTTTAAAACACACTATTAGTATAGGCTGGACTCACCCTGGAATCATTGATCACTATAACTGGAATCGTCCCTTACTGGATTCATCTTGTATTAGATTCATCCTGTACTGGACTTACATTGGAGTTACACTGGTCTATATTTTCTGTCTGGACTTTATATCATATTACTCTGGTTCAGCTAGTTCTATTTTTACAGTCTTCATTGCTATGATTCTTCTCTTGTTTAGTATTTACTTTTCTTGCACTTTATCTCTCTTTCTTACCATCACCTGAATATAAACTGCCATTTTCATCAATACAACTGTCTATAACTGCTGTGTAGTTCTCTGTAATTTACTTGGGTTTTCTAGATGAGATGTGCTCATTCCTGTCCTGACTGGACCTGTTGAAAATTTTACAGATGATTGCCCTGAGGACACATGCCCTACATTTTACTAAGGAGATGGCTTAGCTACCTATGGCCCCGACACTCAGGAGTGATCGGGAGTTTAGTTAGTCTGTCTTGTTTTAGTTTTCCTGTTTAGATCTGGAGTTGTATATAGAGATTTGGGACTTGAGATGTATTTGAGAATGTTTGAGTTTGTTGTTATTTTTATTAGTAGTTTTGTTGTCTTCAATTTCTTAGTTATATTCGGTGTTATCTTATCGTGCTTAGACTGTGATTGAGTTACACCATATCTTATACTTGTCCTCCGTTCGGAGTTGATCATGATGAGTACATTATATACTGCATGAGTTGATGGTTAGTTAGAGACTTAGAACAGCGTTCTACCGCCGACACTGTGGCGTAGGCTGGGCGCTGTTACGTACTCGTACCCTCACAGTGGGTGCGGGTCGTGACACAGGCTTCCCACAATGAGTGCAGCCCATTGCGGAAGACTGCTTCTGCTTCTGTTGTCGAGGGTACACCGGTGTCGAGTACTGGACCGACAAAACTGTGGTCGCCCTCCTAGGTGCACCAATAGTCAAAGCCCTAGCTGCCGGGGCCGGTGCTGATGACTGGGATAACTGTCCATGAGGCCTCTTCCAATCCCCTACTCAGTCTACTATCCTCTAGGAGGTGTACTCATGCCTCCTAGCTGCTTACAAAATAGCATCAAAGGTCAGATGCTTAAACTGCTCCATCGCCAGAATGATTTCTAGGTGGAGCCCCTACTGGAACCGCTGGGCTCGGTCCAATTCGGTTGCCACCAAGGTAGGAGCAAACCGACTAAGCCTTGAAAAGTCGACCGTATATCCATCGACCGTCCTTCCCATCTGCTTGAGATTGCTGAATCTGGTTTGTAGATCATACCGAGCTACTGCATCAAAATACTAACTTGTCGCTGAATACCGCCCATAAGACAGGCGTCACCAAACCAACTGCTTATATCGCCCACCAGCTGCGGGCTAAGTCCAATAACTGCAGGCGCACTATGGCCACCTTCTCATCCTCTGGAATTCTAGTGGCCTCCAGAATAACTTCTATATCCTGTAGCCAAGCATCAGCAGCAATTGCATCTTCACTGCCGTTAAAGAAAGGAGGGTGCAGGCGCTTAAAACTGTTGGCCGCATTGTTCCCTTGATAACCAACTCTACCTATAGCATCTTGTACTGTCTGGTGCAGGGCATCGCCCCGACGATCTTGTGATGCAAGCAATTCCCGGATGAGTCCAATCAGGGCTCCCTGGTCAGGCTCTACAGGCTGGACTGGCTGAATCGGTGGCTCTTGACCTCCGGAAGGCATGACTCTGGAGGCTACCCCTGAGCGCTGGGCTTGGTCCCCAGGTTGTTGCTGGTTCACTGGAGGCGCTCCGCCTGGCTAATCGGCAGGACCAGGAACAATGCCACTGGAAAAATGACATGAGGAACAATAAGGAAGGACCAAGATAGATCGGGGATATAAGCATGTGATCAGGTCAAGATTCGGGAAGATTAGAAGGCACGAGTAGAGATCAAGGATGAGTGCTGATTGAGACAACTATTCGGTAAAACCCCCACTCATCTTGATTTACAAGACCTGCATGGGCCACCACTTAAACCGTATCACGCCCCAGAACCAGAATACTGGAGAGCGGGGGACAGACACAGCCAGCTACGTACCTTGAAGTATAACCCACCTCACGATACGGTCACGGCTGTCTAGATGCATAGGGGTTTATCTACAATCCATCAGTCTCTTATGGTCAAGAACAAGCCTAGTGTCTCAATCTCAAGCAAGCAAATAAATGTTACAAGATATTAGATCATCAGACATACAAAGTAAGGCATCTCAAACATTACATATTCAGATGATCATGAAGCTAGTCATATAAAATATGAAGACTAGCAAGAGTTAAAGTCATACATGATCAACCCTAGGATTTGTCAATCATGTTACAGCCCTTAGGCAGACAGAATATAAGTTTCAACACGAGCTAACACTTGCTCGGCGGCTAAACGCCTCAAAAGATTAATTTTACAATAGAGTGGGAGAGCAAAATAAGAAACCCAGTTGTTGCCAGGGTTGTGTCTAGTGTTCACCATCTAGCTGGAAGACAAATAGATCCTCGGGCGCTACTCCAAAATCTGGCCATACAAAACCAGCTGGGTCAGAACCCAGGAGAGCAAGTGCCACAAGGGAGGCTTCATTAAGGAACTAAAACCAGCATGCTAATAAACAGAAGATATAAATAGTAAGCATGATTAAGTAACAATAAGACAATGTTAGAATAAAACAATAGCTTGCATTATGAAAACAAGAGGCGGATTATAATTCCTATGTTAACCACAAGGCAAGCATTCAGGCACGGCCAATCAAGTCTTATGGCTTGCTATCATTAGCTAACTAGGGTTATCACAGGTCTAGTTACTAACAAGATGCATTTGAGATATTCCTGAGTCATAAGCCCTGCAGCTATCCAGGTTATCCAGGCGAGGTTACTTAGAGTTATCAAGAGTTACGAGATTCATTAGGTAACTTGGAGTGCAACACATGGCAGTGTGCTTTAGTACTTATGATTTCAAGAAGTGCCCCACATGACAGTGGGCTGGAAATGTGCCCTAATCGTCGGCAGACTACAAGTCCACTCAAGTGTGGCCGGGATAACGGGATCGCCTGTAACTAGAAAAATCTCTCTATATGAACTACTTGATCAATCTAGTCATTAACCTAGTTAGATTCATTATGAATCACTGACCGTGGTAACCATGAATCCATGTCCTAGACATGATGCAAGACGAGACAGGTAGCTTGTACAGGCACAATCAAGAGAATCAACCACGATGTCAAGATAAGAGTTACTTAGCAAGTCAGGA
The DNA here is from genome assembly GCA_029216955.1 of Iris pallida. Lineage (NCBI taxonomy): Eukaryota > Viridiplantae > Streptophyta > Magnoliopsida > Asparagales > Iridaceae > Iris > Iris pallida. Next base: position 9,149,908 of record JANAVB010027596.1, read on the forward strand.
TAGCCGTCATAACAGTCTTTCAAGATTATCATGTCATGTCGGGTTACTTATTATTTGTCAAAATTACTTGTCAAGAGTGCGCCTCGATGGGCCACTATCAAGATTAAACAATGCTATATCAAGTTGCTTATCATGTCAAGAGTGTCTGCCAAAAGTGCGCCTCGACGGGCCACTACCAAGATTGTACCTGTCATGTTCATGTCAAGTCGTGTTCATATCATGATCAATACTGGCAAGTCATGTTGTGCTCAACAAGTTATCGAGTCGGGTCGTCACAAGATAGGTTAAGTACAAGTCACATGAAAGATCACAGTCATATATATCAAGAACTCGGGGAATATGCATGGGGGTAAGGGGTATCATGGCAACAAGTGGCGCTGGTCAACTGGTGCCATGGAAAGGACAGGTGGCGCCAAGGGGGACAGGTGGCACCTAAGTTAGGTTGCGCCAGGCTGGGGTACGCCAGGTCAGGTTGTGCCAGGGCCCAAGGGCACTGGGCTAGGTTGCGCCGGACTAAGCTGCACGAGGTCGGGTTGCGCCTGACTCAGGTTGCGCCTGACTCAGGTTGAGCCTGACTCGGGTTGTGCCGTGCTAAGAAGCGCGCGCGGGTCAGGTTGCGCCACGCTAAGGAGCACGTGCTGGTCAGGTTGCACCGCACTAAGGAGTGCACGCTGGTCAGGTTGTGTCGCACTAAGGAGCGCGTGCTGGTCAGGTTGCGCCTGGCAACTGTTCTTCTTCTCCAAACAGCAAAGAAGAATCCACATGGAAACCCGAAAACTTTAAAATGCCATAACTTGCTCAAAACAAGTCCGAATTGGGACTTCCAAGGGTCTAAACTTCATAGAACGAGATTTCCTATAGCATGGGACGACTGGTTTTAGGAAAAACTAAGCTTTAATAGATCAAAACCAAGAAAAACAAGAAAAGATTAAAATTTAGATCTACAAAAATCCATCCATCAAAACCAAAAATGCCAAGTTCTAAAGAGGCTTAGAATCAAGTGGAGAAGAGAATGGAAAAATAAAATGGGAGATCCATCATGAAGCAAGTTGCACTTGCCTAGGGTTTCTTTGGTGGGTGGGAGGAGTAATGGAGAAGAAGAAGAAGTAAATGAAGAGAGAGAGAGAGAAAGGGGTTGACTTATATAGCAACCCCTCTCATCTCAACCCAAAATAAACCAAACTAAGCCAAGCCAAGCCAAGCCAAGCTAAGTCATGTTGAACCAAGTTGAACCAAATCAAGTCAAGATTAAACCAAGGCTAAGCTAAGCAAGATAAGTCAAAACACGGGCCACCTGACAATTGTCAGAAATTCGTATACGTATCCTGAAAAGTATGTATAACGGAAAACGGGAGTGACAGAATGAGAAAAATGTGAGCATGCAAAACAAAAAAATTTAGCGTTGAGAGACTCACTTCGTGTGAGCATATTTTCGCAATTGTAGCTCAAAATTTCACAAGGAACGTTGTTCCATGTACTTGGTAAACTCTTCTCCCTTCAAGTTAAATTTGACCAATTATCCTGAAGCTCGAAGTAAGCTACCTAAACATTTATGTTTTAAATAAATATCGCGAGTTGGCTATCATCCCGTTGATCCGGGCGATCCCAGCACGAACCATTGTACCGAGAGGAACATACGGTCATTGTTGACGTGTAGTTGGAACTCAAATTCGTCGACTGTGTGCGACAAATTTGGACTGCATCTATCGAATTTCACTGTATTAATGTTTTTATAAAAATTTGTAATTATTCTCCGTGCGCTCTTCGGATCGCGACGAGACTTGCATCATTGGATGTGCAACATCGAACTTGTCCTACGACATAAGTTTTGTCCAATTCTAAGACCGTTGACTGGATCACCATTTTGTGGGCCCATGATTCGTTGGAGGTTGGCGCATTATGTCATGTCCCTAGATGAAAATCCAGGCTACACCACTGTCGACGAGTCCTATTATCGGTAGCGGCCAGTATAAAAAATGACACGGTACAGCCAATACGTGTCGGGTCACCCGATACTGCAAAACCTTGGGCTTAACAAGTACGTGGGGGTTCACTTAAGAGCGGTTCCTTTGTGTGGTATATTTGTGTCTACTACGAAAGAACTCGTATCGAAGCCTACAACGACCTGGTGAAGCTGCATGTTTAGTTAGCATCAGCAGTTGGAAATGCCAGGAAGTGGACCAACTTTCACATTGTTAATCTTGTTGGTGTTTGGCCTTTGGAGACTAGAAAGATAGTCTCACATTGCTCACACAAAAAGTGAGTATCTCTATATAAAGCTTTGCTTGTGTTGAGACGTGCACATGAGATGTGGTGGGGCACATGGGTGCCATATGGGGATATTTTTCTAGTAGAAAAAAGGATTAACTCCTCAATAAAGTATTTATACTTTTTGTCATGCTCATGGGATTATTTCCTTAGGAGGTAAGCCCCGAAGGGGCTTAGCGACTCGGACTCAAGTGCGCAAAGTGGTGCATTGTTTGCGCACTTTGCACTTAGCACATCAGCATCAGCGCATGGCGCTTTGTGCGTTGTTGTTGCGCTCGTGTGCTCTTCTTATGTGCGAGTCGCATGTGCTAGGCACATGGGCGGTGCCTACACGGGTGCATGTGCGGAGGCTTGCGCGGGCTGTGTGCATATGCGCCGCTATGAGGTTGTGCGCTTGTGCTACTGTGTACAATTTGAACGGTTATGGAAAGATTGAGTCAATGATTTATATCTGTTTTTTTATGGGATTTGAATTTAATTCAGTTATATCTTTCCATTATTCGCTCATATCTTTTAACAATCAGTTGGCGGCCAAGATTAGGGTTAGGACTTCCACTCAACTCTATAAATACTCTCTTCGTGCCTCCTTTGAGAACGTACTTCGAAATTGAGAGACGGAGAGAGTTGTGTGGTCGTTGCCTTCAGAGTCCAGATGAGTTTGGCGAGTTCGTAAAGGAGGTGACGGTGAGCGTTCCCGAAGTTCCTTTAGAACGTGCTGGTTCCTTGGAGCAGATTGCGGTAAAACGAATCTTGTTTTAACCAACGGTGATCTTTATTACCTCTGTTGCCTTTCTCTCTTCCTTCTTTCTTCTTCTCCGAGTGGCTTAAGGAAATTATGAGAGCAAACTTGTTTGCCTGAGGTCTCCAAAATCTTACAAAGTCAGAACAGAGAGCAAATTTATTTGCAAGTAGTTTTGCTTCTGACAGTTGCTATATCAGAATAGAGAGCAAATTTATTTGCAAGATGTCTCTAAATTCTGATCGTTCTTCCATCTAGATTTGTTTCGGGAATAACAAATCTAAACTCACTCATTTTACAAGTGAAGTATGCAGTAGGAAAAGGCGAAAAAAGTGAGTACCGCGCTACTACTCACCACGGCGGGCTTGTCAGGGTGGGCGAGTTCAACGAGGAGATAGGTATACGTCGAAGACTCCTTCTCGAACAGCTGACGGAACAGAAGATTGGAAGAAGACGCTGCCATTGATCCGAATGATCTCCTCTTCTGCTACGAATGAAGGAATAGATGGGTTTTCTTGAAATTATAAGAAGGGAAGAAGAGAGCGAGAGGGGAACTTCGAAGGAACATAATAAACACTTGTTGATGGTATGGTGTGGTATGAAGACGAGGAAGATTTCTTTCTTCCTCTTCCAACTTTTCTTTCAATAGACGGATGAAATGACGAGGTGACTTTGGTTAGGTAGGAATAAGTTTTAAAAAAAAAAGGGAAGTGAATGGGTTGAGATGGATTCGCTAACAAAGACAAAATCATTGGGCAAACCCAAGAATGCCAAGTATGTACCAACAAGAGAATGGGCATTAGTTTTACACAAATGACTGCCGAAGGGGACCGCTCTGACGTGGCACTGAAGGCGATCGTATCCTGTTGACGTGACAGTTTTAATTGGTTCCAGTGTTCTCTGCTAGTACTGAATTTTAGTAGAGCCAAAGGAGTCCTTCTCAATACGATTTGACGTACGTACTCCTCCTCAGTTCGGCAAGAAGTATCGTTACTTTTGTATCTTTTTGCATCACCCCTAAAACTAACATTTTCTAAACCAATGGGCTTACCCATGGGTTTCATTTTATATGTTTCCAGTCATCCACTCTAGCTAACAATCTTTTAGGTCATCACTTTGTTATAAAAATAATTATTTTTTAAAATCCAGTAAAAAAATTAATGTTATCGGCCTCTGAAAAAGTCGTACATGAAATACTGCTCTAAGAGTTGATTCCGAATCTATGTGCAGACATTTTCTGAATCTCCTAGTGGTAAAACTCTCGTTCTACTGGTATCTTTTTGTTGCACGCACCTCGGAGAGATCGATCCGAACTTAGCTCTATTCAGAGCAAGAATTTGAATAACAGAATGAGTTTTGGAGAAAATGGATGAGAGTTTCTGTTGAAAAAAAATTATAGAGAAGAGGAGAATGCCTCAATATATAGGCAGTTCCATGTACTAACCAAGGGACAAGAAATTGATAGCTATTGAATCCGGTTATTTAAGAAGAAAAAAATGAAACAAACGTGTGAATAACAAAACATGTATTAAGGAGCAATAAAGAAATAAATGCTGGAATACGTCCAATGTTCAAAATTTAAAAAGGATTAAAAACGGTCGTAGATGTTGTAAATATGGTGGATTGTCGAATGCCTATTTGTATTCTATAACTCATGTAACTCATGGCCTTTGGTTTCCATAACCTATGGCCTTTGGGTTTTCTAACCTATGTCCCTTGGTATTACTTGTAAGCCTACAAAAGGGCTATTCTTTAGTTGAATGAACACAAGTAAGAAATATATTTCTACATCTTCTATCTTATACTCTCTACTTTACAACACGTTATCAGCACGAGTTTGCTCTAGAAAAAAAAAAGGTAAGTCTAAATAATAAGTCCAACTTCCATCATTCTTTTGATTTAATTTTTTTAAATTAAGTATACTGTATTTTATTTTACTACGGTTCAGACTTACTATTTTTTTGGTAACAGTGATGCATCAAGCGGTTGGAATAGTTTGATTTTAGTAAATATATTTTACTCTTGTCCTATTAATACTTGTCACACAAGGAGAACAAGCTTATGACTCGTAAAGTAGGTTGTTTGCTTTTGATTTATTGCCTTAACTTATGGATCTATTCTTGTCACCAACTAAATTATTTCTGTTTGTAGACTTTGATTTGATCTCTTGTTACTCTATTATTTGAATAATGAAGTAAAGGATTTAAGAAAAGTTTATTTAACAAATTTGTTTTTTTTAACTAAGTTTCAAGTGGTTATAGTTTACATATTAAAAATTTTAAGTTCTTGTGTATTATATGCTTTGGAAAACACTGAGAACCACAAACTCTTTAAGAAAGAAAAAATCATCATATATTTCAATTTCTAATAAGAAGCAGAGATGTAAGTTATCTGCAGCATGTTGCTAGAGTGCTACTTTTTGTCCTTAGAAATTTTATATTTTGTAATTTGGCCTTACTAATTGGCAACATGGACCATTGTAATACATATCAGATTTCAAAATGACTACTCGATCTTGCTTTACTTTCATTTTCATGTTTTAAGTAAAAACTTCATTGAGCATTTTCATAAGTTGCTCGATACTATGCAATTATTAGTTATAGTTTCACAAAGCTCTGTAACTATATACTTGAGCAAAACCGTTATAAAATTATGTCTGAACATTAGCCTATCTTGTATTATTTGATAATTTTTATAGACGAACCTGAAGTTTCATAAAAGAAAATATTCAACTAGAAACGTAGATTGAATATAAGGCTTGAAGCCAAAATAGAATATGTTAGGCTTGAAGCCTAATTGATAAAACTCAAACTTGTAGATTTGAGTATGTATATCATATTCTAAAATAATATTTTTTCAGACATATGGCAAACATCACCAAAGTTGAGTTCGTTGCTCTTGATATTTCCTAAAGAAATTATTTGACTTGGGTTGTTGAGGTTGAGATTCATTTGAGTGCAAAGAACCTTACACATGCCATCAAAGAGAAGAATGGGGCAAGCGAACAAGACAAAGCAAAGGCAATGATTTTCATTCGACATCACCTCCATGAAGGACTAAAATTCGAAAATCTTGGAGTAAAAGAACCAGCTGTGTTATGAAAAAACTTGAAGGAACGTTATGATCATCAAAAGAGTGTGATACTCCCAAAGGCTCATTATGATTGGATGCACCTGAGGTTGCAAGATTTTAAAACGGTAAACGAATATAATCTGCAATGTTTAGAATTGTATCTCAAATGAGATTGTGCAGAGATAATGTTATCGAAGAAGATATGTTGGAAAAGACATACACTACTTTCTATGCCACGAACATGCTCCTGCAGCAGCAGTATCGTGAAAAAGGTTTTACAAAATATTCTCAATTGATCTCATGCCTACTTGTTGCTGAACAAAATAATGAGCTCTTAATGAAAAATCATAACTCCCATCCTACTGGATCACAGCCATTCCCTGAAGCGAATGCAAATAGCTATAGACAAGGACATGGTCGTGGTCGCGGTCATGGTCGCGATTGTGGTCATGGTCATGGTCGTAGTTATAGTTATGGTAAAACTCGAGATCATGGTTGTCCTAATTATCATGCCTTCAACAAGAAGGTTGTGCCATACCACTTGAACTGGAACAAAAATGACGAAAAATAAGATAAAGGAAAGGGTGTGAAAGTAGTTTCTCCGAAAAATTATAAAAAGGCTTGCTATAGGTGTGGAGCAAAAGGGCATTGGTCTCGTACCTATCGTACACCAAAGCACCTAATTGACCTTTACCATGCATCTATCAAAGGTAAAGAAAAAGATAAAGAAATCAATCTTGTAGATTTCAGTAAAATTGATGAAGATGAAAATGATCCAATGGAATTTACTCATCTGCATGTTGATGATTTCTCAAACGAGCCAAATGAAGAAATCAATTGGATTAAGTTTTGGGGTGATGATGCTAATGATGTCAACGGAAAGAACTAAAAAAATTATGTTGGAATTTAGACTATTTGAACTTTATTTTCCTAAGTTTAATTTTTAGTTCAATGCTTGTATTCTCATGTTTCTAAGTCTTTACTATTATAATATCGAATTAATAAATTAAGTTTCATAATGTTTCTTACTTCATTTATTTTTTTTGTTTATAGAAATATAAAAAATATAAATGCAGTAAACAACTCCAACGGTGGAGATATATGTCTGGTTGACAGTGGATCAACGCACATAATTCTTCAAGATCGAAAATACTTCTCGAACTTAAAATTGGCAAAAGCAAATATTAGTACAATTTCTGGTACTACAAAATTGAAGGCTCCGCAAGAGCGAATATTATATTACCGGGTGGAACAAATATTTTGGTGAAAGAGGCTTTATATTCTAGCAAGTCAAAAAGAAATTTGTTAAGCTTCAAAGACATACGTCTAAATGGTTTCCATATCGAGGCTATGAATGAGGGGAATATGGAATATCTATGTATTACATCCAGTAATTCATGCCAGAAGCATGTAAAAGAAAAGCTCCCAGTTTTCTCATCAAGATTGTATTATGCAAACATAAGTGTCATAGAATCTAACACTACAATGAACCAGAAGTTCAATGATCCAAAACTTTTCATGCTTTGGCATGATCGACTTGGCCACCCTGAATCTAGTATGATGCATCGAATAGTTAGAAACATGCGTGGGCATCCTCTAAAGAACCAGAAGATTCTTTTACCTCGTAATTGTGTGTATGTTGCATGCTCACAAGAAAAATTAATTATAAGACCATCTCCAATGAAAGTTAATCTTGAGTCCCCTATGTTTTTTATAAAGAATACAAGGGGATATTTGTGGACCTATTGACCCACCTTGTGGGCTATTTTATTATTTTATGGTCTTGATAGATGCATCATCTAGATGGTCACATGTAAGTCTACTGTCAACACGAACCGTTGCTTTTGCCAAACTTCTTGCTCAGATTATAAGACTAAGGGCTCAATTCCCTGATTATTCCATCAAGACTATCCATCTTGACAATGCCAGTGAATATACATCTCAAGTATTTGATGATTATTGCATGTCAATTGGCATTAATGTCGAACATTCAGTTGCACATGTGCATACTCAAAATGGACTTGCAGAGTCTTTTATTAAAACGTTGTAATTGATTGCCAGACCGTTACTTCTAAGGTCAAGTTTACCCACTTCTGTATGGGGACATGTAATATTACATGCAGCTGCATTGGTCCGTATTCGACCAAGTTCATTTTATCATTATTTACCATTGCAACTTATTTCTGGTCAACAGCCTGATATTTCACACTTAATATAACGCTCCAGTCCCAAAATACGTAGGACTAGGTACGTATCCATGCCAGCTGTATACATACAAAGTATACTCCAATATATGGAAACCTTGTATGTATACATAAGCTGTAAAATGCAGTAGAACCATAATAACTAAATCTCATCCACTAGATAAATAAATGATACAAAAGCAACTTTGAATTTGTCATGTATACAATCGTTGGGCGGAGACAAAGTCCACTACCAACTATCTCAAATAAAATGTACAAGAAGTGATCGATAAGATAACGAGACGAACCAAGCGCAATCGTCTTCGAAAGAATGAAGAAGATCACGGCCTTGGCTAGAACACCTGCAAAATCACAGAAGCACACACCTGGAGAGATAACCAGGTCCTCAGAGGGACGTAACAAGACACATAATATTATGCCATATAAACTGAATAAATATTGCTCAAATAAATAATTCAATTGAATTATAACATGGTCCAATACACACCTATTGAACTAGCGTACCATCCCCCCAACCAAACAAGGACAGAAGATGGTAAACTAATTCACGGTGATGTATCTTTCCATGCTATAAATCCAATATGGTATCCGAACCCCAACAAGGTTCAATACCTTTTCATCGAAGTAGTAAGTCACACCTACAACCAAACAAGGACAAGATGTGACGAACTAATCCGCGACAAGTTATTGTTCTAAGCCACGGTCAGATACAAGTACCCAAACCAAGAGTACATATACCTAACGGATAAGGGTGCCTAACCAAATCTAAGTGAATGCAGTTTTAAGAACAATTCATAGTCGCTTGACTACCGGGTCAAGTCAAGAAAATATCAATGTAGTACCTCAGTAGCGAGTCACAACACTATATACTATTCCTCAGTATCGAGCGAGTCTATAGCATATAGTCTACCTATCGTTCCTCAGTAGCGAGCGAGTCTACGATAGATAGGGTGGTAGTTAACTTCCAATCATGTTCTTCCCGCCCAATGCTAACTCATAACTGCTAAGTCTTCTAGCATGCAATTCTATTAGCAGTTATTTTCTAACGCACGGCTTATACGTACTGGTGGCCAGCCAATCACGCATGTCCGAGTCCTATATGTGACACATAACAACGTGGAATAAATATGTCAAGGCCTATGAATGCAACACACACGGTGGTCCCTTAAATCTAGGTTTAATGTGTAAGAAAAATAATACATAGCAGGAAATATAAATGAACAGTAAGTTCTAACAGGTTATGCCATGTATCACAGTTTATTTTGCATAAAGAAAATAATAAATAATGCATGAAATATGAGCCAAAATAAATAAACAGCAAATGGCAAGGTGTCTTGCCTGAGGGTGGTACGAGATGTAGCAAAATCCAACAGTCAGAATCGTCAACACGAAAGTCAAAATCCACAAGGAGCTCCGGATGCTGAAACAAACATCACGAACGAGTTTGGAATAAAAGATATGCCTAGGAAATGCATGTCCAAAAGTTAAATTCTGGAACAGGGGCAAAATCGTAATTTCGGGTCAAAACGATGTCCGTCGTTGGACCCATTTTGCACCGAAATGCGTACCAATATCTACGGTCTCTAAAGTCGTCAAACTACATGTCCACAGATTTGTTTTGATGAGATGAATCCAACGGTATGTCAAATTTTGGATTCCGGTGGACTGTGCACAAAATCGCTCGTTGAGTGGGATTGTGGGCCCGCCAAAATAGCGTCCCAATCAACGATCTCATAATCGGACCAAACTTGGCTCACAGGACCAGAAAAATATTTTGAGTCCAATGGCGCAAGTTTCATCGCGATATGATGAGTGTGCACAAAGTTGTGACTTAATTTGCAAAGGGTCGATACGGGATATCTTGACGGATACGTACTGATTTCGTCGCGCATATGCAACAAAATCGGGTTTCGTCAGTTCCCACACGTCGACAACATCCATACGCGCCTTTCGATGCGTATAGTGCGCGACCACGTCGCCCGGTTTGTCGGGACGCACGCCGTATCGGGTGTTTTTTCCACTTTTTGAAAACAGAATTTACAATTTTTCGTGAAACTTTAACAACGTGCAACTTTTTACACACTAGATAAAAAGTGATTCCGGAAGGTGCATTACAATCTCGGTTATGTTGTTATTCTCTGCCTTTAATTAGTTTCTAAGAAAGTTTAATGGACAGCGAGAAAAGTGGCCGACAAGTTGGTGTTTTGAAACAGTTTTTAATATTTCAGAAAAGTAGGTTTTCTCTGACTTCGTCTCAATTTTTCGAGCAAGTTGGATGGCCATGTTGAAATCCACCTGGGGGATCTCGAAGAGGGTCATGAGGGCTTTCTACACGAATTTACGGATCGAAAATCGGAGTAGAATTGATAGAGACATTAATCGGAGAAGTGGGTTACCTTAAAGTGGGAATATGTTGTTGTTGTTGTCGTGACGACCGGGAGGAGGGGATGCTGTCGCTCCGGCGAGGCTGGCACGCACGTCGAGGAGAGGGAGGAGGATGGAGGAGAAAGGAGGAAGAGGATGGAGAAGAAATTAGGGTTTTTCTTTTTGAGTCAATATGTATATATATATATATATATATATATATATATATATATATATATATATATATATATATATATATATATATAATACTGGGTTAGGGGGGTCGGCCTCTTACATGTTGCTACTAGGCTGCTGCTAATGTAAAAAGGGGGGGCGCACAAGGCTTTGTAGTTGCTGTTGCTTTTTACTATTCTTGCATGCATGTGCATGCGTGGGTGGTCGGGTGGGGCCGACCGCCATAATGCCCTCTTCTTCTTTTTTCTTTTTTTTTCCTTTCTTTCTTATCTAAACTTTTAAATATATATATATATATATATATATATATATATATATATATATATATATATATATGTATATATCCATACATACACCAAAAATTTATTTAAAATTCAAATACCATTTAAAAGTCAACTATCCAAAAATGTAATATATTTACATATATATATAAATCCCATTCACAATAAACCAACTCAAGATAATAATAATAATAATTTTTAAATAGGATGAACATATTTATTTATTCTCCACAAAATAACTTAAGTAATAATAAAATAATAATAATCGTCCCAATGGGTGAACTTTATCGCTCACCCATGTATGGGTCCAGAAAAATTGTACCATCTTGTAAAATATTATTTTATTAATAGAACATAAATTTTAATAAATATTCAACAAGTCTCAAAATTATTTAAAAATATTTGTACACACATGAAATATTCCTATATGGCCACCTTAGTCACCCCACATGCTCACATGGACTTAAATTTGGTTCGGGCCCTGTTCGGGCTGAATTGGCCAAACCGGATCATCAAAAATAAATAAAACCATAAATTGTATAAATTCATTTTTAAGTCTATAAAAAAATTAATAAAATAGGGGTTTTACACTTAAAAGTGTTGGTTGTGCTGTTTATGTCCCTATTTCTCCACTTAAAGGAACAAAGATGGGACCACAAAGACGTCTTGGAATTTATATTGGTTTTGATTCCCCATCTATAATAAAATACATTGAGCCTCTGACGGGCGATTTATTTAAGGCAAGGTTTGCTGATTGCCATTTTGATGAATCTATTTTTCTGCCGTTGGGAGAGATAAAATGTCACTTCCTGTAGAACGGCGTAAAATTACATGGAATTTACCATCTTTTATTGATCCACGCACAAGTAGATGTGAGCAAGAGGTAAAAAGGATCATTCATTTACAAAATATTGCAAATCAATTGCCAGATGCATTCACTGATATTAAGAAAGTGACAAAATCTCATGTATCGGCTATAAATATACCAGCACGGATTTATATCCCTGAAGGACAACATGATGGCACACTAAAACCGTGCATGAAACATGGACGCCCTGTTGGCGCTAAAGATAAGAACCCTCGAAAGAAAAGGGTACAAGTAATTACTCCAGAAGAGAAACATGAAAGCGATATAGAAAATTTGACTGATCAGTCTAAACTAGCTCCTGAAGAAACACATGACAATGAACAGATTTCAGAAGAAATCTCTTTAAATTATATGAGTACAAGGGAAAGCCGGGATAGAAAGAAAATTACTATAGACAATATTTTTGCTTATAGTGTCGCATTTGATATAGTAAATGAGGATCCTGAACCAAAATCCATTGAACAATGTCGACATAGAAATGATTGGCCAAAATAGAAAGATGCGATACAAGCTGAATTAAAATTATTAGAAAATCGCAAAGTATTTAGAACAGTAGTTCAAACTCCTGAAGGTATGAAACCTATTGGATACAAATGGGTATTTGTACGAAAGCACAACGAGAAAAACGAAATTGTGTGATACAAGGCACGACTTGTTGCACAAGGTTTTTCACAAAGACCTGGAATCGATTATGATGAAACATATTCCCATGTGATCGACACGATCACATTACGATACTTGATCAGTTTAACAGTCACAGAAAAACTTGATATGCGGCTTATGGATGTTGTTACCGCATATTTATATGGGTCATTGGATAATGACATTTATATGAAAATCCCAGAAGGATTCAAATTGCCTGAAGCAAATAACAAAAGGTATAATGGGTTATACTCAATCAAATTACAACGATCCCTATACGGATTAAAACAATCTGGAAGAATGTGGTAAAACCGTCTTAGCGAATACCTTGTTTGAGAAGGATATATAAATAATCTAATTTGTCCATGTATTTTTATCAAAAGATCTAAAAATGGATTCTCAATTATTGCGGTATATGTTGATGACTTAAATCTTGTAGGAACTCCCGAAGAGCTCACCGAAACCGTTAATTATCTGATGAAAGAATTTGAGATGAAAAATCTTGGGAAGACAAAATTTTGTCTCGGCCTGCAGATCGAGCATTTATCAAATGAAATTTTTATTCATCAATCTATCTATGCAGAAAAGATTCTAAAAAGATTTTATATGGATAAATCTCATCCACTGAGTAGCCCCATGGTTGTTAGATCATTAAATGTAAAGAAAGATCCATTCCGTCCTCGAGAGGATAATGAAGAACTATTAGGTCCAGAAGTACCATATCTTAGTGCTATTGGAGCTTTGATGTATCTTGCAAATTATACAAGACCTGATATAGCATTTTCAGTAAACTTACTGGCAAGATATAGCTTGGCACCAACAAAACGACATTGGAATGGTATTAAACACATATTACGTTATCTTCGTGGAACAACCGACATGGGCTTGTTTTACTCAAAAAATTAGAATCACAAATTGTGAGTTATGTTGATGCCGGTTATCTATCTAACCCATATAAAGGAAGATCTCATAGTGGATATGTATTTACTTGTGGCGGTGCTGCAATATCATGGCGTTCGGTGAAGCAAACATTAGTAGCTACTTCTTCTAATCACTCAGAAATTCTGGCACTGCATGAAGCAAGTCGAGAGTGCATATGGTTGAGAATAATGTTTCATCATATCCGAGAATCATGTGGGTTACCTTCAGCAAAAGATACTCCGACGGTATTGTATGAAGATAATGATGCTTGTATTATACAAATTAGAAATATGGCTACATCAAAGGTGACAGAACGAAGCATATATCACCTAAATTTTTCTACACTCACGAGCTACAGAAGAATGGTGACATTAATGTTCGGCAGATACAATCGAGTAATAATTTTACATATTTATTCATTAAAGCATTGCCAACCACAACATTCAGAAAGATGATTCAGAATATTGGGATGTGTCAGCTAAAGTAACTCTTGCCAGCATCAGGGGGAGATGATCACTAATATTTCACACTGTACTCTTTTTCCTTCGTCCAACTTTTTATCCCACTGAATTTTTCTTGGCAAGGTTTTAACGAGGCAATTTATCACGCTTACTACTTTGTATAATATGTACTCTTTTTCCTTCGGCCAAGTTTTTATCCCATTAGATTTTTCTTGGCAAGGTTTTAACGAGACATATTCTATAAATATTGGACATCCAAGGGAGAGTGTTGTAAATATGGTGGATTGTCCAATGTCTATTTGTATTCTATACCTCATGTAACTCATGGCCCTTGGTTTCTATAACCTATGGCCTTTGGGTTTCCTAACCTATATCCCTTGGTATTACTTGTAAGCCTATAAAAGGGCTATTCTTTAGTTGAATGAACACAAGTAAGAAATACATTTCTACATCTTCTATCTTATACTCTCTACTTTACAATAGTGGACATACTCCATCAGCAGGATATCGAACACCTGGAAGCCGATCTTCAAAACTCCTGGAGTGAAGACACTTGTATCAAACTTGAAGAAGCCAGAATAAAGCTTCAGGTGTGTATGGGCCACGAAGAACTCCTCCTGCAAGATCAAGCCAGAATCGACTGGATTAAGGACGACGACAGGAACTCCAGTTTCTACCACGCGGTTATCAAAGAGAAGAACAACAGCAAACGCATGATAATGTTTGACGAGGAGGGTACCATCCTGAAAGATGAGGTCGTACTGCAGCGGGCGATAGATCACTTCTCAAAATTCTTCAAGACAGCCCCATCTAGTGACCCAGGTGAGTTTATTAATTGTATTCCCTATTTAATTTCTGAAGAGCAGAACATGGTGCTTTGTGCCTCACCTTCGGAGGAGGAAGTGGAGCATGTCGTCCGTACGCTTAATCCGCAGAGTGCTCCTGGTCCTGATGGCTTTACCGGTTATTTCTATTCGTACTGCTGGGACATCATCAAAGGCAACATCTTGGCGGCTGTAGGTGATTTCTACCTAGGTTCGGAGATCCCGAATGGGATATCAGCAGCCAATATCGTTCTCTTCCCCAAAATTCCTAAGCCGACTTCCTGCCACGATTTCCGGCCTATCAGCCTATCCAACTTTGCCCATAAGATCCTATCGAAGATTCTAGCAGATAGATTGGCTAGTGTTCTCCCATCGATCATCTCTAGAGAGCAGTCCGGCTTCGTCAAGGGGAGAAGTATTCACGAAAACATCAGCCTAGCGCATGAAATCATTGGAAACATCGACAAAAAGATCAAGGGAGGTAATATCGCTATTAAACTTGACATGTCTAAAGCTTATGATAGGGTTAGCTGGCATTTTCTTATCAAAGTCCTTCACAAGTTCGGGTTCAATTGGAAGTAGATTGACCTGATATACCGGGCTATTTCAAACTGTTAGTACTCCGTTACTGTTAACCGATGCAGAGGGGGCTTTTTTCGTTCAGAAAGAGGCCTCTGCCAAGGAGATCCTATCTCCCTCGCCCTATTCATCATTGCCCACGATGCCCTGAGTAGACAAATTGCCAACCTCTCTATGCATCAGCAAATCAGAAACTTCTCCGCAAGATCGGAGGATCTCAAGATTTCACATCTATTCTATGCAGATGATAGTATTATTTTCATGAATGGTGATATCGAGGGCGTGGGCTTCCTTATGCATACTCTTCAAACATACACCGAAACTTTGGGACAGGTAATCAACTATTCCAAATCTTCCCTTATTACTTCACAGAAACCACACATGTCTATGCAGGCGGAGACTATTGCTAGGGCTACGGGGTTTTCGAAAGCTGCTCTTCCTATTACCTACCTGGGAGTCTCTCTTTTCCGTGGGATGGCTAAGCTTGGCTACTTCCAGGAGCTCATTATCAAATTTGAAAAGAAGATATCCGGTTGGAAAGGGCAATTACTGTCATTTAGGA
The DNA here is from genome assembly GCA_029216955.1 of Iris pallida. NCBI lineage: Eukaryota > Viridiplantae > Streptophyta > Magnoliopsida > Asparagales > Iridaceae > Iris > Iris pallida. The sequence continues at coordinate 9,165,888 of JANAVB010027596.1, forward strand.
GGGAAGTTACTCTTCTCAAGAGTGTCCTTACCAGCTTGCCCATTCATGCACTCTCCATCATCGAAGCCCCCATAAAGCTTCTCAAAAAGCTGGAAAGTATTATGGCCAACTCCCTTTGGAATGCTAAAGATAACCACAGAAGACACTGGATCGCCTGGGACAGAGTTTACAGACCGATGAGTGAAGGCGGACTCGGGGTACGATCTCTCCAATAGGTTATGCACGCGCTTCATGCAAAGCGATGTTGGGTAGTTATTAGAGGGGAGTCTTTCTGGGACCAGTATATGTACAGGAAGTATGGGGACCCGTGTACCCCTAATTACATTTCGCCAACTTTCTCTTCTCCGCTATGGCGCAATATGATGAAGGTTCTACCTAATATCACTCCTCACGTGCGGCAGATGATCGGTCGGGGGCATATACCTATATGGGAGACGAACTGGTGTGGCATAGAGATTGATAAACCCCATATTTTCAACTATAATCCCAACATCATCCATATTATGCGGTCTTCTTGGATTCGAACCCGTTCTGGAAATTATGTGGATATCCGCAGATATTTGCCTTCAGCAGCTACAAACTTGCTAGCCAAACTTGTGCTCACCGATGAGCCTGACTATTTCTGTTGGACCCTCAATCAAAAGGGTGAGTTTACTACTAAGTCCTTTTGGGAGTTTAATAGAACTCACTTTCCCATCTCTGTCTGGAGCGATAAATTCTGGAACAAATATGTGCCGCCGCGGATTGGAGCTTTCTTATGGCACCTTAGCCACAATGCCATCCCAGTAGATGAGAAACTCATGTGTATCGGATTCAAGCTGGCATCCAAATGTGTTTGTTGTATCACGCCGTCTAGGGAGACTCTGGACCATCTATTTGTGGCAAATGAAACCGCCAAGCCCATTTGGGCTCATTTTGCTCAGATTTTAAACATATCAATACGACGGACACCATCGACCAACTTAGCAACATCTGGCTCAACAATAGCTACCTCCTCAACACGATGGGCATTAGCAAGAATCTCATATTCGAGACGTGCCTCTGGGAGATTTGGAAACTTAGAAACAAAAATTTTTTTTATAAAGGTAAAATTAATCATCTCGATATTATTACTCGTGTTACTTCTGCTTGGAAGGGAGCTCTTCGGACACACAAATTGGATACAACAAACAATAGAACCAAGGAGAACGCGCGCACGGATAGCTACAGCTCGGAACAGCTTCAACGGTGGACGAGGCCGGGCGTGGGCCACAAACTGAACGTAGGCGGCACCATTGGCACCAACAACAACATGGCAGGCGGGATGATCATCAGAGACCAGGTCGGCAACATGGTTCTAGCGGCACATAAATTCTGCGATAATGGCATCCAAATGCTCCCCGAAAGTGACATCCTTCTGGAAGCTCTTCAAATCAGCAAGTCCAAAAAGTTACAAATCACATGCATCGAAACTACTAATCATAGCCTTCATAGCTACCTCCTCGGCACATTCGATGTTCCTTGGGCCTCTATTTACATCATCAGAGCAGTAAGAGCCCTCATCCCTGCGGACACCATCATCTCCATCACCTCCTGCGGTGCCAACGACGTGGCACAACCTCTTGCTAATTTGGCGTTATCCTCCAAAGACGACAAGAGCTTCTCCCACACCTTTGAGCTCCCGACTGAGATCAGGATTATTGCGGATGCGGATTTGTCTTAAGTTTTATTCCAAGACTGATGTTGCGGGTCCTCCATTTTGCACTTTTTATTTCTTCTGGCCGCTTGGTATTGACTCCAAAGCCAACTTTGAACTGCTGTTTGATGATAATTGTATGGTGGGTGCTAGTGGCCTAAGTTTGAAAAAAAAAACAAAAACAAAAAAAAAACTCCCCTACTAGGACTATTCCAGCTGTAGAGAATAATTGTTATATTTTTTAGTGATGGGCTACTCCACTACTTATAGGGAGTCTAGCTCCTCTTCATATTACATTTTCTAATGTGGGACTAAATCCCTTATTAGTTCTCAACACCAGCCGATATGGGGACTAAAGTGTATAAGAGAAGTTGGTTTTTTTTTGCATATAGGCAGCAGTTATAGCAATACACTTTGCATTAATTAAGACACTACATAATTTGTTAGAGAACATTACAGTTTTGGCTATCCCATGCATATCTAGGATTGCAAAATTTTGACAGTATAGAACTATCAAATTTTGACAAGCCTAAAAGAACAAAGACTATAAGTTAAGACCGCAAGTCTTTAACACTTTTTTTAGTGCCTTTATCAATGTTCTTTTTATTTTGGATGTCCTATAACCAAGTTCTTGTAGTATCTCAGGAGAAGCATGCACAAAAAGGAAATTTTAAAGAGGAAAATGCGAAAAACTCCCCATAGTAGCTTTCCAAACTAGTCCATGTTCTCTAAAGGTCTGTTTGATTGCCCGAAAGTGGGTAAAACTTGTTAGTGCCGGGGCACAATTTTTTCGATGGAAAACTGAAATTTCGTAACAATTGTACAAACAATCGTTATTACGTAACACTTCACAAAAGGTACGTAAGAGAAATTTCAACTAGTGCTACACTTCACAGAAGGTGCACAGAACGTAACCCTTCACAGAAGGTACGTAAGAGAAATTCCACTAGTGCTACACTTCATAGAAGGTGCACAGAACGTAACACTTTACAAAAGGTACGTAAGAGAAATTTTACTAGTGCTACACTTCACAGAAGGTGCGCTAATAGAATTCTGATAATACCAACGCAAACACTTCACCGAAGGTGTGCTAATAGAATCCTGATAATACTAACAAAGAAGGTGACAGGCGAAAGATGGAAAAACTCCTGCTGGGGTGATGATCACCGTTGCTCAAAGCTTTATTCGCCCCATACGAATAGCTTCCAGGAACCAGCAAGTTCGTCGGAGAACTTGGAACACTCTTGCTCTTCTGACTCCTCGGATGAACACAAACTCTCGTGCAAAACTCAATGCTGGTACAATACCTCTCTTCTCTCACACAGATTCTAAACACTTGTAAACTTTCTGTCTACTACCTGTGTATTAGTTCTCTAACTGTGAGAGAGAAGGAGGAGACCTTATATAGGCCCCTGCAACAACTGCCCGGTTAGCACAATGTTAGGGACGTGGTAATAACCACCCCGAATATGGAGCAACTGCTCAGAACATGTAAAGAGACGTTCTGCCGCAAGTTGTGCCACCAGCATAATTTGCACTTTACGCACACAGCCCCTTTACGCACCCTACGCACACTGCATACGCTGCGTACGCTGCGTACACTGCACACTCTACGCACGCTGTGCACGCTGTGCATAATACGCGTACTGGGCTGCGTACTGGGCTGCATAACTGGGTCAGCATAACTGGGCTCGCGTAACAGGCCGTACAAGTGGCTCGCGCAACGAGTGCAACTTAAGCGCACTATGCGCCTAGCGACGATGCTGACGTGCTAAGTGCAAAGTGCGCCAACAAAATGCCACATTACGCCTTATAAGCCCTTGAGCCCGAGTCCGAGCCCGAGCCCGAGTCTGAGTCCGAGTCCAAGTCGCTAAGCCCCTACGGGGCTTAGCTCCTATGGAAATAAATTTCCCAAGAGCAAAAAGCATGAATGCTTTAATTGTTGATTTTAGCCTTTTCCTATTAGAAAAATAACCCCACATGGCAAACCCATGTGCACCTCCACACCACATATGCATCCCCAATAATAGCAAAGCTGATATATAGAGATACAATCTCTTTGTTTTTTCCGATGTGGGACTAAAGCTTTCTAAAGGAAAAACCAAAACTCCAACAATCCCCCACATATCTCTATATATGGGTATAAGTGTTCCCCACAGTAACTGTCCATCATGCATTAGGAGAGATGTCGCTGACGACTTGAATCTTCCCGCATGGGTCAAAAATCATACTATAATACAAGAATGGACTAAGCCTTGAATTCTGCATCATAGCTGAAATTCTTTCCACTCACATAATATAGTTACATTTGCTTCTGGCTACACATTAAAGGCCCTGTGCCAGCCTGGTTTCAGTATATAATTTTGGACGTCTACAAGTTTACCCTCAAGAGACGGCCTGATATCTCTTTGTCCATACACTATAGGTGAGTTCATTATAAAGAGACATGGCATGAAGTGCTTTGCGCTTCCTTTGCGATGCTACGCCGCTATGACATGGAATAAAGCCGAGGCCTTATCCCGTACCGGGAACCTCATCGTAGTGTCATACTACTGTAGCATGAGGCAACCGCCTCTTTGTAGTGCTAAACTACCCAGCATGAAGCCTTAGGCTCCCTTGCGGTGTTACGCCGCAACGACATGGCTTGCAAGGCCGAGGCTTTATCCCTAACCGGGTACCTCATCGTGGTATCGTGCCACTGTAATATGAGGAACTCCTCCTCTTTGTAGTGCTGACTACATCCCATTTTATTTTTAACATACAGCATTAGGCTAACTGCCTATTTGCGGTGCTACGCCGCTGTGGCTTGGCCTGCTAAGCCGAGGCTTTATCCTATTCCTGGGCAGCACCCCACATATAGGAACCTCATTGTGGAGTCACCCCACTGTAGCATGGAGTTTTACTCCTTGTAGTGCTGCTCTACCGTGCTTCCTGTAAAGCACACCAGGCATTCACTCTGCCTGAGAACTCATTAAGGCAATTAAGCCAACATTCCCACAGGAACCGTTTTCCGCAGAAAACAACAGTAGACAACAGTGGTTGTAGGTCCGTAACCTCTCCATGCCTGATAGAACATGTACCCACCGTTCTTGATATTCTTCCAGTTAATGGTCCTCCATTGAACCAAAAGCTAGATGCCTAGTAGATAAATCTTTGAACTAATAGCATAAAACTTTATGGTAGGAATACAATAACTAATATCAGAATGCCTTCAAGCCTATTTTACATGCCGAGTCATCGACCAGTTGGCGCTTGAGGCCCTTGGTGAACGGATCCGCCAGATTTTTCCGACTCCGAACATCAATAACTGCAATTACACCTCTCTTAATAAGATCGTGTACTGCCCTGTGCTTTAACCGCATAGTCCTCTTCTTTTCGTTGAAAAAATCATTTGATGCCACCGCCGCAGTCGCCTGGTTGTCGCAGTATATCGGTATTGCCGGTATTTACGCCCCAACTACTGGAAGATTATACATGAGCTCCTGAAGCCATTCTGCTTCCTCGGCTGCGATATCAAGTACAAAGAACTCAGATTCCATGGATAACCGCGAGAGCATAGTCTGCTTCTTCGATTTCCACGATATAGCAGCTCCATCCATTGTGAAAATATATCCACCTGTGGACCTCTTGCTGTCCAAATCTGAGCACCAACTGGCATCACTGAAGCCTTCCACTACCTACGGATCTTCGCTGTAGTATAGTACATATGTCTGAGTCTTCTTGAGATATCTCATAACCCGTTTCACAGCCTTCCAGTGTTCAACACCAGGGTTGCTCGTGAAACGACTCAGCATTCCCACGGCAAAAGCTATGTCAGGCCTTGTGGCATTAGTAGCATACAACAAACTCTCGATTATGCTAGCATACTCCAACTGCCTGACGCTTTCCCCTGAATTAGGCTTCAGCTTCACATCACACCTGTACGGCATATCGATCCCTGGAAGATCCCAATACCCATAACGAGTGATCATTTTCTCAATATAATGAGACTGTGACAACGCTAGTCCAGTGTCTGTCCGGATGATCTTGATCCCTAAGATTACATCTGCTTCCCCCAAGTCCTTCATACTGAACTTGCTCGAGATGAACCTCTTTGTCTCCGTGACACAGCTCATATCCGTACCTAGGATAAGCATGTCGTCCACGTACAGACAAACGATCACACATCTTCTATCAGCGAACTTCGTATAAACACACTTGTCCGTCTCGCTGACCATGTAGCCATTTGACCTTATAACTTTTTCAAATTTCTCATGCCACATCTTGGGAGCCTGTTTAAGACCGTACAAAGATTTCACCAACTTGCAAACTTTGTCTTCAAGACCCTTGACGACAAATCCCTCTGGCTGTTGTATGTAAATCTCTTCGGTCAGCTCGCCATTTAGGAAAGCCGTTTTGACATCCATCTGATGTATCACCATCTTATGTATTGCTGTGAGAGCAATCAACATTCTAATGGTGGTCATCCGGGCTACTGGAGCATATGTGTCAAAATAGTCAATCCCCTGCTTCTGAGAAAACCCCTTGGCTACCAACCTAGCCTTGAACTTGTCAATAGTTCCGTCTGCTTTCATCTTCTTCTTGAAGATCCATTTGCATCCGATGGGTTTCACTCCTTCAGGAAGATCAACCAATACCCAAGTGTTATTTGAGGTAATGGAATCAACTTCATTGTCAATCGCCTCCTTCCAGAAAACTGCGTCTCTGGTCTTCATCGCCTTATCATATGTAAGCGGATCTGCTTCCACATGATAGGTGACAAAGTCACTTTCGAAGTCCTTCGGCCTCCTCACACGCTTAGCTGACGGCTCAGCTTGTTCTGGTTCAATCGTTGTTTCAACAACATCTTCTTGGACCACATCTTCATTGAAGACTTCAGTTTGCTGCGCACCCTCATTATTCTCCGGTACATCCACAAGAATAATATTCTTGTGCCTTGCAAATTTGTCTTCAAAATATTCTACGTCGCGAGATTCAATAATATGATTTGACTCAATATCAAAAAATCTCCGAGCATCACTCTTCTCGACATACCCCAAGAAGATTATCTTAGTAGTCCTTGTCCCAAGCTTCTAAATCTTCAGATCTGGAAGCTTGACATATGCCAGACACCCCCACACTCGAATGACATTCAAGTTAGGTCTGACCTTGAACCAGAGTTCATGAGGAGTAACGTCTGAAGTTGCATGAGGCACTCTATTTAGAATAAAAGTGGCCGTCAATGCAGCTTCACCCCAGTAGCACTTAGGAAGGCCAGCAATCAATAATATTGAGTTAATTATTTCTGTTAACGTTCTGTTCTTCCTCTCTGCTACTCCGTTTGATTGGGTAGAGTACGGAGCCGTAGTCTCATTGACAATTCTATGTTCTTTACAGAACGATGCGAATTCATGAGACCTGTACTCCCCACCTCGATCACTTCTTATTCTTTTGAGTTGTTGTCCAGTCTGCCGCTCAGCTTCGGCTCTGAACTCCTTGAACTTTTCGAATGCTTCATCTTTAGCCTTCAGCAAGTAGACGAACGCATACTTAGAGAAGTCATCGATGAAGGTTATGAAATACTTCATCCTGGCCTTTGTAGAGAACTGTTTGAAGTCACAGATATCGGAGTGTACCAACTCCAGAAGATCTGTACTTCGATTAATCCGAGGAAAGGGTTTTCTTGTGATCTTCGTTTGAGCACAAACTTCACATTTCTCTACCTTACCCCCACATTTAGAGATAAGTCCTAGACTAGACATTCTATTTATTCGTTTACAATGAACATGTCCTAGCCTATTATGCCACAACTCAAGAGTATAAGCAGAAGGAGTGACTTCATTATTTACATTAATTACATTGGACTGATTTATAAGCTGAATCTTGAACATTCTTTCGGTATAAAAAGCTTTCCCGAAATATGTTCCCTTGATAGACATCACCATCTGGCCAGCATTGATATCCATTCTGATGCCTGCATTGCAGAGTAGGCCTCTTGAGATTAGGTTCTTGGCGATAGCAGGTACGTGCTTCACGCCTTGAAGCGTTAGAGACTTCCCCGAAGTCAGTTTCAACACTACCGTCCCAATCCCGAGCACTTCAGCTTGTGCCTGGTTCGCCATCATAACCACTTCAGAAGTAGGTGTATAGGTGGTGAACCACTCCTTTCTAGAGTAGACATGGCAGGAGGCTCCAGTATCTACCCACCAGTCAGAGTCAGTCCTTACCGCATCAACCTGCGCAATCATAGCAACAATATCAGTGATCATAGATACCTTACTAGGCTCTCCTTGCTCTGATTGTTTGGTCTTTGCTTTGCACTCATTCTTAAAGTGGCCCTTCTTGCCACACTTGAAGCAAGGCATTTGAGACTTTGGCTTCTTTTTCTTGATAGAAGTTCCCTTGACTTTTAGATTGTCAGGGTCCTTCTTCTTGCTGTGGGAAGCCGCCTGCTTTTCCCTTGGTTCCTTGGTATGAACCAGATTGGCGTTAGCCAATTGCTTGGACAGTGTGTCCACCTTCAGTTGAGCCCGCATCTGGTCCTCAACATAGATTTCCTGCAAGAGATCTTCAAGGCTGATCTCAAGCTTCTTCCTATGCATGTTTGCATAGAACTTGCTCCACCCAGCGGGGAGCTTTGAGACAATCCCTCCAACAACAAACTTGTCGGGGAGGGGCATCGCCTCATCTTTCAGCTTCTGTCGCAGTTTCAGGAACTCCTTCACCTGCGACAGCATAGACTTTTCGTCCTCTAAAAACCACTTGTGATATTTTTCAACCACAAATATTTTACTGCGGTTCTTGTCTTCTTCGTAGAGTTTTTCTAGAGACTCCCATATGTCTCTAGCGATATTCTTCTTCGAATAGGATTCTGCAAGGGAATCTTCCATAGCATTCAAGATAAGCAGCCTACAAATACTATTTTCCCTTCTCCATTTTGCTTGAAGTTTAGTCGCCGCGGTGATTGCGGCAGCAGATCCAACATCTGGAACAGTAGGTTCTTCCTCCAGAAGCACGTGATCTACGTCTTTGAGTTGAAGGGTGAGATATACCTTCCTCTTCCAGACTTGGTAATGTTCTCTATCAAACTTTTCTAACTTGCAAATGTCAGAATTGAAGAGTGAAACATTAACGTTTTCCATCGTAGCTATAAAGCTTTGAGATTGTTAGTGCCGGGGCACAATTTTTTCGTTGGAAAACTGAAATTTCGTAACAATTGTACAAACAATCGTTATTACATAACACTTCACAAAAGGTACGTAAGAGAAATTTTAACTAGTGCTACACTTCACAGAAGGTGCACAGAACGTAACCCTTCACAGACGGTACATAAGAGAAATTCTATTAGTACTACACTTCACAGAAGGTGCACAGAACGTAACACTTCACAGAAGGTACGTAAGAGAAATTCTACTAGTGCTACACTTCACAGAAGGTGCGCTAATAGAATTCTGATAATACCAACGCAAATACTTCACCGAAGGTGCGCTAATAGAATCCTGATAATACCAATAAAGAAGGTGACAGGCAAAAGATGGAAAAACTCCTGCTGGGGCGAATGATCACCGTTGCTCAAAGCTTTATTCGCCCCACACGAATAGCTTCCAGGAACCAGCAAGTTCGTCGGAGAACTTGGAATACTCTTTCTCTTCTGACTCCTCGGATGAACACGAACTCTCGTACAAAACTCAACGCTGGTATAATACCTCTCTTCTCTCACACAGATTCTAAACACTTGTAAACTTTCTGTCTACTACCTGTGTATTAGTTCTCTAACTGTGAGAGAGAAGGATGAGACCTTATATAGGCCCCTGGAACAACTGCCCAGTTAGCACAATGTTAGGGATGTGGTAATAACCACCCCGAACATGGAGCAACCGCTCAGAACATGTAAAGACACGTTCTGCCACAAGTTGTGCCACCAGCGTAATTTGCACTTTACGCACACAGCCCCTTTACGCACACTACGCACACTGCGTACGCTGACGTGCTAAGTGCACCAACAAAACGCCACATTACGCCTCATGAGCCCTTGAGCCCGAGTCCGAGTCCGAGTTGCTAAGCCCCTACGGGGCTTAGCTCCTATGGAAATAAATTTCCTAAGAGCAAAAAGCATGAATGCTTTAATTGTTGATTTTAGCCTTTTTCCCATTAGAAAAATAACCCCACATGGCAAACCCATGTGCACCTCCATACCACATGTGCATCTCCAATAATAGCAAAGCTAATATATAGAGATACAATCTCTTTGTTTTTTCCGATTTGGGACTAAAGCTTTCTAAAGGAAAAACCAAAACTCTAACAAAACTGACTCCATTTTTTCACTGGATGATGAACTCACTCATGTATGGTGGCACCTTTGGAAAAATGTTTTTTTTGTTATACGATCATTCTTAGTTTTATGTCCGAAAGTGGGTGAAACTATCCTTTTTTGTTGAAAGTTGGAACTTGACGTTTGGTTGCAAGAGTGGGAAAGTATTTTTCTATTTAATCCTTTGCAATTTCATGTCGATTGAAAAAAATCTCAGTTTTCACCTCCAAGAAAAGTTAGAGGAAGTGGAGAGGAAGAATGGAAGTCCGGACGTTTGGTTGCATGAAAGTGGAATAGTGAATTTTTTATGAGTAAATTAAATTTTGGGATAAACTAAAAAAATGTTAACAAAATATTGAAATAATTAAATTTTGGAAAACCATTACAATATTTGTCGATAAAATTTGTCTTGAATACATTTTTTTGTTCACTTAAGTTCTACATGACAACGCTATTTTCAACGATTTTGGAGAGTTTTTAAGCCGATCGTTTATTAAATGTTTAAAAAGATTCATGTTTGGTACTTTTTTCGAGGTACTAGTTTTTGTCAGCTCAAAAACTTCCAAAAATCAGTATAGTATAATTTTTAGTGTCTTTATGAACATCAAAAATCGGTAGATTTTGAGGGTTATTATTTTTTTATTAAATTCATATCCCCAAAAAATATAGTTATAACTACTAATATCCTACTCTATTTTCTCTTTCTCATCTTTGTTTCTCTTCTAATTCCTCCAAAATAGAGCTACTAGCCTACTTCCTCCGATGAGGTTTTTTTTTCTATAGTCTCTCCTATCTTCATCTAGGCAATCATTATTACAATTACTATAGGTAAAACTATGACTATTTTGCAAGTCAATTATATACTAAAAACTATTATGCCTATAGTTTTGCATATAGATATTCATTCTAATTTTATTTTTGTTCTTCTATAGTCTCTCTATTTTTTTAAATTTCTTTGGTCGACACCATCACACGACATATATAAAATATTTTCGATTTCTAATTTTATTAGAACCTTATTTTCTCAGTCATATTTTTTTTCCAATTTGTAGAGTTCAATATTTGGGTTGGACATATATGTAGGGGTGGGCACGGGTCGGACCGGGTCCAAATTTTATGGATCCAGGCCGGACCCGTTAATTGGCGGAGCGGGACGGGACAGATCTAAAAAATATTGGAGCCGAAACGGGCTCGACCCGTTCGAAACGGGTCCGAACCGGGCCGATCCACAGGTCCAAACGGGTCCAAAAAAGTTTTTAAAAAATCTAGAATAGTAAACATTTACATATGTTCTATTATCTATAAGAACAAAACAAGTCTTATGTCTTCCCAAATTTCAAGAATTTGTTTACTAAATAATAACTTGTTCTATTATATATAAACTATAATAGCAAAAAATTTCAAAATTGATAAATTAAAAAATACATACCCCTAGAAACGGGTCGATCTGGGACCCCGTTTATTTTGAAAATATGACCCGCTCCGTCCCGTTAGTGTCACACGACCCGCCCCGGCCCGTCCCATTTAAATTCCAAATTTTAGGAACCGGCTTGTTTGGACATTTTACGGTTCGGCCCGGGTCGAAACTGCGGGTCTTGGAACCGTATGCCCACCCCTATATATGTAATTCTATATAAATGTTCTTTACCTGATTTGTTCTTGTAGAACTTTTGGAGAGTTTTGTTTATATATGTACATATATGTAATTTTTATTCCTGTAAAAAAATTCAGAACTGTTCCTTAATGAATTACCAAGAATAAGTTGGACTGGTTTAAAAGATGCTACTAAAACAACGACACATCACTTCTTACTCAGAGCTAGCCTATTTTTTTTACATGTTTGCCATTTGAAAAATTACTCAGGACTAGTCAAAATGTTGGTATATAAGTCTTTTTTTTCCTTTTCTCTTCTTCTTCAGTTCTCCTTCCCAAAACCCTAAACATTTTTTCCTACAAATCTCAACACCTAAATTCTAAATATTTGCCAAAATTTATCTTCTAGTAATTAAAATTTGATTTAATATTAATTCTAGAAGGATTTTTCGAAGTTTTGAACCCATTTTAGGGTTACTGTTGTAATAATTGGTAAAAAAATCAATTTTTCTCCATGCTATTATTTCCTTTATTCACATTAAAAGTCCTATCATGAATCATTTCTTTAACCCCTAAAACGGTCACATTAGTACCCATTATCACACCTTTATTCCTATTGAATCCTATTAAAAGACCATTGATATATTGTTTTGTGACATGATTCCTATATATACATGTCTCCTTTATGTTGTTGAAAAGGGGAAAAAAAGGTTTCCACCCTCTAAAATTTATGTCTATTCCTCCTACAAAATTCATTCCATTTTCAATCATCCACTTCCATTCTAATTCTTTCTATCTTCTGGGCAAAAGCTAAGTTCGGGTCAATCTCCCCAAGTCGTGTGCGATGGCGGGATACCGGTGGAGCGGGGGTTTACCACTAGGAGCATTCGGACAAAGTCTGTACATAGACCCGAATCAACTCTTAGGACAGTGCTTCGTGCGCGACTTCCCCGGAGGCCGGTAACTTTAATTTTATTTATTTTTGTTTACAGAATTTTGAAGATAAAGGCAAATATATCCAACAATCTAAAGGTTGATTCGTGTGTTTATTTTATATGTTCTGTTTAAACAAAGTTTGGCACATGATATTTCACATGCATATATACATATTATGTCAAATTTTCAATAGAATTTTTTTCAATAAATTTTTCTTGTATATGTTATTCGACGTCATAAGATTACTCAATCTTTTGAATGTTATTTGGCAATATAATATATATATATATATATATATATATATATATATATATATATATATATATATATATATATATATATATATTTTTATATATATATATATATATATATATATATATATATATATATATATATATATATATATATATATATATATATATATATTCCTATATGGCGTTTATTGTACTCTTCATAAGAATATGTCGTTTATTGTTAATTGTTGTTAGGCATTAATCCCTAAGCAACTTTATGCTATAACTTTGTAAATTTAAGAAAATCTTATTCCAAAAAAATTTATTCGTTATTACTTGCTTAGTTATGTATATACTAATATGTTTCATATGATTGAAATCTAGAGATGAATTATATGGTTTGTTCCGATCTTAGAATGTAATTCTAAGTAATGTCTTCAAATACTAAAGACGTCAGACTCCAAATGTGATCATTGTCATCCTACTATCATATCATTTTATTTCACATGTTAGGTTTAAGAAACATAATTGTTAATTTAATATATTGGTTTCTCGGAAAAGAATTTTATCCTTTATTTTGTGTTGAAAGAGTTTGAAGAGAATACAGGCCCTTCATATTCCATTTTTGTGTCATGGAAAAGTTTATTTCCTTTATGCCATGAAATATTAACCCTAATGTGAATTTTATGATTTTTAATGTTTATTTTTTTTTGGTATGAAATAATGATATACTACTACAGATCGGATTTGAAAGAATTCGTTATTTTAATATTGTTAAGGTTATATAATTAGCAATAGTTTTGTGGAACATTGTAATATGCAGACATATGTTATTTTCTAATGCAAATTGGCAACTTTGATGCCAATGCTGAACTATACAAGTTCTAACACAATATTGTTAAGGTCTCATATTTATTAGAAACTTTTGTTGGCCTTATTTGTTGTTACATGTTCTTATATTATACAAGAACATTTTGTCAACAAAATACTGTGACTAATGTCTACTATTTTTGTTTAGATAACAGTACACACTACTTTGTTTACGTGACCGAATATATGGACACATTTTTATATTCTGTTTTATAAATATAACATATAAAATGTTATGATTAAAGTAATTATTCTTTTTTGCAAACTTAATGGACTATTCATTATTTCCATGTATGTTTTTTTACTTAGTGAAATTTTTCTTATGTGTCATCCAGTAATAAAAATTTGAATTCGGACACTTAATGTGCAACACCATAGTTGTCCAATAGAGACAGGCACATCCAAATGATACAATAAACTATTTTTCCTATTTTTCTTTCTTTTCCTTTTTAGAGTAAGTATCTTTCAAATTTGATTAATAGAATGTTTCATATTTTTTGATATATGGATAGAATGAATAATTTTGAGAATATTTATGTCTTGACAATTACTCAAGCTCTTTACTACTTTAGTCCGCAATGGTTGGAATCATAACTAATTTCTAGTGAATTTTCCATTATGTTCCATATCTTCTGGAGTGGTTCTTTATTTTGTTCACAATGTTAGCACAAAATATTCTATACCATCATTCTTATACTTGTTAGCCCAGAACGAATTTGTCGTTGTATTCCAATTAGAAATAATATGCAACATGTATGGATAATAAAGTTCATTTTCAAATTTATTGCAGTATCTTGAGCCAATTGTAACATCTTGAGGATATTGTCAATTCCAACTTGATTGGTAACAATATGTAGCATGTATCGATGAATTATTTTTTATGATAAGCTACTTTGTTCAAATTTGCTATCTACAATTACAATAAATAGAATTTTGCATTTCTATAAATAGAATATGCATTTGCAGAGGCATTTGGCATTACAAAAGAATTTTTAGTAAATCTAAATTCATATGCCAAAATTTGTTCTATATAATATTTTAATAGTTCTCAAATAAATTAGAACTATTACCTGGATAAAGTACGTAGAGATATATACATTTTGTCGCATCTGATTTAATTGTGTTCATTGTTTAACAATTCTATTTCAATTATTGTTCTTATATATACACAATTTTGATTGCTAATAATTATGCTAACATATATAGCAAATCATTATTTTGCACCTGCTTTAACATCTTTAATTTTTATGGTGCAACATATAATAAGGCACCTGGAATGAGAAATCCATGTTGCTTTAGTTTTGTGTTTTGTTACTTTTGTATATCATTGGAATATTGCAAAGATCATAACACATATTTTTAATTACATGTGTTCTATTCATGATGCATCGAGAGAAATTCTTTTAATTTAATATTATAAATAACTTGTTAAGTAGTCTGATGTCATGGATAATGACATAGAATTTGTTCAAGTCATGATACAAAATTTGGTATTACTGCCATTAATAACAAAATTTTACATCGTTCAATATTAATTATAGATTTTGGCATTTAGAATAAAATTTTGCAAAGTCATCTAAATAAAATTATTGTTATGTGATTATTTTATATGTAATATTTAATTTATGAAAAATGATACATGCTGCTATATAGTATTGCCAAATGTTTTCTTTCACTTTATTATGTAACTAAAATATATGTCAGACTTGGACATACTGATAGCATCTTATAATTCTTGTTTTCATATTTACCATAAAAATATTGTTGAATTATTTTAAACAGTATAAATTGGTGTGTCAGAATGAACAATTTGTGCATCGGTTCAAATTATATATTTATTTTATTTTATATGCAAACTAACATTTTATTTGTTGAAGACCAAATTGTTAGAGATTTTTATCCTTTTCGGACATGATCTTTGTAATTTTTATTTCTTCGAGTCAGAAGTTAGACATGTTAGAAAATGAGCAAACATGCTAAGGTATAAGGTAAGTAATATAAAGTTCTTCGCTTTATTATTCTAAACTTGTTGTTTATAATTTTTTTTCCAAATTCTTGGACATAATTGATGTCGGTGAGATTATAGAACTATCTCAAAATAATGTGCAAAATGACATTTATTATGAAGTGTTATTACTAAGCCGAATTCAAGAAGTACAAAATTTCTCCGATCACGTGGAAAGATAATTTTTTAAATTTACAATTCACATATTCTATTCATTTTGTCTACTAAATTTAGTTGGACAAATATATGAAGTATGTGAGGCATCATTCTAGGTTTATGTATGTAGAATATGGTGATATTCTTTCCTTAGTCGGTTTACATGTTTGAACCTTAAATAACTATGTTATCACAATATTAGGATTTCTAGTAAAAAAAAATAATCACTATATTGTTATGTCACATTATTTAGACAAATTTTGTCTTAGCTTATATTATGTGACGCTATAATTATTTTGACTCATTAAAACAATTTTGTCATAATAAAGTAGTTAGTGAAATTACAAATTCCTTTAAATCTAAAGTTTTAAAAGTTGAGATTATTTTGGGTACAAGCCGAAAGGGTCCTTCTGTCAACCAGGCGTAAATAGCCCTAAGCGACGCCGTACTTAATCGTCCCCCTGTGGACCTCCGCTAGTTGGGAACCGGCCCCTACAGCTAACCCAAGTTAATCAATACTTGACAAACTAAAGATTTTTAAGATTTATTAGCAAAATCACTTAAACTATTATTCTACTACTTTAGACTGCCAGTTTTACAAACATGGCTAGTAAAGATAAATCTTTAGAGCAATAGCTTAAAGTTATGTCTTACTTTAAAAGGTGACAAAGTCAAATGAGTTTTGACTCACTATCCTAAGACTTATATTAGCAATTAGTGGAATCACATTTTTTAATTTTAATGACACATAGTATGATTTGGGAGTAACCCAAACATCTGGTTTAATCAAACCAAAAATTCCTTATGAAATGGACTACAATTGGCTTCATAGAATTTTAAGTATTTTTTGAGTCATTATATGACAATTTCTTCGGCTATAAAAAACGCAAAAGATCACTAAGATTCAGTGTAAGGTTTCATCTGTAAAACAACTTAGATACCCATAAGTTGATAGGTCCATGTGACAAACTATTATATCTAGGAGTATCAAAGAATTTGAAATAGTATATTTTGTTAGTCCCGGGGCTTGATCAAAGATGGTAAAACAGATGCAACAAAGATCTACGAAGATACAAATACCAAATAACCCGATTACAATATGGAGGAGGAAAATAGAGAAGAGAAGATCTCTCGTTCTTTCTTGCAAACGTGTTGCAATTGGGACAGAACGAGTTACAATAATCTAGAGAGAGATGAGAAGAAGAACAATGCTGGGGTGTCAAAACACCGTTGCTCAAAGCAAGATTCGTCCCACACGATCTGCTTCCAGGAACCAGCAAGTTTGAAGAACTTGTGGAACGCTCGAAGTCACCTCTGTTCTGACTCCTCGGATGGACTTGCAATGGCGGCAGCAGCTCTTTCTCCTTTTCTGACTTTTATTTTTCGTAGTAGTCACAAAGGAGGCCAGAAGAGAGTATTTATAGAGAGAGGGTGGAAACCCTAGCCGCCTCTTCAGTTATGGAAAGATTGAATCAAATCCGAGATTAATTCAAATCCCACAAAGATAGGAACGAAATTAATTCAAATCCCACAAAGATAGGATCTGAATTAATTGCATTGATTCAGCCTTACCATAACTGACTTGTAATCTGCACAGTCAGCGGAGCCCTCCATGCGGCAGCAGCAGCAGCAGCCTGGCCGCATGAGCCTCATGGCCGCAAGGACCGCATGGGCCGCATGGACCACATGAGCCGTATGGACCACATGAGCCGCATGGCCGCATGGACTGCATGGGCCGTATGGACCGCATGAGCCGTATGAGCTGCATGGCCGCATGAACCGCATGTGCCGCATGGCCGCATGAGCCGCATGGCCGCATAGCCGCATGAGCCGCATGGCCGCATGGCTGCATGGCCGTATGGCCGCATGGCCGCATGAGCCACATGGGGCCGCATATGAGCCGCATGCCGCATAAGACCGCATGGCCGTATAAAGACCGCATGACTGCTGACGTGCTAAGTGCAAAGTGCGCCAACAAAATGCCACATTACGCCTCATGAGCCCATGAGCCCGAGTCCGAGTCCGAGTCCGAGTCCGAGTCGCTAAGCCCCTTTGGGGCTTAGCTCCAAATGGAAATTAATCCAAGAGAATGACAAAAGCATTAATGCTTAATCCTTGGAGCCTTATTCTTACCTCCTAGTAAAATCACCCACATGGTTTCCTCCTTAGGGTCACCACCGCATGTGCATCTCTCAACAACACACCCAAGTATATATGTTGAGATAACTCATGGTGCATTTTCGATGTGGGACTAAAATTTACAAGGCATGTTGAGAGCAAGCTCTCTCCATGTAAAGAAGGCACCAACAATCCCCCACATATCACAACATATATATGTGTCCAGGGTTGAGCGTTCCCCACAGTAACTGTCCATTTTGCATTAGGATAGATGTCGCTGACGACTTGAATCTTCCCACATGGGTTAAATAACAATGTGATACAAGAATGGACTATGCCTTGAATTCTGTACCACAATTGTAATTCTTTCCACTCACAAAGTGTAGTTACGTATGCTTCTGGATGCACATTAAAGGCCCTGTGCCAGCCTGGTTTTAGTGTATAATTTTAGGCATCTACAAGTTTACCCTCAAGAGACGGCCTGATATCTCTTTCCATACACTATAGGTGAGTTCTTTATTAAAGAGATATGGCATGAAGCCTTGCGCTTCCTTGCGGTGCTACGCCGCTATGACATGGCCTGAAGCTGAGGCATTACCCCTACCTGGGAACCTCATCGTAGTGTCATACTACTGTAGCATGAGGTCTCAGCCTCTTTGTAGTGCCAATCTACTCAGCATGAAGCCTAAGGCTTCTTTGCGGTGTTACGCCGCAACGACATGGCTTACAATACCGAGGCTTTACCCCTACCTGGGTACCTCATCATGGTGTCGTGCCACTGTAACATGGGGCCATCCTCCCCTTTGTAGTGTTGTCTACAACTCTTTAATTACGTCATACAGCATTAGGCTACCTGCCTATTTGCGGTGCTACACCGCTGTGACTTGGCTTACAAAGCCGAGGCATTACCCCTACCTAGGAACCTCATGGTGGAGTCACCCCACTGTAGCATGGAGTTTCACTCCTTGTAGTGCTGCTCTACCCTGCTTCCTGTAAAATACACCAGGCATTCACTCTGACTGAGAACTCATTAAGGCGTTTAAGCCAACCTTCCACAGGATCTGTTTTTTTCGCAAAAAAAATACATAGTAGACAACAGTGGTTATGGGTCCGTATCCCTTCCATGTTCCAGAGAACAAGTACCCACTGTTACCTGATAGTTTCCCAGTCAGTGATCCTCCTTTGAACCAAAAGTTAGATGCCTAGTAGATTTCTCTTTGAACTAATAGCATAAAACTTTATGGTAGGATTACAATGACACACTATCAGAATGCCTTCAAGCCCATTTTACAAGCTGTGTCATCGACCAACTGGCGCTTGAGGCCCTTTGTGAACGGATCTGCCAGGTTCTTCTGACTCCGAACATCAATCACTGCAATTACACCTCTTTTGATAAGATCGTGTACTGCCCTGTGCTTCAACCGTACAGTCCTCTTCTTCCCGTTGAAGAGGTCATTTGATGCCACCGCCGCAGTCGTATGGTTGTCATAGTATATCGGTATCGCCGGTATCTGAGCCCCAACCACTGGAAGATCATACATGAGCTCCCGAAGCCATTCTGCTTCATCTGCTGCAGTTTCAAGTGCATAGAATTCAGATTCCATGGAGGAACGAGAGAGTATAGTCTGCTTCTTCGACTTCCACGATATAGCAGCTCCACCTAAGAAAAAGACATATCCACCTGTGGATCTCTCGCTTTCCACCTCTGAATACCAGCTAGCATCACTGAAGCCTTCCACTACTGTCGGATACCCGTTGTAGTGCAGTGCATATGTCTGAGTCTTCTTGAGATATCTCATCACCCGCTTCACAGCTTGTGTTGAGGTGTGCACATGAGGTGTAGTGGGGCACAAGTTTGTTCCATGTGGGAGTATTTTTCTAGAAGGGAAAGGATTAAATCCAACAAGGATGCAAGTTGATTTTTGTTGTGCGGACTCGGACTCGGACACGGACTCCAGGATGTCTCGTGCATGCACGGGAGTGTTCGGGGGGTTGGCGTGGACTGGCACACTTCTATGCTGATTGTGGGATGATCTAAAATATCAAACTCTATTTTTGAGTATTGGTATTTTAGTCCCACATCGGATAGGAGAAGAGGTGAAGTCTCAACTCCACTCTATAAATAGAGCCCCTTGGCCTCCTTTGAAAGATGCACCAAGAAGAGAGTTAAGAGAGTCTGTAAAGTCCAGGAAGCCCGTTCAAGTCTCAAATATTGACTTACGAGCGTTCCAGAAGTTCTTCGTGAACTTGCTGGTTCCTGGAAGCAGATCGTGTTGGGGCGAATCTTGCTTTGAGCAACGGTGATCTTAATCACCCCAGCAAGAACCTTTCATCTTCTTCTTTCTTCTTTCTTTTTTTTTCTTCTCCTTCATCTGAGTTGTAACTCAGTTCTGTCCGTCTGCAACTGCGATTGCAAGGAAGAACGTGAGATTTATTTTCTGAACTCAGTTCTGTCCGTCAGCAACTACGATTGCGAGGAAGAACGTGAGATTTACTTTCTAATTATTGTTGCTTTTATAATCAGATTCATATTATAGAGTTCCTCTTGGATCTCGAGAATAATCAGAAGGTGAACGTTTGTTGAACCTCTGATCTCGACATCGAGTCTACCATCTTTGATCAAGCCCCGGGACTAACAATCTCAAAGCAAGATCCTTGTAGATGGAGAACTCTCGTGCTTCTCCCATCGATACCAGCTTTAACAAGTTGGAGAAATTCGACGGAGAACATTTCCAAATCTGGAAGAGGAAGGTCACCCTTAATCTTTAACTTATGGACGTAGACCATATGTTGATTGAGGATGAACCGACAATTCCAGAAGGAGGAACTGCCGAAGCTATTGCTGCTGCACTCGTCAAGCAGAACAAATAGAAGAGAGAAAACAGCATATATAAACTGCTGATTCTCAATTCTATGGAAGACTCTCTGGCAGAGTCATATTCCAAGAAGGAGAAGGCCAAAGAGATCTGGGATTCTTTGGGTAAGCTATATAAAGATGATGAGAACAGGTCCAAAATCTTCATCGTCGAGAAGTACCACAAGTGGCTCTTCGAAGACGAGATGGCGATGCTACCTCAAGTGAAGGAATTTCTGAAGTTGTGCCAGAAGTTAGATGACGAGAAGATGCCCCTCGTCGACAAGTTTGTCGTTGGAGTGATAGTCTCGAAACTTCCTGCTGGTTGGAGCAACTTCTATGCTAGAATGCATCGGAAGAAGCTAGACATTAGCTTGGAAGATCTTCTACAAGAGATCCACGTTGAGGACGAAATGCGATCTCAACAGAAGATGGACTCTCTGTCCAAACAACTGGCTAAGGCCAACTTGGTACAGACAAGAGAGTTCAAGGGAAAGCAGGTGGCTTCTCATCATAAGAAGAAGGACTCCACTAATCTAAAAGTGAACGGTCCTTCGTTCAAGCAACAGAAGTCCAAGTCCCACGTGACTTGCTTCAACTGTGACAAGAATGGCCACTACATGAGTGAATGCAAATCCAAGCCCAAACCAAAATAGCAGGTATAGCTAAACTTGGTTATTTTGATTACTTAACTTGGTTGCTATTGTTGCACAAGTTGAGTTATCTAGCGTGGTAGCTGACTAGTGGTCTGACACTAGTGCATCTGACCACGTGTGCTCTCAAAGGAGCTGTTCACCAAGGACGAGCCATGTTATGACGAAGGTCTCGATGACGAACATATATCTAGCAGAAGTTCTGAAGATTGAGACAGTGGTTATTAACCACCGACAAGGACACTGGAATGCGTGTTGCACGTACCAGAGATTTTTTGGCGATCTGATCTCAGAAAGTCTGTTATCTTATACAGACTTGAAAGATGGACATTCGTACTAGCCAGATGGTAATTTCTTGGCGAGGAACATGCTTCGAAAAGATGTTCGATGCTGAAGGAATGTTCGAACTTCTGCTGATGGCGATAAAGTTACTTCATTGAGTGGACTGAGAGTTGTTCTATGACAGAAGCAGACTCAAGCTATCCTACCAGGACCTTATCTTCGGAATATAGGGGTAAGGAGGTGGAGGAGTTTAAGGTCTGTGCAGATACAAGACTGTTGGGAAGCTGCTCAGACGATTGAACTAAAGTACTGATCATCTGGAGTTAGTACACTCAGATATCTGTGACTTTTATCAACTCTCCACAGAGGCCGGTTCGAAGTATTTTTCGAAGTGCACGTTCACATGACTTCTCGAATAGAAGGATGCAGCATTCGAGTAGTTCAGAGACTTCAGGGCTGAAGCTGAACGTTAAACCGATCTACAACTACTCAGAAGTGATCGAGATGTAGAGTATAGGTCTCATGAATTCGCATCGTTCTGCAAAGAACATGGAATCATCAATGAGACTACTGCTCCGTATTCTCCTCAATCTAACGGGATAGCGGAGAGGAAGAACAGAACGTTGACAGAAATGATGAACTCAATGCTGCTAACTACGGGTCTTCCTAAATGCTAATAGGGAGAAGCTGCATTGACGACCACTTTTATTCTAAATAGAGTATCGTATACAACTTCGGACGTAACTCCTCATGAACAATGGTTTAAAGTCAGACCTAACTTGAATGTCATTCGAGTGTGGGGGTCTCTGGCTTATGTGAAGCTCCCAGATCTGAAGATTCAGAAGCTGGGGACTAGGACTACGAAGATGATCTTCTTGGGGTATGCCGAGAAGAGTGATGCTCAGAGATTTCTTGATATTGAGTCAAATCATATCATCGAATCTCGTAAAAACAATTTGCAAGGCACAAGAATATTGTTCTTACGGATAAACCGGAGAACAATAAGGGTGCACAAGAAACTGAAGTTTTTAATACAGAAGTAGTCCAAGAAGATGTTGTTGAAACAACGGTTGAACCAGAACTCGCTGAGCCGTCGTCGAAGCAAGCGAGGAGGCCGAAGAACTTCGGAGATGACTTCATCACCTATCATGTGGAAGCAGATCCGCTTACCTATGATGAGGCGATGAAGACCAGAGATAACGTTTTCTGGAAGGAGGCGATTGACAATAAAATTGATTCCATCACCTCAAATAACACTTGGGTGTTCGTTGATCTTCCTGAAGGAGCGAAACCCATCGGATGCAAATGGATCTTCAAGAAGAAGATGAAAGCAGATGGAACTATTGACAAGTTCAAGGCCAGGTTGGTGGCCAAGGGGTTTTCTCAGAAGCAGGGGATCGACTACTTTGACACGTATGCTCCAGTAGTCCGGATGACCACCATCAGAATGTTGATTGCTCTCGCAGCAATACATAAGATGGTGATACATCAGATGGATATGAAAACGGCATTCCTGAATGGCGAGCTGACCGAAGAGATCTACATGCAACCACCAGAAGGGTTTGTCATCAAAGGTCTTGAAGACAAAGTATGCAAGTTGGTAAAATCTCTGTACGGTTTAAAGCAAGCTCCTAAAATATGGCATGAGAAGTTTGACAAAGTCATAAGGTCAAATGGCTACAGGGTCAGTAAAATAGACAAGTGCGTCTATACGAAGTTTGCTGATGGAAGAGAATTTATCGTTTGTCTATACGTGGACGACATGCTAATCCTAGGTACGGATATAAGTTGTGTCAAGGAGACAAAGAAGTTCCTCTCGACGAAGTTTAGTATGAAGGACTTGGGGGATGCTGATGTTATCTTAGGACTCAAGATCATCCGGACAGACACTGGATTAGCGCTGTCACAGTCTCATTACATTGAGAAGATGCTCACTCGATACGGGTATCATGATCTTCCTTTAATTGATACGCTGTACCGGGGTGATCAGAAGCTGGAGCCAAACTCGAAGGAAAGCGTCAGGCAATTGGAGTATGCTAGCGTCATCGGGAGTTTGATGTACGCTACTACTGCCACTAGGCCTGACATAGCTTTCGCTGTGGGAATGCTGAGTCGATTCACTAGCAATCCAGGCGTTGAGCACTGGAAAGCTGTGAAGCGGGTTATGAGATATCTCAAGAAGACTCAGACATATGCACTGCACTTCAGCAGAGAGCTGTCGGTAGTAGAAGGCTTCAGTGATGCTAGCTGGTGCTCAGAGTTAGAGAGCGAGAGGTCCACAGGTGGATTCATTTTCACAATGGGTGGAGCTGCTATATCGTGGAAGTCGAAGAAGCAGACTATGCTCTCGCGATCATCTATGGAATCTGAGTTCTTTGTACTTGATACCGCAGCAGATGAAGCAGAGTGGCTTCGGGAGCTCATGTATGATCTTCCAGTGGTTGGGGCGCAGATACCAGCAATTTCGATAAACTGCGACAACCAGGCGACTGCAGCGGTGGCATCGAATGATCTCTTCAACGGGAAGAAGAGAACTGTGCGGTTGAAGCACAGGACAGTGAACGATCTCATCAAGAGAGGTGTCATTACAGTGATTGATGTTCAGAGTCAGGACAACCTGGCGGATCCGTTCACCAAGGACCTCAAGTGCCAGCTGGTCGATGATACAGCTTATAAAATGGGCTTGAAGGCATTCTGATATTGTGTTATTACAATCCTACCATAAAGTTTTATGCTATTAGTTCAAAGAGAAATCTACTAGGCATCTAGCTTTTGGTTCAAGGGAGGACTATTAACCAGAAGAATATCAGGAACAGTGGGTACTTGTTCTCTGTGACATGGAGAGGTTACGGACCTACAACCACTGTTGTCTACTATTGTTTTCTGCAGAAAACGGATCCTGTGGAAAGGTTGGCTTAAATGCCTTAATGAGTTCTCAGGCAGAATGAATGCCTGGAGTGCTTTACAGGAAGCACGGTAGCGCAGCACTATAAGGAGTGTAACTCCATGCTACAGTGGGGTGACTCCACCATGAGGTTCCCAGGTGGGGGTAATGCCTCGGCTTTGCAAGCCAAGTCACAGCGGAGTAGCACCGCAAATATGCAGGTAGCCTAATATTGTATGATAATCGTAATAAAGAGAGGTAGACAGCACTACAAAGAGGACGATGTCCTCATGTTACAGTGGCATGACACCACGAAGAGGTACCAGGTAGGGTAAAGCCTCGGCTTTGCGAGCCATGTCATAGCGGTATAACACCGCACGGAAGCGCAAGGCTTCATGCTGGGTAGTTTGGCACTACAAAGAGGCCTGTGACCTCATGCTACAGTAGTATGACACTACGATGAGGTACCCAGGTGGGATAAAGCCTCGACTTTAAGCCATGTCATAGCGGCGTAGCACCGCAAAGAAGCGCAATGCTTCATGCCATGACTCTTTATAAAGAACTCACCTATAGTGTATGGACAGAGATATCAGGCCGTCTCTTGAGGGTAAACTTGTAGACGCCCAAAATTATACACTGAAACCAGGCTGGCACAAGGCCTTTAATGTGCAGCCAGAAGCACAGTTGATGTCATTATGTGAGTAGGAAGAATTACAGTTATGGTACAGAATTCAAGGCTTAGTCCATTCTTGTATCATGCTGTTATTTAACCTATGCGGGAAGATTCAAGTCGTAGCGACATCTCTCCTAATGCATGATGGGCAGTCACTGTGGGGAACGCTCAACCCATATATTGAGATATGTGGGGGATTATTGGTGTTTTTGCCTTTGGACTAGAAAAGATAGTCCCACATCGGCTACACCAAATGGTGAGTATCTCAATATAATGCATTGCTTGTGTTGAGGTGTGCACATGAGGTGTAGTGGGGCACAAGTTTGTGCCATGTGGGAGTATTTTCCTAGAAGGGAAAAGGATTAATTCCAACAAGGATGCAAGTTGATTTTTGTTGTGCGGACTCGGACTCGGACACGGACTCCAAGATGTCTCGTGCATGCACGGGAGTGTTCGGGGGGTAGGCGTGGACTGGCACACTTCTATGCTGAATGTGGGATGATCTAAAATATCAAACTCTATTTTTGAGTATTGGTATTTTAGTCCCACATCGGATAGGAGAAGAGGTGAAGTCTCAACTCCACTCTATAAATAGAGTCCCTTGGCCTCCTTTGAAAGATGCACCAAGAAGAGAGTTAAGAGAGTCTGTAAAGTCCAGGAAGCCCGTTCAAGTCTCAAATATTGACTTACGAGCGTTCCAGAAGTTCTTCGTGAACTTGCTGGTTCCTGGAAGCAGATCGTGTTGGGGCGAATCTTGCTTTGAGCAACGGTGATCTTAATCACCCCAGCAAGAACCTTTCCTCTTCTTTTTTCTTCTTTATTTTTTTTTCTTCTCCTTCATCTAAGTTGTAACTCAGTTCTGTCCGTCTGCAACTGCGATTGCAAGAAAGAACGTGAGATTTATTTTCTGAACTTAGTTCTGTCCGTCAGCAACTGCGATTGCGAGGAAGAACGTGAGATTTACTTTCTGATTATTGTTGCTTTTGTAATCAGATTCATATTATAGAGTTCCTCTTGGATCTCGAGAATAATCAGAAGGCGAACGTTTGTTGAACCTCTGATCTCGACATCGAGTCTACCATCTTTGATCAGCCCCGGGACTAACAATCTCAAAGTAAGATTCGCCCCACACGATCTGCTTCCAGGAACCAGCAAGTTTGAAGAACTTGTGGAACGCTCGAAGTCACCTCTGTTCTGACTCCTCGGATGGACTTGCAATGGCGGCAACAGCTCTCTCTCTCTCTTTCTCCTTTTTTGACTTTTATTTTTTGTAGTAGTCACAAAGGAGGCCAGAAGAGAGTATTTATAGAGAGAGGGTGGAAACCCTAGCCGCCTCTTCAGTTATGGAAAGATTGAATCAAATCCGAGATTAATTCAAATCCCACAAAGATAGGAACGAAATTAATTCAAATCCCACAAAGATAGGATCTGAATTAATTGCATTGATTCAGCCTTACCATAACTGACTTATAATCTGCACAGTCAGCGGAGCCCTCCATGCGGCAGCAGCAGCAGCAGCCTGGCCGTATGAGCCTCGTGGCTGCAAGGACCGTATGGGCCGCATGGACCACATGGACCACATGAGCCGTATGGACCGCATGGGCCGCATGGACCGCATGGGCCATATGGACCGCATGGACCGCATGAGCCGCATGAGCCGCATGGCCACATGAACCGCATGTGTCGCATGGCCGCATGAGCCGCATGGCCGCATGGCCGTATGGCCGCATGGCCGCATGGCCGCATGGGGCCGCATATGAGCCACATGGGGCCGTATATGAGCCGCATGCCGCATAAGACCGCATGGCCGCATAAAGACCGCATGACTGTTGACGTGCTAAGTGCAAAGTGCGCCAACAAAACGTCACATTACGCCTTATGAGCCCATGAGCCCGAGTCCGAGTCTGAGTCCGAGTCGCTAAGCCCCTTTGGGGCTTAGCTCCAAATGGAAATTAATCCAAGAGAATGACAAAAGCATTAATGCTTAATCCTTGGAGCCTTATTCTTACCTCCTAGTAAAATCACCCACATGGTTCCCTCCTTAGGGTCACCACCCCATGTGCATCTCTTAACAACACACCCAAGTATATATGTTGAGATAACTCATGGTACATTTCCGATGTGGGACTAAAATTTACAAGGCATGTTGAGAGCAAGCTCTCTCCATGTAAAGAAGGCACCAACATATTTAACATAGTATGTGTTGAAGTTGAATGACTCAGATATCTTACTATGTATATATCAAATAGATCAAGGCCAATTTTACTTGTGCTATGACTTCATGATATATTGAAATTGAATAGATCAAACATCTTATTATGCATATACATGATCTACATATTTTTGTACCTGAAATTTATTTTAAAATTATGCTAAAAGCATGATATTATGAATTCTAAGATGAACAGGTACCTGCAGCTGCGTTTCAAGACATTAAAAATAGCAAAAGAAAGTGGTTCTTGACTATAAAAGTCATAAATGAACTTCATAGATCTTTTGACGAAGAGCTGTTTACTCTTGACGAAGAGTTTGTCTAGGAAATTGATCCTAGAATCATCGAGGGGGATGGGGTTAAGCCCATAGTATAGTCACCAGCAGTGGCAACCCAACCGAGTCTGACTGGAGATCCCAAGAAGCCGGTTCAATGGGTAGAAACAAGCTGGACTAGGTGACTATTATGGAACACTGACCTGAGATTAAATTCTCTTTAAAATAAAAGCCCAGAAGGCTGTACATGTGTACATTCATACCCCATCCCTATGGTGACAGTGTTCCTTTTGTGATATGGATATGTTGAGTTTAAACTCTTAATAAGTCCAAGCATGATATGCAGGGTTGATTCCTATCACCAACCCTTAAGGACTTACCTATATGAGAGGTCGTGAGGGCCGCGACTATAGGACAGGGCGATCCTAGATAACTCTCATGAATGTGTAAAAGTGCGCATGGCCAACCAAACGCGCCACCTGATAGACCCAAGAACCTCTAGCGTACTATGTGTGCTATTTTCTGAATCTGGTTCAAGAAGTCTGATTCAAGGCGTAGTCCATCAAGCAATTCTTCAGACAAAGACAATAGTCACTAAGTGAGATTCAAGGCTGTAGTCCATCTCATATATGCATAGTATATTATTGCCCAGAAATTCTTCATCTTTACTCTTTTTGAATATTGTTATCTTTGGTTTCAAAAATTGATTTTTTGGAAGGGATTGTTGTAATAATTGGTAAAAAAATCAATTTTTCTCCATACTATTATTTCCTTTATTCACATTAAAAGTCCTATCATGAATCATTTCTTTAACCCCTAAAACGGTCACATTAGTACCCATTATCACACCTTTATTCCTATTGAATCCTATTGAAAGACCATTGATATATTGTTTTGTGCCATGATTCCTATATATACATGTCTCCTTTATGTTGTTGAAAAGGGGAAAAAAAGGTTTCCACCCTCTAAAAATTATGTCTATTCCTCCTACAAAATTCATTCCATTTTCAATCATCCACTTCCATTCTAATTCTTTCTATCTTCTGGGCAAAAGCTAAGTTCGGGTCAATCTCCCCAAGTCGTGTGCGATGACGGGATACCGGTAGAGCGGAGGTTTTACCACTAGGAGCATTCAGACAAAGTCTGCACATAGACCCAAATCAACTCTTAGGGCAGTGCTTCGTGTGCGACTTCCCCGGAGGCCGGTAACTTTAATTTTATTTATTTTTGTTTACAGAATTTTGAAGATAAAGGCAAATATATCCAACAGTTACCGAAACCCTAAATATTTTCTCTTCCAAATATGAACACCTAAATTCTAAATATTGTTCTCAATCCATTCTCATGCCTAAAATTCATCTCCTAGTAACTAAAATTTGATTTAATATTCATTCTAGGCGAATTTTTTGAAGTTTTGAACCCATTTTAAGGTTACAAACTTCAAAAATTCGTCCACAGTCACGACGGGAATGATGATGGACTGTCAAAAATGCTGACAGTCCTACCAATTAGAAGGACTGTTAAAAAATTTGGCAGTCCTACATAAAACATTGAAAATCGTATTTTCTTTAGGACTGTCAAAATTTGGTAGGACTATCAAAAAATTTAACAGTCCTACATAAAACATTGAACAACATTTTCTATATTAAACATTGAACAACAATTTTTTGACAGTCCATCCATTTGGTACGGCTGTCAAAAATTATGACAGTCCTGAAAGAAACTTATTTTTAATAACCGTACATTAAGTTTCTTCTAGGGCTGTCAAAACTTTTGACAGTCCTACCAATTGGATGAACTATCAAAAAAATTTGATAGTCCTGAAAAAACTTATTTTTAATAACCGTGGCAGCAGAAGTAGAATGCTAACAGTGCGCATCTTCTGAAATAAACTTGATGTCACAGCAAGTGTAGTGCCCCGTCCCTACATCGTGCCCCGTTGTCCGTCCACGGGGTGCGCGAGAAAGGAACACTGTCGCTATCGTCTCGGTCGGGACCGATAGGTCGGGATCGATCGAATCGATCGAACGGGAACGGTTGAATTAAGATCCATTCCACGTTATGGAATGGCTTCTTCGGAACCAAGTCCCACATTCAGCGGGTAGCGCCTCGAGGATTGACTCTGCGGCTGAGTCGGGAGAGACCTCCCGTTGCTCTGCTTTTCACGCCGCTTGCGTTGGTTTTGGCTTTGGTTTTCTGAATGCGTTTTCGTGAATATTTTCGATGGTTTTCATGGTTTACATTTCGAGCTCGCATTTCCTATCGAACTCTTGCATAATACAGTGTTCTAATCGGTTGCTTGTGCGATTTCAGGTGATCGCGTAGGCGACGTCTAGCGCAGCCAACAAGTCCCTCGCCTCAAGCAAAACTCAAGGTGAGTGGCTGACCTCCTTCGTCTCGACCCTCTATTTCAAAATGTGAACTCAGGTAATGATATCGTAATTGAATGAATTGCTTAAAGAATACAAGTCCTATGGGTTAGAGGAGAAAAGATGTGTTGCGTAGAAAAGAGATAGAATTATTACAAGCCTGCAAAACAAACAAGTAAATGAATCGATTTCGGTCTTGGACAACTTGTCGACAAGGGCGATGGTTTCTTCGAGCGGCAACCCGGGGCCACGGGACCGACTCGGCCTAGGAAGAAACAGGTTATAGCCGAGCTGGGTATGAAGCAACCGGTAAGACGGGGACTTGCATCGGAGCTCGCTACTTGCGTTGTAAGGGTCCCGTATTACCAGGCTATGTCCAAATGGCTTGTTATTGCCAGTGACCTTCACATCAAACACTTGGTATAATTGTTAACAATGAGCATGGAAGGTAACGATAACGTCAAAATGCTTTGTATAAAATGTTTAGGGTGGCTAGAAAGATCATCAAAAAGGAAGTCATATGATTTTTATCTATTCTTGAACCAAATGAGAGCCCGAAAATTAATTAGTCACTCGCCAGTACATGTTGATTGTACTGATCCTCGCTCTCTCCACAGGTACGCTAAATCAGGAGGAGCGTGCCACGTGAAAGAAGGAAACGCTCGTGTGTTTTGAAGCTTCGTTCGTGCGGTCGAAGCTTGGATCCAATCTCTTTTGAAGACTCCGCTGTTGAAAGCTAGAAGACAGATGGAGCGACTGCCCACTATCCCAGGTGGTTTTGAAATGCTGGTTGTAATCAGGGATGAAATGTATGGAATGGCTATCTCATCGGCCTTCATTTTGTAATGGAGTCAGTTTGTAATAAAAAAAAAAGCCCGCGCGGCGTCCTTATATCGAGTCTGTAACATGATGTTCATTATCAATAAAGCTTGAGTTTTCCTTCTATATGAATGTGTTCAATTTCTCTGCGTACTCTTATATGTATATGCTGTTGTATCGGATGACCTTATGGACCGCCTTGTGCAAGCGCAACTTAGGCTTGCACGGCATCACGCCCGGGGGACGACTATCGATTCTACCGAATCGGGACGTGACATAATGGTATCAGAGCACGGCTTTACGTCCTTGGCCTCCAGTGTCGAGTTTCTAGTCTCAAAACCGTTGGTCTCGTGTCGATGAGATATGTCATTCCATACGAGTGAGTCCGTGATAAGTATTATGACTAATGTATTTTTGCCTTCAAATTTCCAGAAAGTACGGCGGTGAACGAAGAAAGTGCTTCGAGCGGCTCGAGTAGCTCGAGGCCCGGACCCTCTAACGATGCCATGGAGCGGATGTTGCGCATGCTGGAAGCGCAACAACAACAAGCTCAGGAGAATCAACGCCTGAATGAGCAACATCGACGGGAGACTGAGGCACATCGACGGGAGGTAGAGGCACGCCAGACCCAGTTCGAGGCCCGATTCGATGCACAATTCAAGTTGCAGCAGAAGCAGCTTGATACTCTTCAGCAGATTGTACAGACAGTGGTGGCCAACAACAACAACTCCGCGACGACTCCTGCCGTGACCGAGCCTGCGGCCAGACAAAGCGAAATCGAACCGGAGGTACCCGAGCTTATGCCTGCGGCACCGAAAAGTTCCAACTTCGACGTGTCAAAATTCACAAAAAGCTTCCGTACTTCCTTTTGCGGTACTGAAGACCCTTCGTTGG
Source organism: Iris pallida (assembly GCA_029216955.1). Taxonomy (NCBI): domain Eukaryota; kingdom Viridiplantae; phylum Streptophyta; class Magnoliopsida; order Asparagales; family Iridaceae; genus Iris; species Iris pallida. The sequence continues at coordinate 9,197,679 of JANAVB010027596.1, forward strand.
TAATCGATTGGCTGGAGGAGTTGGAAGACCGGTTTGAGCTTCTGGGCGTCGATGAGTCCAAGAAAGTCGCTTGCGCTCAACTTCTACTCCGATTGAACGCACACGACTGGTGGGCCGTGCAAAAGCGAGCAATCAGACACGACAACGAGGCAGCGACGATATCTTGGGCTACCTTCCGAGAGGCGTTCGAGATCGAGTACCTTCCCGATGCCATTCGACAAGAGAAGGAGAATGAATTTATGCAGCTAAAGCAAGGGAATATGACGGTGCGGCAGTATGCAGCAGAGTTCAACAAGTTAGCCAAGTTTGCTGGACAATACCTGCCTTCCATGGCGAGTCGTGCACGACGGTTCGAAGTGGGCCTACGACCATCTATCGCCGCCCATGTGTCTGTTCCCAAATACCAAACGATGGGGGAGTCTCTCAACCACGCCCTCCGCCTTGAAAGCCAATACCCTCCAAGTGCTGCCGGCGCTGTGCATACCTACAATCACAAATGCCCTAGCCACGCGGGAGGAAACAATAGGACCAAGCGTCCAAACAATGGGCAACAAGGCGGGTACCAAGGGCGTAACCCATGGCCATATTGCATCCGCTGCCGCCGGAACGGTCACACTATCGTCGATTGTCCGATACCAGTGGATGGATGCTGGAACTGTGGCAAGAAGGGCCACATTCGTGCTGAGTGTCCAAGCAGAAGGCCGAACCCAACGGTGCCCCAACAGCACCGTCCAGCGGTGCCTCAGCAACACCGCCCAGGGAATCAAGTTCCAGCGCCTCGAGCCCAGCAACCTGTACCGCAAAATGGCCAAGATCGTCGCCCCAATGCCCAGGGCCACGTCTACGCCATGACTCAAGATGAAGCGCTGGCATCAGACACGGTCGTGACAGGTATACTTAGTTTTAATAATGTGCCTGCTCGCGTACTATTTGATTCATGTGCTTCGCATAGTTTTATAGCGGCGGACTTTGTCGCCGAGCACAAATTTCCATTAGTATCATTAGACCTCGACCTTAGCGTGAGCACACCTTCGGGCACACCTATACTCACTAATTCAGCCTGCACCGACGGGATTATCTGTATCGGCGGTCAAAAGATCGATCTGGACGTGATGGTCCTAGACATGAATGACTTCGATATCATTCTGGGAATGGATTGGCTCGGGCCGTGCAACGCAACCATAGACTGTGCCAGGAAGACGGTCACTTTCCGTATACCAGGAGTGCCTGAATTCTGCTTTTCGTGTGGTGAGGCGTCGTCGACCTGCATGTTGATCTCGGCAATCTCTGCTCGGAGGATGCTGCATTCTGGGTGCGAAGGCTACTTGGCGTCCGTCCGAGACAGGCGACAGGATGGTGCAAACGTAGGTCAGACCGACGTTGTGGCAGAATTCCCCGATGTGTTTCCGGACGAGCTACCCGGCATGCCCTCCGACCGAGAGATCGAGTTCAGCATCGATACATTTCCCGATACTCGACCGATTTCTAAGGCCCCGTACAGAATGGCTCCCGCCGAGCTGAAGGAACTCAAGGTCCAGCTACAAGAGTTACTCGATAAAGGGTTTATTCGGCCTAGTGTTTCACCGTGGGGAGCGCCCGTATTGTTCGTAAAGAAGAAGAATGGGTCCCTGCGTCTGTGCGTCGATTACCGGGAGCTGAACAAAGCCACCATCCGGAACAAGTACCCATTGCCCCGCATAGACGACTTATTCGATCAACTGCAAGGCGCCTCGGTATTTTCGAAGATTGATCTCCGCTCAGGTTATCATCAACTCAAGATCAAGTCAGACGACGTGCAAAAGTTCGCCTTTCGCACTCGTTACGGCCACTACGAGTTCCTGGTGATGCCATTCGGCCTGACGAACGCCCCTGCCGCCTTCATGGATCTGATGAATCGGGTATTTCGATCCTTCCTTGATAAATTTGTCGTAGTCTTTATTGACGATATTCTGGTCTACTCGAAAGACAGGGCGCAGCATGCAGAACATCTGCGGACCGTGCTCCAGACACTTCGAGAAAATCAGCTATATGCAAAGCAGAGTAAGTGCGAATTTTGGCTCAGCAGCGTATCCTTTCTGGGTCACATCATTTCGTCCGAAGGTATTGCAGTCGATCCGAAGAAGGTGGAAGCCGTTGCTGATTGGAGGCGGCCTGCGTCTGCTAGTGAGATTCGAAGCTTTCTTGGTTTGGCGGGATACTATCGACGCTTCGTGAAAGTCTTCGCAAAGATTGCATCGCCATTGACTCGCCTCACTCAAAAGGGAGTCGCGTATGAGTGGTCGGATGACTGTGAAGCTTCATTCCAGGAGCTAAAACGGCGATTGATTTCGGCACCTATACTCGCGCTTCCGGATGGGCCAGAGGGTTTCCAGATATTCAGCGATGCTTCAGGCCAGGGCTTGGGATGTGTGCTCATGCAGCGGAACAAGGTGATATCCTTCGCCTCGAGACAATTGAAGCCGCACGAGAAGAACTATCCTATGCACGACTTGGAGTTAGCTGCAATTGTGTTCGCGTTGAAATTGTGGCGTCACTATCTATATGGTGTGGCGTGCGCGATCTATACCGACCACAAGAGCCTCAAGTATCTCTTCACTCAGAAGGAATTGAACTTACGACAGCGGCGCTGGCTCGAACTGATAAAAGACTATGACTTGACGATCGACTACACTCCGGGCAAGGGAAATGTTGTGGCGGACGCTCTGAGTCGGAAATATCTTGCCTCGCTCTCCATCGACCGCAGACTACTACAAGATTTAGAAGAAATGGGCATCGATCTCCGGGTTCGATTCAGGGATATACGGTTGGCGCAGCTGCAGTTAGAGCCGAGTTTGCTGGAAAAGATCAAGACCGCTCAGAAGGATGATCCGTACCTGAAGAAAATGCGCGAGCGAATTTCAACAGGTAGTGCGATCGACTTTGCGGAAGACAAGACCGGCGTACTGAGAATGAATGGCCGACTATGCGTTCCGGATGATAAAGAACTACGAAGGGAGATAATGTCGGAGGCCCATTATACGAAATATATATTGCATCCAGGCAGTACCAAGATGTATAAGGACCTCCGCACGACCTTCTGGTGGCACGGGATGAAGAGAGATGTGGCGCTCTTCGTGTCGCAATGCATGGCCTGTCAGCAGGTGAAAGCTGAACATCAACGACTGGGCGGGGAGATGCAGAACCTTGCCATTCCAGAATGGAAATGGGATCATGTCACGATGGACTTTATTGTTGGCCTGCCGAAGACACCACGGGGGAACGACGCTATCTGGGTCATCGTCGATCGACTAACCAAGTCAGCGCACTTCATTGCCATCAAAGTTACTTGGAGCGTTGATCGCCTGGCACAGATTTATCTTGACGAGATAGTACGGCTGCACGGAGTTCCAGTATCCATCGTCTCTGATCGGGATTCACGGTTCATGTCGCGATTCTGGAGTAGCCTTCAGTCGGCGCTGGGTACCAAGTTGCAATTCAGCTCAGCTTACCATCCTCAGACCGACGGCCAAACGGAGCGCGTTAATCAGATTCTCGAAGACATGCTACGGCTCTGCGCAATTGACTTCAAATCAAGCTGGGACATCTACCTACCGTTGGCAGAATTTGCATACAATAATAGCTATCAGTCCAGCATCCAAATGGCGCCGTATGAAGCTTTGTACGGCCGGAAGTGCAGATCGCCCATTTGCTGGGATGAAGTCGGGGAACGGCAGATACTCGGCCCGGAGCTGGTGGAACAGACTGTGGAGAAGGTCAAGCTCATTCGGGAAAGACTGAAGATTGCACAGAGTCGGCAAAAGAGCTACGCCGATACCCATCGAAGACCGCTTGAGTTCCAGGTGGGCGATCATGTGTTCCTGAAGGTGTCGCCTATGCGAGGAGTTACTCGGTTTGGCGCGAGGGGGAAGCTGAGCCCGAGATTCGTTGGGCCGTTTGAAATACTCGAGCGGGTCGCCCCAGTGGCCTATAAAATTGCCCTACCGCCGGCGCTCGAAGGTGTACACAACGTCTTCCACGTCTCCCAACTGCGGAAGTACGTGCACGACCCTAGCCACATGGTAGATTTTGGCCAGCTGGAGCTAAAGTCCGACTTATCCTACGTCGAAGTGCCAGTTCAAATCTTAGAACGCAAGGATAAGCTGCTGCGGAATCGGACGATCCCTCTCGTTCGCGTACTTTGGAGGAACCATGCGGCAGAAGAGTCGACATGGGAACTCGAGTCTGAGATGAAGGAAAAGTTCCCTTCATTGTTTTCATAGAGGTAGGTTATGTTCTTAAGTTTCGAGGACGAAACTTATTTTTAGTTGGTTATGGTGTAGTGCCCCGTCCCTACATCGTGCCCCGTTGTCCGTCCACGGGGTGCGCGAGAAAGGAACACTGTCGCTATCGACTCGGTCGGGACCGATAGGTCGGGATCGATCGAATCGATCGAACGGGAACGGTTGAATTAAGATCCATTCCACGTTATGGAATGGCTTCTTCGGAACCAAGTCCCACATTCAGCGGGTAGCGCCTCGAGGATTGACTCTGCGGCTGAGTCGGGAGAGACCTCCCGTTGCTCTGCTTTTCACGCCGCTTGCGTTGGTTTTGGCTTTGGTTTTCTAAATGCGTTTTCGTGAATGTTTTCGATGGTTTTCATGGTTTACATTTCGAGCTCGCATTTCCTATCGAACTCTTGCATAATACAGTGTTCTAATCGGTTGCTTGTGCGATTTCAGGTGATCGCGTAGGCGATGTCTAGCGCAGCCAACAAGTCCCTCGCCTCAAGCAAAACTCAAGGTGAGTGGCTGACCTCCTTCGTCTCGACCCTCTATTTCAAAATGTGAACTCAGGTAATGATATCGTAATTGAATGAATTGCTTAAAGAATACAAGTCCTATGGGTTAGAGGAGAAAAGATGTGTTGCGTAGAAAAGAGATAGAATTATTACAAGCCTGCAAAACAAACAAGTAAATGAATCGATTTCGGTCTTGGACAACTTGTCGACAAGGGCGATGGTTTCTTCGAGCGGCAACCCGGGGCCACGGGACCGACTCGGCCTAGGAAGAAACAGGTTATAGCCGAGCTGGGTATGAAGCAACCGGTAAGACGGGGACTTGCATCGGAGCTCGCTACTTGCATTGCAAGGGTCCCGTATTACCAGGCTATGTCCAAATGGCTTGTTATTTCCAGTGACCTTCACATCAAACACTTGGTATAATTGTTAACAATGAGCATGGAAGGTAACGATAACGTCAAAATGCTTTGTATAAAATGTTTAGGGTGGCTAGAAAGATCATCAAAAAGGAAGTCATATGATTTTTATCTATTCTTGAACCAAATGAGAGCCCGGAAATTAATTAGTCACTCGCCAGTACATGTTGATTGTACTGATCCTCGCTCTCTCTACAGGTACGCTAAATCAGGAGGAGCGTGCCACGTGAAAGAAGGAAACGCTCGTGTGTTTTGAAGCTTCGTTCGTGCGGTCGAAGCTTGGATCCAATCTCTTTTGAAGACTCCGCTGTTGAAAGCTAGAAGACAGATGGAGCGACTGCCCACTATCCCAGGTGGTTTTGAAATGCTGGTTGTAATCAGGGATGAAATGTATAGAATGGCTATCTCATCGGCCTTCATTTTGTAATGGAGTCAGTTTGTAAAAAAAAAAGCCCGCGCGGCGTCCTTATATCGAGTCTGTAACATGATGTTCATTATCAATAAAGCTTGAGTTTTCCTTCTATATGAATGTGTTCAATTTCTCTGCGTACTCTTATATGTATATGCTGTTGTATCGGATGACCTTATGGACCGTCTTGTGCAAGCGCAACTTAGGCTTGCACGGCATCACGCCCGGGGGACGACTATCGATTCTACCGAATCGGGGCGTGACAGCAAGTTCCTCTCTGGACTGTCAAATTTTTTGACAGTCCTAACCATTCCTAGAACCTAACTTGATGATACGACGATATGATTTGCAATATGATACGAAAAAAATGATACATAATATGATACGCCAAAAATGAACATCACATTTCCAGATACGGCAATATGATGCGGCAATATTATACGCAATATGACACTCATCCATCTCAACACCACAATAGATTCAACAATCACACGAGTAGAGTTTAATCATTTCAAAATAATCTCAAAACTTTTATTTAGGACCATAAGAACCCAATATAACCATAAGACAATATTAATATGTGTTCAAGGAAAGCAACAACTAATATTGACAAAGGATTACAATTATATTGCCTGGATGCAATTAATACAAAATTTCGCATATTACATGAGTTCCGTTCAAAAGTATTACAACAATTTGATAATTTAGCATATTACAATTTGATAAATCAAAGTTTCACAACACCAAACGGTGCAGAACCATCATCTTCTCTTCTTCGGACAATGGGTACATCGTCATTGGAGGAGGAAGAGGACGAAGAATCAGGTCGAGTCACCGGTTGCTTCGAACGAGTTGTAATGTCTTTGCTTCCATGTCGTCTAACTTGAGAGGTTGGCGCCTTTGGTTCTCTGCTAATTATTGGTTTCTCAATAACTCTCCCAGTTTGACGTGCATTGCGCTCCGATGCAGTAGGACATTTTTTTAGGACCGGCGACAACGTCCTTCTTCTTCGGACCGCGACTATAAATATTGAAATTTATTTAACAAAGATAGGAATTAAATTAACAAATAATCAAATTTTGGCAGTTTAGAACTGTCAAATTTTTTGGCAGTCCTAGATATTATCAGGACTGCCAAAGTTTTTGGCAGTCCTAAGATGGACTTGTTGTATAGTTAGTCCATTTTAGGACTGCCAAAAATTTTGGCAGTCCTAGCAGCATGTAGGACTGTCAAATTTTTTTGCAGCGCTAAACTGCAACAAGTCTAATTTAGGACTGCCATATTTTTTGGCAGTAATGCGGCCCAAATTTTTTGGCAGTCCCACATGCTGCTAACACTGTCAAAAAATTTGGCAGTCCTAGGTAATTTTCTTGTCACAGGCTACTAGAAATAATTTCTTCCAAAATTAGAGAAAATTTTGTTCTGTATACAATAATTTTTGATAGTCATAAACTCCATCTTCTTCACACAATTTTTTTTCCAAAATATTTTAACAGTCTAAGGATTATGAATAATTTTTTTCCCTATTTTTTTCCCAAAAATAATAATATCAACCAAATACAATAAACATTAGGTTTGTACCTTGTTTGTGGGGAGCCTATTGTTTGCCATTAAATATCAAAGACAGATATTACAGAAACATTGAAATTGATTGCAAACTCGCTTGTTGCCATGCCCCAGAACCAGAATACTGGAGAGCGGGGGCAGACATAGCCAGCTACGTATATTGAAGTGCAACCCACCTCGCTATACGGTCACGGCTGTCTAAATACATGAGGGTTTAACTACAAGCCAGCAGTCTCTTAAGGTCATGAACAAGCCTATTGTCTCAATCACAAGCAAGTAAGTAAGAGTTACAAGATGTATGATCATTAAATATACAATAGTAAGGCGTCCCAAACATTACATATTCAGCTGATCATGAAGCTAGTCATTACAAAATGTCAGGACTAGCAAGAGTTTAGTCATACATGATCAACCCTAGGATCCGTCAATCATGTTACAGCCCGTAGGCAGATAGTAAGTGAAATGCAATCGAGCTAAACAGGTGCTCGTCGGCTAAACGCCTCAAAAGAATATGTTTACAATAAAGTGGGAGATCAAAAATAAACTCACTCGTTGCCAGGGTTCCGTCTAGTGGCCACCATCTGGCTGGAAGGTCGGTAGATCCTCTGGAGCTGCTCCGAAATCTGGCCACACAAAACCAGCTGGGTCAGATCCCAGAAAGAGCAAGTTCCACAAAGGAGGCTTCACTTAGGAACTAAAACCAGCAATTAGCACAAGAATATAAATAAATAAATAGTAAGAACTGGAAATAAGGAAAACAAATTAGGATGATATACGACGAGATAACCATGGGACTATTCAGATAACCAGGTTACAACCCTTAAACCAAACAAGGATCGGGGTTGTAACCCTTCGTCTGAACGGAACTTGGTTTCCCACCATTTATCGGCAAGATAATATAAGAAAATCAGGACATGCAACAGGATCAAGACAAGACTAGACTGGTTAGACTCCATCCAATCATTTCACGGCCAAGCAAGAATTACGGCTTGATACTTTAACTAACTAGGGTTGTCACAAGCCTAATTACTAACAAGATGCAGTGAGATTATTCCACAGCCACAAGCCCTGCAGACCATCCAGGTTACCCAGGTCGAAAGATTAGGGTTGAATTCAGGTGGGTACATCGTCCAGAAAACGCATGTACCATTAAGTAGCTTGAAGGGTGCAACACATGACAGTGTGCTGGAAATGTGCCCTACTCGACGGCAGGCTACAGATTCCAGGAGTGCCCAGGTAACGGGATTGCCTGTAGCTGAAAAATCTCTTCATAACTACTGTGCAATTCTAGTTATTAACCTTAGTCCATTTTAGTAGGTACTCCTAACCGTGGTACTCAGGAGTCCCTGTCCTAGACATGATGCAAGACTGGACTGGTTTATTTGTACAAGCACAATCGCCCACGGTGTCCATGCTATTATACAGGTCATGTCATGTCAGGTAGCCGTCGCAACAGCTGTTCAAGATATCAGGTCAGGTTATCATGTCAAGTGTACTTTGTCAGGAGTGCGCCACGGCGGGCCACTATCATGCCATGTTCAATTATCATTTCCAAACATATTAAGTAAATTCGTGATTATCAAGCTCGTGATAAAAGGCGTAAGGATATAAAATGGACGTAAAAATATACAACAGAGGGTTACAAGACATGGGCAAATAATAATAAATAATAGTACACAGGGCTATTGGAGAGCCATATGGCTCAGGTATATGCGGCCAGGAATGATCTCATGCGGCTGGGAAAAGAACAGTCCATACGGCTAAATAGGGTCAGGCGCATGCGGCTGAGCTAGGAGGAGGGTCATATGCGGTTAGTGGGGGTAGGTCTCATGCGGTTGAAGGGGATCAGGGTCTATGCGGCTCGGGGATCCAGTCAGTCATGCGGCTGAGAGGACTTGAGTCCTCATGCGGCAGCGGGAGACTGCGGTCTATGCGGCTCGCAAGTGTTTGAGTTCATGCGGCCAATATGAAGGGCTATATGCGGCCAAGAAGGGAGTAGGTGTCACGACCCGCTTCCGAATAACCGGATACGAGTCGGACACGCCCAGCCTTTGTTGTTAGACACAACAAAGTAAGCTGTACCAAACTAGGGAAACTAACCAGATAAACATGAAAATATATAATCACAGCATCTAAGAACGTATCCCAGAATGATTACCATAATCCACAATTCTATGTATGTAAATGTACGAGTCATCAAGAATGAAATGTACGTGAATTCTAAAGACAATATCTAAGAGTAAAGCTAACAGTCTAAACCTGAACCTCAAGCTAAGCCTCATCCTGCTCAGCTAAATCCTGGGCTCTGGCCCATAGAGTAGAACAATATCCTGCAAGCATACCTGCAACATATCCTATTCAGGAGCAGAGCAAAGTACAGTTCTAGGTAATGAACAATAACATCATGATATGGAAAGTAAATGCTGAAAGAACAAAAAGAACAAGATATGTAAAGAAAAGGAAGAACATAAACTACTGCTATAAAGATACATGAAAGATCATGACTATGTAAAGATGCAGGAAAGATCACGACTATAGCTAAAATCAAGATCAGGATCATAGGAAACTAATGTAAGAACAAAATCCTGAACATGTGTGTTATAAATTTGAAATACTTCTATGATATGTGACCGGCTTGGGTAAGATAATGAAAGAACATGAAAAGATCCTGAAAGATCATATAAGGTACGGCTTAGGACCCGCGTGCACTGTGCGAGGCCTAAGCTAAAGATCATGAATAAGTATCCGGGTTTGGTCACATATCTAGAGTATTTCTCCCACCCCAAGATACAAGTAAGATCATGAAAGAACAAGCCAGAAAAGATCATAAACGTGTCGCAGTGTGTCAGCAATAAAGAATAAGAAAATGCACTGATCAAAACCATAGAATGTACTTGCCTTGCTCCAGGAAAGTACGAGTAAGTAAAAGAGCTAGGTATCCTCCTGTATGTAATAATAATGAGTACAAGTTGATTAATAAACTGCTAAATTGGTTTATCAAAGATTCTAATCACAAATAATTTCTAATATAATCTTAGTTCTAGGGTTCCTATAGAGTATCAAAATTATTCACTACATCCTAGACTAGCAAGAACTTTAAAATAAAGCTAAACACATGATATGGTGATTACCAGGCTTAGTATTTAGACCAACACAAAAATTAAGGTTTAAACCTATTATTCTATATTAAATCCTTCATGAATACTTCTAGGTTAGAGTGAAACCAAAAGTCTTAATTAAGAATGAATGGGAGTTCTTAGAAGAATGAGGATTTCTAAATTAGAACTAACAGTTTAATGGTCTTAAACTTAACAGGAACTTTAGAACTTATAAAGGACTTTCAAAGAATTTTAAAGAACTTATAACAAGTTTAAGTTCAGGATTTACCAACATGATGATTAAAGAAACTAGGAGGAAAGTCCCAACCTTTGCAATCTCAGGTTTTTGAGGATGCTCTCATGATCCTCAAGTTCCTGAGTATGCTCTCAGAATTTCTAAGAGTGAACTCCTCAAGTGGTTCTCAGGTTTTCCTGAGTATGACAGTATTAGTCTACTCATAACACATAGGGTGTAGCCATTAACACCATATATTTTCATAACCTGTATGTTACTTCTCATACAGTTCACTGAATATCCCCCCTAACCAACTTAACTTCAACATCCTGTCCTGCACTTGACAGTCCAAAATTCTTCAGGTAAAAGCTTATGGTCTGCTCAGCTATCAGTGACAGGATACCTGCACTTACACACTCAGATCACCCAGTCTTATTCAAGACAGCAGCCTTCAGTCTACGTTTCAACATTTCCAAGTCAAACACTTAACCAAGTGCAAAAGATTTAAAGTATTCGACTATGAAGTGATAGTACAGCAAGATTGGTAGAATTACTGCAAAATGTACCCTTATTACTCAGTCCTGAATAGGACAGTGCTCAATCCCATTCCAGTCCTTGATTAGAATACAATGCAACCTGTCAATTAGAGGTCAAAACTTTCTGTCATCCAGGAATGACTGAAACTGGTTCAGATTTGAACCAAAGCCAACCTGGAAACATCCTGACCTCCCTTATTAACATGCCAACATCATACTCTAACCCATAACACTGGTATGAGCAAAACAACTAACTGTTATTCCTAAAAGTTCTATAGGAATAACATCAAGATAACATTACTTCTCTCTACAATGCACAGAAATAATACACAGGTTATTCATAAAATATCAATGAAACACTGATACCCAACTGTGTTCCCAGATACCACTATCAATCCAGATAAGGATTTCTCCTTTCCTGAACTTAGTGGTGCAGTACATGTCCAGAATAGGGATACCCGAGACAGTGGTTAAGTTAGTTAGCATCAGTCAGAATTTAGATCTATATGATCATTGCACTGGCACTCAAATTAACATTCCAGTAGGGACTGAAACCAAGTGTAGAAACTCAGGAACCTGATCCTGTGGAGAGCACTACATCCTCTCCACATAAGTTATCTCAAGTCTTTCCATTCCTCATTGATAGACTTGGGTATGCAGCCATTAACCCAACTCGACCACTGTGGGATGTAAGGTTTGAGGGTTCCTATAGAAGAGTTGAAACTGAACCCAGGGTCATGATATCAATAGTTATGATTTAACATCATACTCCCTTCTTATCAGGAGTTATTCAAATGCAACCCAGTTTACTAACAGTAATGCTATACTCAAACAATGGATTAACCATAATTGAGGAAACTGTCAACTCCAATGAGAATTGGCATCCTTCCTCATGCTACAATTAATCATGATTCCAACTATAAAGGATATCACCAATTGATAAATTCCCGGATCAACTGACAATCACAGGTTCACAAGTATTTATGAGGACAAGAATCAAATTACCTGAGTTGCTAGATCGTAACTGACCCCGTAGGAACAGACACTTGCACGACACAATCACTCACAAATCTGACACAGATATAGGATATTAAAGGAAACACAAGAGTTAGAACAGAATCAACACAGCAGACTGTAATGATTTTACAATTCATAAGGATAGGCTCGATCAGAGATCCTACCCTTGGCTCTGTAATGAGGATTCGATTGGTCGAATTTGCCACAGATCTATACTCTAGATCTGATCAAAAAAGAGTGAATAAAATTGAATACCAGGTCAATCATCCATCAACCCGAGTGAATTGAAATAATGATAGCATCTTTACCAGGGTCCAATCAGTTGGACAATTAATCAAACGGTTGAAGTCCCAATTTCTCCTTGCCAATGCGAGTAGATAACAAACTAATCGAGAGAAAAGAAGGATCAACAACCCATCGAAGTTATGAATACCAATTCCAACTAATTTGCTTGAATCCTCACCTTCCCAGTGGATTGCTCTGTGGGTGCAAGAACAGATCGAAGCTTCCAACAACTATGCCGAGCCAGGTGTTAACTCCCAGTTATCGCTTTTCCTCGTAGGTGTGTTCATCATTGCCATGGTTGGTTGAGCCGAATCCAGAGAGAAGGAATGGAAAAAGAGAACGAAGAAGAGAATTGGTACTACAAAATTCTGAGCACAACTGACCCAGAGGAAGGATTTATAGGACGTCCAGCTTGGTTCTCACGCAAGGGTTTTGGTGCCAAATGCCAGCTCCAACTTGGTGAGGAAACCGTTGGTGAAATTTGAAATCACATGGCCGAGTTTGTTAGGGAGAAAGGAGTGAGCTGTGCATTTGCACATGCTCCTCTCCAACGAATTGAAGAACAGTTGAGACAGGGACTTGTATAAGAGACATGGTTTAAATAAGTAATGGATGAAATAAAAGTAATGGGCTTTGTTAAAATAACATATTAATTTACAGGTAAAAGCCCATTGCCAAGGAAATTGTTCAAACCCATAATTCTGAACTTGAAATTATCCAAGTATAAATTCTAAATTACTTAGTCTAAAAAAAATACATATATATATATTCATAGAAAATTCTTTAATTTTTTTTTTTTAGAAAAGTGGAGTTACAGTAGGCGCATGCGGCTGAGAGCGAGTTGGGCCCCATGCGGCTGGAAGGGACTGAGGACTTATGCGGTCAGGGAATTCGTATTCATGCGGCTAAATGGGACTGACGCCCATGCGGCTGCAGAAGCAAGGGGGTGCATGCGGTTGAGGGGTGCGAGGGTCTCATGCGGCTCAATGATCACGAGCACATGCGGCCGCGCCATGCCTAAGTCTTATGCGGCTGGAAGACTCGCCGCATGAAGGTTCATGCGGTCAAGTGCTGCCATGCGGTTAGGGGGTTCATGCGGTCAGCATAATTCATGCGGCTAGGGGAATCACTTGCCGCATGAAATATTCATGCGGTCAAGTCAAGCACAGTTCACCTTCTCCAAAATTTCGAGAAGAAGAACACCATGAGAGTCAAGTTCTCAAGCTCCATAACTCCATCATCCGGAGCCCAAATCCGAACTTCCATAGGTCAAAACGGGGTAGAACGAAATTCTCTACAACATGGAACCATCAAAACTTTGAAATAACAAGATTAAGTAGATCAAAACCCAAGAAATCTAAAAATAATATAAATATATATCTACAAGAATCTAGCCATGGAAAGTGAAAATGTCAAGTTCTAAAGTAAGTTAAAATGTTGTAGGGAAGAGAATGAAGCAACAAAATTAGAGTTCCTCCATGAAGCAAGTTGCACTTGCCTAGACCTCTCTCTTCCTCTCTCTGGTAGGTAAAGAAGTAATGGAAGAAGAAGAAGAGGTTAATGAAGAGAGAAAAAAAATAGGCTAATAAATGGGGATGGTGGTGGTAGGTAGGGGGTTCACCCCTTGGTCCATGATGAACCAATAGCAATCCCAAACCGAACCAACCTGAACCAAGATGAACCAAACCCAGGAGATATACAAACACAAGATAAAATACGTACACGTATTCTAAAATACGTAATACGAACCACATGCATTACACTTGTACAAAGAAGAGCCTAGAAAGAAATCCTAAGAAACAATCTAAGTACAATTGTTTAGTTTTTGATTCTAGGGGGTGACGGTGGAGGCTCGGAAAAGTGTATCAACTCTGCCTTAATCCTTGGACTATCCGACGCAGTCTTTAGCTCTTGAAGAAATTACCTTTCGAAGGTTGCCCGCCTCTTGCAGGGATGTGGCACCCCGCTATTTATAGTGATATGTGTTTTAAGCCGCATAGGTGGTCCGTGGCCACATGGCTAATCAGTATGTAAAGACCCTCTCTTTGGTCGCCAGCTAGTGATTTGTTAGGATTTTGTTGCAGCAAATCTGGGTGGTTGAGACTTGGTCAGCCTGCCACGTGTCCTATCGCAGGATAGGAATCATTTTGAGCCGCATGAGTCTCTCAGTTTTCGACCATGTTGGGCAACATAAGACTCATGCGGCTTAGGTCGTAGTCTTTCTTAGTCCGCATGTAGCTTAAGGACTTTTGAGCCGCATAGATTCTGTATTTTGGGCTGCATAAAGCTCATGCGGCTTAGGTTACAGTCACCCTTGGCCGCATGAAGCTCAGAGACTTTTAGGGCCGTATAGGTTGAGCCGCATAAGGTTCATACGGCTTGGGTAGCAATTCTTCTGGCCGCATGACTTTGTCTGATCACGTCTTATCTTTTTGTCAGAATGTCAGAACTGTCATTTTTGTCAGATTTGACAGAATTTGTCAGCTTTATCAGACGGACTGACCAACTTGGCCGCATATCTTTCTTCTGCGGCTCGAATCAGAGACGGGCCACATAGGATACAATCTGTCATGCGGCTCTCCTTTATACGGACCAGTTTGGCCTGAAGTACTTATGCGGCAAATTGTGACCCGCATCAACCCCATATTTTCCATGCTTCTACACCTATGAGTGCCATATCTAAAATTGGGAACAAGGTTGGGAAGGAATCTAGGATTTTGTTGGAGATGGAGAAGATGGAGGTGGTGGAGAAGAAGAAGTGGGGGTCTGAGAGGTTTTGGGAAGAGAGGGAGTGAAAGGTTGAATTGAAGGTATACAATTGGGTTTGGCCCTAAGTAAAAAATAGACTGTCCTGAGTAATTTCTCCTCTAAGTTGGGCTAGTCCCAAACCTGGGGTAGCCCTGAGTAAGAAGTGAATTGTCCTTATAATTAGCATAAAACAACCAAAATCACACCCCTCGTAACCATTCATAAACTTTAAAAATATCTCATAACGGCTACCCCAACAATTGTCAAACTTTTAGAAATTTGAGGATAAATAAACATTAGTTTCAACAAACCATTCAAACAACCGAACTTCTTTTCTTTTCCACTTTGAAATCATCCAAACCGAACTTTTTTTTCTTTCCCTTCTCTTCTAATTTTAACATCCAAAGAAATATTTTCTAAGTTAAAATTTATACTTACATATCAACGTACCCAAAATCTAGTTTTTCACTTTCACAAGGCTTACTATTTCGTGCTACTAAATCCCTATGACCATCTCTAACCCAAGTCCTCAAATCTCAAATTGAGGAAATCCTCTCAAAATTCATCTCCAACCAAGCCTCAATTTGAGAGAATTTTCCCAATTTTTTTGAGGGAAGGAGGATGGATCCTCAAATTCGAGGAAAGAGAGAAAATTATCAAATTTGAGGATCCACTATTCATGACCATTTTGCCCTCCAACTTGTAGCTAATGACCAATATATCCTACATACGTTAAACATTAAACTTAATTAACTTACCATATATTTTTAATTTTTAATTATAAATAATATAATAATTATACTATTAAAATATTCTTGTTGAGATCTTCAAATAGATACCATATATTTTTAATTTTTAATTATAAATAATATAATAATTATACTATTAAAATATTCTTGTTGAGATATTCAAATAGAATATAATATTGAATATATTTTTTATTCGTATTTTTATTACATTCGTTTGATTAACAAAATAATATTTAAATAATTTGGCAGAAATTAATATAATAACATCAAACTAAGATATTGAACAATTAGGAGGTTGTTACTAGCAGCTAAGTGAAATACCATATCATCTTGGTGCTTATAGTTACAAATTTCTTTGCAATGTAATCTTGTTCCTTATTTTCATTATATGAGCTAGATGAAGATAGTACATGAGATGAACCGACTCCAAAGTTCATTATTGAAGAAAGATGGTATGAAAATATGAAAAAAAAATGGATGCGGAATTGGATGGTGAAATGAATGGTCGTATGTATCCCTTTTATAGAAAAAAGTTAGTGGATTGGAGTTGTATAAATATCATAAAATAATATTAAATAAGATAAATAATAAATATTATAATTAATATAAAAGAGTATAATCTAATCTCGGTAACAATATTAATAATATAACATTAATGTATTGATTATATTAAATAGTTGTGAATAAATGAATTTATGTAGAAATAAATAATGATTGTTTATTATCTAAGGATTGATGGGTTAGAGATGTAAAATTTTGAGCATAGCATAATATAGGAATTTTTTTTTTGAGTCCTCAAATTGAGAGAATTTTTGAGGATGGTTGGAGATTGGCATAAGAATCATTAGTAAGGCCCATCCCATTTTCTAGATTATAGATTTAGAATATAGGAGCTCATTTTGTAGAATAGTAAGTCCCATCCCTAGTTCCAATTTCTACAATTTCGGTCCCATCCACCCATAGGTGCTAAGGGTCGGGCCTCCCAATTTTTAGATTTTAGATTGTAGGAACTCGTTTTGTAAAGTAAGTCCCATTTTGGAGCCCAACTTTTAGATTCTAGACTTTATATATTTTTTTTCCTACATTAATTTTTGACCACACAAACTTTGG
The DNA here is from genome assembly GCA_029216955.1 of Iris pallida. Classification (NCBI taxonomy): domain Eukaryota; kingdom Viridiplantae; phylum Streptophyta; class Magnoliopsida; order Asparagales; family Iridaceae; genus Iris; species Iris pallida. The sequence continues at coordinate 9,214,625 of JANAVB010027596.1, forward strand.
GACCGGAGCTCACTTTATCATTTTCTACTATTCTTATGGGAAAAACTTTGATACAGAAGGAGGTATCAAAGTTTGATACCTCATTTGTATGACAAGTTGGCCCTCCCTCTTTTCGTAAAACGTGTAAACAAAAAGTTTAAGAATGGGCCCACTTGTCATATAAAGATGTATCAAAACTTTGATACCTCCTTCTGTATCAAAGTTTTACTCATATTCTTATACAAATCCAACCCATTTTACATTTATCTTTTTTCTTTTTTCTTTGTTGTTAAAATTTTGGGTGTATTTGACTAACGATGAGAGTCCCAACTGTTAATATGCTCTAAGACTGCACAAAACTTTGCTTCTCTTTCAAAATACACCCTTTCAGCATCAGAAAAAGCCCTCAGAAAAAACTCAAACCCTCTCCCCTCTCCCCTCTCCCCTCTCCGAAAAGCAAGAAAGCAGCTATAGAGGGTGAAGATCGCGCATGGCGTTCTCCTTCAATCCCTCCACCACCTCTTCCTCCTCCTCCCCATTCTCCTTCGGATCGGCCGCCGGTGCCGCCACTGCAGCCACTGCAGCCACCGGACTCTCCTTCGGAACACCTTCCTCAAACCCTAGCTTTTCCCCTTCCCCTCTCTTCGGCGCTTCCGCAAACCCTACCTTCGGCTTCGGTGCTGCCGCTTCCTCCTCCTCCGCAGCTCCGACCCCTAGCTCCGGCTCCACTCCTTCCCTCTTCGGCGGCGGCGGCGGCGGCTTCGGATCCTCCGCTCCCGCCTCTTCCGCCCCCACCTTCGGCAGCGGTTTTGGAGTTTCGTCGTCGGCTTCCGCCACTTCCACCCCCACCTTCGGCAGCGCTTTCGGAGCTTCCTCCTCCGCTTCCGCCACTTCCACCCCAACATTCGGTGCTGCTTTCGGAGCTTCCTCCTCGTATTCCTCCGCTCCCACCGCTTCCACCCCCACCTTTGGCAGCGGTTTTGGAGCTTCGTCGTCTGCTTCCGCCACTTCCACCCCCACCTTCGGCAGCACTTTCGGAGCGTCGTCCACCGCTCCCGCTTCCACCGCATCTTCGATCCCAAGCTTTGGCTCTGCCTTGGGAGCTTCGTCCTCCGCTTCGACCCCCACATTCGGATCCGCTTCGACCCCCACATTCGGATCCGCCTTCGGAGCTTCATCCGCTGCTCCCGCTTCCACCGCTTCGACCCCCAGCTTCAGCACCGCCTTCGGAGCATCATCCTCCGCTCCAAAATTATTCACCGCTGCTGCCACTTCGGCCGCATCCGCCCCTTCCTTCTCGCTGTCCACCGCCACTTCCTCCTCCTCTGCTGCGTCCACCCCTTTCCCGTCATTCTCGCTGTCTTCCACCTCCTCTTCCTCTTCGTCCGCCGCTTTCCCTTCCTTCTCGCTAGCTTCCACCACTTCTGCGGCCTCCTCTTCGGTCTCGTCGAGCCCTTCCTTAGCCGGTGCCGGTACTATGAAGCCGTTCTCTCTATCGTTCTCCTCTTCTTCCGCGGTGCCGACTACCACTGTGATCCCTGCAGCGACTACCGCTGCCCCTTTGTTTTCCTCACCGGCACCTGCTTTTTCTGCTGCCTCAACGCCCTCGGTTTCTCTGTTCGGAACCGTATCATCAGTATCAACGACTTCAACTACCGGTGCATTTTCGGGCTTTGCTATGCCTTCCGCGTCTACTCCTGCCACAGCCGCCATCTCTTCGGTATCAGGGTCGGTATCGGCACCTTTGCAGTCTACATCAGGTTCTCCTCTTTTTGGTGAATGGACATGTGCTAATAATTTTTTGCAGGCTTTTAACTTCTTAGCTAAATTATATTATTTGACTTCGGCAGTTGCGACTTCAGCTACTAGTGCATTTTCGAGTTTCACAATGCCATCAGCGTCTACTCCTGCCACAACTGCCACATCATTGGTGTTGGTATCGGCATCGTCCTCATCACTGCAATCTAAATCGGTTTCTCCCCTATTTGGTATGTAGGACTTAAATGTTTTTACTAAACTGTGATTTCCCTAATTTCTCGGGCTTACGATATGGCATGAGTTGCAATCTTATTGTTCAATTTTCTTGTTAAGTTGCAGTTTTATTGTTAGCTTGAACTCTCATGAAGTTGTTCTTAAACTACTGCCTGGTGAACGAGTGATTAGTTCAGTACCTTTGGTGAATGCATGAATACTCTTACATTAGGTGCTTCATATATCTATCAATTTGGCACAATTTACTGTGCATATTGGACAGTGTAGTCTGTACAAAAGCACCTGTTGATGGTTCTTACATCAAATGGTTGAGTTGATATATTATTGAGCTAATAGATGCTAAATTTAGCATTGTAATTTTTAAGGAATCTAATAGATGGATATTGCATCTATGGATACATCAATAACGTTATGTTGATGCTTCAAGTTTATCACTCACTACGCACACAAACAACAACAATAGCATAACCCTTGCTGGGCAAGATTTTTTTTTGGATAAATATCAACTTCGACCGAGGATAAAGACAAGGTAGTCAAAGGCGCAAGACGCACTCGAGGCGCAAAGGATCTATATCGTCCGAGGCGCAAGGCGCACTTAAGGCACGCACCTGAGCGAAGCGAGGCGCAAAAAAAAACATAATAAATAAAAATTTAGTATAGCAAAAAGTAAAACCAAACAGCATATTAGAAACAACAAAAACATGTTAAAACATAACCAAGTGAACTAGCAGAGCAGCAATAGCAATAATCAACAAAACTAACAAGAGTTTGGACTCTTCTTACTATGCTTTTATAAAATTTAGTTTTTTCAGTTCAATTGTAACCAACTTCAACAATCGTGAAAAACGCTATATTCCTCCCACTTGTATGAGGTAGGGGCCGTGCCTTGCTGAAAGACGTATCTTAGGCATGTCTTTGGTGCGCTCAGAGAAAAGCGCCTCGCCTAATGAGGTGCGAAACTCAACTGGTGTGCCTTTCTGCAAGGCGCGCCTTAGGTGCATCGGAGACACATCTTTGACTACCATGGATAAAGATAAAGTTCATGATGTTTTCTAGTGATTTCTCATGTAATTTATGGTGACCAACACTTCCAAATGGACTCTAGTAAGAATGCAAAACTCACAAATGTACTCTAATAAGAAGGCTTTATTAATGTACTCTAATAATAATACGACACTCCTAATGTACTCTAATAATAATGCATCAATTTTCATTTTTAAATGCTCACATAGTTGTGGTTGAATTAAGTGAAGTTTTACACTACCAACAACATCAGCAGTCTTTACCCCAAAATTTTTGTTCGGCTTTTGGATTTTTTCCTTCCATTTTTTTTTGTTAAGGGCCACAACCTCTATAAATTAAACATAAACCTTACCCTTATTTACCCTATGAGTCCATGTTTGTTTAGGTCTACCTTAGTACCATTTAACTATTATCTCCTCCTCCTAACCAAAGCATCTATTGGTCTATATGTTGCACTTGTCCAAATATGACTATCTAAATGATCCGTTACTCTTTTTATTGATCTTGTCCTTGATCGGTATTGTTGGTGCTAAATAATAACCTAGCTTTGGTCCCGCAATTTCCGAACAACCCGCGTTATATCACCCGACATGTGGCGCGTAGCGTCCCACCTACGAGGGTCCTGTTGCCTGGTCAGCGGACGGAGGTCGAGGGGGTTATCGCCTCTTGTGAGGGTGTAGGGGACAACACCCCAGACCCGTATGTGATTTTAAGTGACGGACAGAGGGAAAACAATGTGCCATGGGAAACCGACGTGTCGAGTCCAGTCGCTGGAAGCCGAATCCTAGCGGGGTTGGCATAGCCGCTAGAAGCTGAATCCCAACGGGGATGCCTAGCCGCTGGAAGTTGAATTCTAGCAGGGATAGCCTAGCTGCTGGAAGCTAAGTTCCAGCGGGGACGACTCAGCTGCTGGAAGCTAAGTTCTAGCGGACATAGCTTTAGCGTTGGAATGCAATTCCAACACCATTCTCATTAAATGCTACTGACACATCGTATCTGTCGCGTGCGTCACATCAGCCATCAAGCCTATGTCCGCTAGAAGCTGCTCCCTGCTAGAATGCAGGCTGTAAGCCTTTGGCTATAAATAGCTCATCAAAGAGCTAAAACATGGTCTTGTCTCTTCACGAGAATTCCTTTGGCTGCCACCAAGTAATGATTTTTCCTCGTCTTCCTTGGGTCTATTACGTCACTTCGACCTTTAGTAGATGCGTCATTGAAAAACACTCGTTCATGCGACGTCAAATCGTTAACGAAGTAAAGGGTCACGCGCCGACCGATCACTATCACCACACTTTCTTAGAAATATTAAACTTTGTAAAGGATTTCTTTTGTATTTACATACTTGGCAAGAGTTGTAATAGGAATTCTTTGCAAACTATAAGAGAGAGATCATTGCATCTTCTTCACCCTTTTCACTCGAAAACAAATGACGACTATGCTGGGGATTGTCTTCTTCATCGATGAGAACACCGTGACGAAATCTGACACGAGTGCATGGGGACCAACACCGAAGTGTTGGTCATTGAATTTGACTAACAAGTGTTCTAGCAAGCACGTTCAAAAGGCCGCACAATGCGTGCATGTTGTGCTTGTGTGTTGCAGCACCAAGTCTCTTCGGAGATTGTTCATCCTCGGCCTTAGTTATTTCGGTGACAGTTTTTTCTTGCATGATAGCTTTTGCTTCCAACGGGGTTGTTGCTCCCAGCGGAGCTGCTGCTTTAAACAAAGCTACCGTTCCGACTGCTGCATCAAGCAGCACTGCTACCAGCAAGATTGTTGTTGCTGCTTCTAGTGGAATTGTTGTTGCTGCTTCTTCCAACAACATTGTTGTTGATGATGTCTCCAACGACATCATTTATGTAAATTATGTTGCGTCCAATAATTAAGCTGTTCATGCTGCGTCTTGCAGTCTTATAGATGTCGATTTCCGCGAGCCACAATTGCTAATGCCCACTACAAATATCTGCATAAAAGGAGCTATTCGTCGCTGCAATCTGGAGTCCATCTCCTGCAACACGTTTGTTCCCTATGTAAGTAGGTAGTACCGGTGTTGCAAAAATCTGCCTAGTCGGTAGTCGGCGGCGACCGACTCCATTTTGCCCAAGTCGACGCAAAAAATTGGTAGAACTCCTAGGCGGAGGAAATCGGACGGTTATGGCTAGTTGGCCAACTTGACTTCAGTAATTTTTTTTTTACGGGTCGGAGTCCGCCCACCCGACCCGAAAATCCAATAAAAAAATCTCTAAATCGACAGCAACAACCTCTTTTCCCACAGAGAGGAGATTAGAGAAGAAGAGAAGGAGAAAGAAGAGAGGGAGAAGAAGATCACCAACAATTGCAACCGTCTCCTCCTACGTCGATCCGCTGGCCTCCTCCGTCGAACGCTAGGTAATTTTTTTTCCTTGCGTTCTTCTTTCTTCTTTATGGAAGCTGCTCTTCTTCTTCTTCAGCCTTTTTGGCTTTCTTTATTCTCTTTTATTTTGTTTTTTTTAATAGCACTTTTGACTTTTGCAACTTTCAGTCTTTTTTTTTTGACTTTGTTGTTTTTGTCTTCTTGTAGCATACTCTGTGGAAGAAAACTGACAAGCAGCAATAGTCCATTTTGGATCGAGTCTTTCATTGAGTGGTTAGTTAGGCCTAGCTTTGTCCTAGCGGAAGAAATTTGACAAGCAACAGCAGTAGAACTGTCAAAACGGGCTGGCGGGACGGGCCAACTGTAGTGCCCCGTCCCGCAAAGTCAATCGGAGGAATCGAAACGCCGACGGCGTTCGGACTTAGCCTTGCAACGGCTACTCGAAGGCTCGCTCGGTCGAGGCGACTCCTCGCACAGGTGGGGTAGTTTCGGTGAACTTGCCTCATCTTAGCCTTCACTTATTAACTCGTATGTTTTCAACTTGCACAAGTTAGGCTTGATAATAAAAGAGACGCATCCACATAGCTAAGGGAATAATTCCGACGGGTCGAAATGTCTTAGAACATGGAAAAATGGTCCCACGGTCTGCTTAGAAGTCGGCTCAGCGTGTTTTTAAAATGACACTCGATCCTTCGTTCCCGTGGCTTGGGAGAAGGAAGTTGGCCTAAGTTGCTAAGTTGCCTCAACACTCGAATTAGCCTAAGTCATAGGCGTCGCCCGCAGGAATGCTTGATAAAGCATGCACGGTCCCGTCGTTTTGCCACAACACTTGAATTGGCCTAAGTCATAGGCGTCGCCCGCATGAATGCTTAATAAAGCATGCACGGTCTTGTCGTCCAAGGCTTGGCATAGCCTTCGCATGTCCCGTAGGTTAAGTCGTCTTGCACGGCTTGTTGGCTTAAGTCTAGGCACCCAAGAGTTGGTTGTTCAAGTCGACCCCGTGCATAGCACGTTCCCTCGACGCGGAGCTCGGCGTAGCCTTTCCTCGTCGAGTCGCTGCCCGAATAAGTTAGACAATTATGTTGGGCTATCGAAGCCATTTCTAGCACTGTCCCGCTCTATCTGCGGTTGTCAAGTCGCGTAGTCTCTTGAGAACAAGGCTCGTCGTATATGACTTGAGCGATAGCGTCGCCTATAGAACCAGGTCTGTCTAAGGCACGAGCTACGGTGGATTTAGTAAAGAGTATGCCACGATCAAAGGAAGTCCACGCGACTGGTTGTCGCCGAGATCGGTCCCGCTACTTGGGAGTCTCGCTAAGTCTCGATAAGTTCCGCACACGAGATCGGTCCCGCTACTTGGGAGTCTCGTTAAGTCTCGATAAGTCTTGGCAAGGAATCACACGAGATCGGTCCCGCTACTTGGGAGTCTCGATAGAAAGATGGAAAGAATGGTCATGATAAGGAAGGAATTGATAGATCGAGTTTGAGTCTTGCATGGTCATTGGACAACTTGTCGACAAGGTGTAGTCTTTTCGAATGATCGTCGGGACACCGGGATCATGTCGGCCCGGGAGAAGCGAGGCGGCTCACGGTAGGATGCTGGATAACCGCATGGGAGATACTTGGCGCTTCCGGGGCTAGCTACCCACGGAGGGACGAGCCGATATCTCGAGCCGAGTCTAAGATAGCTTGACATTGCTAGTGATCACTCATGTAGATGGGTCGACAGAATAGCGGCACACCGCGTGTATGCCTTTGGATTGAGTCTAGAACTTGAATGCTGGTCTAGTCGGTAACACAATGTCTGGGCCTAAGATTGGGCTGCAGCATAGGCACCGTGCTTGGCACGATAGGTGGCGTCGGGATGTCCATGGAATTAACATTATGTTTCACAAGTCTTGTCTAAGTTAGCAAATGAGTCGAACAGGAAGGCCGCAAGGCGGTAGCATGATAAGTCTTGATAAGTGGCGAGGCGCGGCCTCAATCTTGAAGCACGAACAAGTCTAAGCAAGGCCTAGAGGCACGACCCGCACGAGTCGTCCCCTTGACGTCATTGTCACGAGAATGTCTAGAGGCACAGGAAAGGAGTGCAAGTCTTGGCACGGCCGAGTTCGCATAAGTTGCTCCTCGGCAAAGCACCGTCTCGAATAGTTTGAAGTCACGAATAGAGTATGGCACGACCCTGCCGTCTCGAGTTGAAGTTCGGTCAAGTACCTAAGCGATGAGGTACTGCCTCGATCGAAATACACGTTGACATGATAGCACGACTATGTCGTTGCATAACGAGTTGGTTAGACGTCAAATCCTAAAATTGATCCTAAGGCAAGAGTAGAAAGACAATCGAAAGGGTTTAAGCTGCACAAAGTAAATAAACGTATCGGTTTTGTATGGGTGGGCGAGGAGCTCACTCCACCAGTACAGTTGAGTACTGACACCCAGACAGTTTCCATGTGCAGGCACAGGTAGAAGCACGTGGCGCGGAGCTCGCTTGGATGCGTCGAGGCACGGAGTTCCTTATCGAGTCGAAGCGTGCGGCCGCGTGAACTCAAGATTTATACGGGACATAATGTATGGACATCGCATTCCGAAGCTTCCGCTGGCTCAAGTATTGTAATTGAGAGATGAGAGAGTAGAGAGACTTGTAAAATGAGAGAAGTGAGCACAAGAGACTTGTAATCTGGCCTTGCGCCCATTGTAATCTCATTGTTCAATATCAATAAAAGAGTTCTTTTGAATAACTTGTGTTTTGTCTTTAAATTCTACTGCATGTTTCAATATTTCTGCTTGGGACTTCTGTGCGACGATCCCGTCGCCGCCGATGTAATCGGCCGTTATGAAACTGCCTTGCACGAGCGCAATCTAGGCTCGTGCGGCATCACGCCTTAGCGAGGACGATCGCTCCTACAGGAGCGGGGCGTGACATAATGGTATCAGAGCACGGCTTTACGTCCTTGGACTTCAAGTTGAATTTCTCAGTTTTGAAAGCTCGTTCATGTAGAAGAAGTGTGCGCTCTCTCTCGAATGTCCATCGGCATGTCCATACAATAAGTCTAAATATTTTTAAAAGCTCGTACAAGCGTTCACTCGAACGCATCGGTAGGCTATCGCCGAATGCATCGGTAGGCCTTTGTGCCGAACTGTGTCAAACTTGTCTTGATAGAAAACATGTGCTAAAGTTAGCAAGTCGCGTGCGTGCCTAACTAGCCTTGCGTCGACCTAGCAAATGAGCATGCAAACTCGAATAAAAGTCCGCACGGGATAGTTATGCACACGGCCTTTTGGCTAAGTTGTGCCGCGTGTCACGCACCTCGACCTTTTGGTGCAAACGAGTTGCGAGCGATATCAAGTACCGCTCGATCGGAAACGAAGCTACACTTAGAGTGTCTATCGATAGGAACGCTATCGAGTTAACGCTTAGGCGTACACGGAAGATTGATTTGGATTTAGAGGAATAGTGCGATCGACCTAGCGCGTCGATAAGACGTGAGCGATTACGCTAGAGATTCGTCGAACGAGTATAAAAGATGTGTTAGCGAGTAATACGAACGTGATTGAGGACTAGATCGGATGGCTCGAATCCGAGTGGTGTATGGTTTGTCTTGGAAATCATTCGAGCGAAAATCGAGGATTACGAGTAACAACGAGTATGTCGACGAGGCAATGCGATCGCGCAAAGCCTTAGAACGCGTCACGCTTAGTTGGTCGTGACTTCGAATGTCCCGAACGAGATGTCGTTCGGACAACTTGTCAATGGGCAACGCGAGTTAGAAAACGGTTCGGAACGATGAATAAGAGTGAATGTCTTGATCGAGGAAACCTAGAGGATCGTGCTTACGATTTTGGATTGCGTCAAATGAAATGTGACTTGAGTTTTGGACAACGATCTTGAAACCAGCTTGAGGAATAGCGATCGAACTTGATCTTGAATATCGAGGAGATTGTGGAATATCCAGTTCGGACAATAGCATCAGTCGCACGACTCGAAATTGGTTGCAAAGGAAGATCGTCAGGTTACGCATATCGTCGATGGTATTGAGGCGTATCAAAGATCGATATGCGATAACTCGGGGGTACTCTGACTCAGCGAATGACAATCGTGCAAATGTCATTGTTCTGATGGATGCTATACTCGGGATGTTGAAATGTGTCGAGGAAAAGATAAACTTGGCTCGAGGATTTTCTAGTTGAACGAATGACTTTCAGACTATCGAACCGATATCTTGGCTTGGATGAAAAATAAAATGTTTGGATTGCTTCGACGATAACCACAACGTTGACGTTCTTGTCTTATGCGAGCGCAACTCCAGCCTCGCACATGCGTCACGCCGATTAGGGCGATCACTCCGCGTGAGCGCTGGTATGGTGATTCATACAGCGGGGGTGATCGAACTTGCATGGCGTGACAATTCGTATGTTTCGACTTGTGGTTTGACGCGAAGGTGGACTTGAGAATGACTTGGTGTGCTTGATAAATGAAACTTGAGGATTGAGTAGGTCCAATCCGCGCATCGAGAATGAACTAGTCTAGACACAAACAAGAGTTACATCCCAATGAGAATGATTATTCCGCGGGAGCGTTGCATGGTGATTCATGAACCACCGTGGATAATCGGACTCGCGTGAGATTGGGGCGCAACATATTGTCAAAGCTAGATGACCTCGTGATCGAATACATGAATTGGTTAGAATTGGTGATTTGAATGGATTCGAATACGCGCAATGAATGCATTGATGCGAATAGGTGATCGTGCTCGATGTGTAGAAATCTGAGTGACGCGAGCTTGGGTAGAAAACTCCACACTACCGACTTTGGTTTGACCCTAGGATTGGGTCAGTGTTGGCATTATTGTTGGGGAACTATGATTCCAATCCTGACATTGACTTAGCCTTGAGAAATGGCCTAGCAGTTAGGCGAGACGTCCCTGTTTCAAGAGTTAGCAATCGAAAGATTGATCTTGAGGATTGGCATGGATGGATAGTGTGAATCACGAATATAGGAATACCCCTCACGAGATTCGGCTGACATGCATATATTTCAGGGACGCCTGCGTATGTGCACGATGCGACTCGAGTGAGAATGATGAATTCTCTATCATGCGGCTTGGCTGAATGCATGTATTTTGGGGACGCCTGGAATGCGTGCACGATCCAACCAAGTGATACGTTGAGTTCAAGGAAGACATGAGGAATGGAAGAGTGTCGAGAACTTGGAATCTGTTAAAGGAAAATTTGATATAGTACGAGCGTGGCTCGGAATTGAAGAAACGCGTAGGCGGAGTGTGTACGATTAAGTTTTGGCCATAGAAATGAAAGGATTGATACTAGTACGAGCGTGGCTCGGAATTGAAGAAACGCGTAGGCGGAGTGTGCACGATAAAGTCTTGGCCATAGAAATGGTAGGATGGCTTGCCTTCAGGAAAGTCTCGAGGACGAGACTTGTTCTGAGTGGTGTATGTTGTAGTGCTCCGTCCCGCAAAGTCAATCGGAGGAATCGAAACGCCGACGGCGTTCGGACTTAGCCTTGCAACGGCTACTCGAATGCTCGCTCGGTCGAGGCGACTCCTCGCACAGGTGGGGTAGTTTCGGTGAACTTGCCTCATCTTAGCCTTCACTTATTAACTCGCATGTTTTCAACTTGCACAAGTTAGGCTTGATAATAAAAGAGACGCATCCACATAGCTAAGGGAATAATCCCGACGGGTCGAAATGTCTTAGAACATGGAAAAATGGTTCCACGGTCTGCTTAGAAGTCGGCTCAGCGTGTTTTTAAAATGACACTCGATCCTTCGTTCCCGTGGCTTGGGAGAAGGAAGTTGGCCTAAGTTGCTAAGTTGCCTCAACACTCGAATTAGCCTAAGTCATAGGCGTCGCCCGCAGGAATGCTTGATAAAGCATGCATGGTCCCGTCGTTTTGCCACAATACTTGAATTGGCCTAAGTCATATGCGTCGCCCGCAGGAATGCTTGATAAAGCATGCACGGTCCCGTCGTTTTGCCACAACACTTGAATTGGCCTAAGTCATATGCGTCGCCCGCATGAATGCTTAATAAAGCATGCATGGTCCCGTCGTCCAAGGCTTGGCATAGCCTTCGCATGTCCCGTAGGTTAAGTCGTCTTGCACGGCTTGTTGGCTTAAGTCTAGGCACCCAAGAGTTGGTTCAAGTCGACCCCGTGCATAGCACGTTCCCTCGACGCGGAGCTCGGCGTAGCCTTTGCTCGTCGAGTCGCTGTCCGAATAAGTTAGACAAGAGTTATGTTGGGTTATCGAAGCCATTTCTAGCACTGTCCCGCTCTATCTGCGGTTGTCAAGTCGCGTAGTCCCTTGAGAACAAGGCTCGTCGTATAAAGTATATGACTTGAGCGATAGCGTCGCCTATAGAACCAGGTCTGTCTAAGGCACGAGCTACGGTGGATTTAGTAAAGAGTATTCCACGATCAAAGGAAGTCCACGCGACTGGTTGTCGTCGAGATCGGTCCCGCTACTTGGGAGTCTCGCTAAGTCTCGATAAGTCCCGCACACGAGATCGGTCCCGCTACTTGGGAGTCTCGTTAAGTCTTGGCAAGGAATCACACGAGATCGGTCCCGCTACTTGGGAGTCTCGATAGAAAGAAGGAAAGAATGGTCATGATAAGGAAGGAATTGATAGATCGAGTTTGAGTCTTGCATGGTCATCGGACAACTTGTCGACAAGGTGTAGTCTTCTCGAATGATCGCCGAGGCACCGGGATCATGTCGGCCCGGGAGAAGCGAGGCGGCTCACGGTAGGATGCTGGATAACCGCATGGGAGATACTTGGCGCTTCCGGGGCTAGCTACCTACGGAGGGACGAGCCGATATCTCGAGCCGAGTCTAAGATAGTTTGACATTGCTAGTGACCACTCATGTAGATGGGTCGACAGAATAGCGGCACACCGCGTGTATGCCTTTGGATTGAGTCTAGAACTTGAATGCTGGTCTAGTCGGTAACACAATGTCTGGGCCTAAGATTGGGCTGCAGCATAGGCACCGTGCTTGGCACGATAGGTGGCGTCGGGATGTCCATGGAATTAACATTATGTTTCACAAGTCTTGTCTAAGTTAGCAAATGAGTCGAACAGGAAGGCCGCAAGGCGGTAGCATGATAAGTCTTGATAAGTGGCGAGACGCGGCCTCAATCTTGAAGCACGAACAAGTCTAAGCAAGGCCTAGAGGCACGACCCGCACGAGTCGTCCCCTTGACGTCATTGTCACGAGAATGTCTAGAGGCACAGGAAAGGAGTGCAAGTCTTGGCACGGCCGAGTTCGCATAAGTTGCTCCTCGGCGAAGCACCGTCTCGAATAGTTTGAAGTCACGAATAGAGTATGGCTCGACCCTGCCATCCCGAGTTAAAGTTCGGTCAAGTACCTAAGCGATGAGGCACTGCCTCGATCGAAATACACGTTGGCATGATAGCACGACTATGTCGTCGCATAACGAGTTGGTTAGACGTCAAGTCCTAAAATTGATCCTAAGGCAAGACTAGAAAGACAATCGAAAGGGTTTAAGCTGCACAAAGTAAATGAACGTGTCGGTTTTGTATGGGTGGGCGAGGAGCTCACTCCACCAGTACAGTTGAGTACTGACACCCAGACAGTTTCCATGTGCAGGCACAGGTAGAAGCTCGTGGCGTGGAGCTCGCTTGGATGCGTCGAGGCACGGAGTTCCTTGGCGAGTCGAAGCGTGCGGCCGCGTGAACTCAAGATTTATACGGGACATAATGTATGGACATCGCCTTCCGAAGCTTCCGCTGGCTCAAGCATTGTAATCGAGAGATGAGAGAGAGCAGAGAGACTTGTAAAATGAGAGAAAAGTGAGCACAAGAGACTTGTAATCTGGCCTTGCGTCCATTGTAATCTCATTGTTCAATATCAATAAAAGAGTTCTTTTGAATAACTTGTGTTTTGCCTTTAAATTTCGCTGCATGTTTCAATATTTCAGCTTGGGACTTCTGTGCGACGACCCTGTCGCCGCCGATGTAATCGGCCGTTATGAAACTGCCTTGCACGAGCGCAATCTAGGCTTGTGCGGCATCACGCCTTAGCGAGGACGATCGCTCCTACGTGAGCGGAGCGTGACACCAACCCACAACTCGCCAAAACCTACTATTTGGCGGGGCGGGGAGGGCCAACCTACCATTTTGGTGGGCCTGAAAATCCTAGTCCAGCCCAACCCGCTGGCGGGCCGCGGGCCAGGTCTGCCAGCCGCTTTTGTAGCTTTACTTGTAGTACAGTACTTTCCACTTTCCAGCTTAAGAATCAACTCTTCCACAAGGAAGTACAATCTCAAATTCTCAATGGCAATGCAAAATTTACTATATGAATCTAGAAGCTGATTTATCTTTTATCAGACACAGGTAAACTTAACAATGTCAATAGCAAAGTCACAAAGAAAAAAAAGGAGAAGAAGAAGAAGAAGAAGATACTTCCACTTTCACCGAGTTTTAGGCTTTTAGTGCAGCAGTCTCTAACAGAGACTCTACGCCTCACTTTTCCATAATTTTTCGGGGAGAGAAAGAGGGCCTTTTGGTTTTGGGGTCGGGAGTCGGGATTGGTGGCCACAGCCGGTGGGAGTAGAGAGGGAAGAAGTGGTCGGGAGGCTCGGGAGGCTCGGGACTGGTGGCTGGCCGCGCGTGAGCGAGTGAACGTGGCTGCGTCTGCGCAGCGTGAGTGAATGAGAGTTCTCTAGGAGAATGAATTAGATTTAGGGTTAGGGCTTTGTTGTGTTGTGAATATGTGATGTAAAGTCCTGTCCTGACTCCTGAGTTGAGATAAGTCACAGCCCACGGGCTAGCCCGTCCCGCCCAGGCCCGCGGCTCACACGGGCCAACCCACTGAGGCCCGCAGTGAAACTGGCCTTTAAATGTATAACCCAACCCACCTTTTTGTATGGCGGGGCGGGCCGGCCCAACGGGCCTGGCTCACCTTGACAGTTCTAAATAGCAGTCCATTTTTGGGTAATTAATACTAAGTTGATCGACTGAAAGTTGACAACCACAAACACAAGCAGTCCATTTTTTGGTAGTTTGGTAATTACTAATTAATACTAAATTGACAAGCACATGCTGTAGCAGTCCATTTTTTGCATATATATATATATATATATATATATATATATATATATATATAACACAAGTAGTCCATTTTTTGGTAATTTGGTAATTAATACTAAATTTACAAGCACAAGCAGCAGCAGTCCCAGCAAGCACGCACGCCTGCCTGCCCCCGCGCTGTCACTCCCCATTCCCGAAATACGTAAATTTTTGATTTTTCATGTATATGGTATCTGACACCTGTATCTTTATTGTATTTATCCTGTATTTGTAACTGGCCATGGCATGGAACAGTATCTCGTCGCGGATTAGTGTGCCACCCCTTGTCCTTGTCTGGTTGTAGGCGTGGTTCACTGTTTCGATGATAAGATTTCTGAACCGTGTTGTGGTTAGGATTTTATTTAATTAATTTAATTAGTTGTATCATGTAGCATTTAACATGTCATTGGTCATGTGGTTAAGAGCATGCTTAAGCTTAGGGTTTCTTTGAGTTAACCCAACCCCTATATATATTCTCTTCCATACTCTCTCTCCTCATTCACTCTTTCATTTATTTTCCTCGAGCAAACTTTTAGGCAAGTACATCTTGCACCAAATGGAGAGATTATTGCATTTTCATTTCTTGATTTTTCTTTGATATTATTTGTCTATATTGTTCTTCTCTTCATTCTCTACAAGTTTAGTTCTTGGAGTTTTTGATTTTAATGGCTAGTTTGGTGTAGATCTAAGTTTCTAAAACTAGGGTTCTATGGGTTTCCATGGTTTTGATCTATCAAACTTGGTTGTTTTCGAAAACTAATGGTCCTATTCTGTAGGAAATTCAATTCTATCCAATTTTGACCTTTGAAAAGTTAGATTTCGACTTGTTTTGAGGAAGTTATGGCCAAAACAATTTTGGTCAAACTTCTATGTTCATCTGTCCTGATTCTGGCAGGGACGATGAATAGTGCCGAGCCGCATGAGGATGCTGCATAGTGCTGCATAGTGCTGCATAGTGCCGAGCCGCATGAGGATGCTGCATAGTGCTGCATAGTGCCGAGCCGCATAAGGATTCTGCATAGTGCTGCATAGTGCCGAGCCGCATGAGGATGCTGCATAGTACCGCATAGTGCCGAGCCGCATAAGGATTCTGCATAGTGCCGCATAGTGCCGAGCCGCATGAGGATGCTGCATAGTGCCGAGCCGCATGAGGATGCTGCATAGTGCCGAGCCGCATGAGGATGCTGCATAGTGCCGCATAGTGCTGAATAGTGCCGCATAGTGCCTATTTTGGCTGTTTTTGGCTATTTTAAGTCCTATTTGGCTGAATTGTGGCCAGAATTTCTCCTAACTCCTAACATGAAAGTTGTAGATCTTTGTCTTGGCTTCAAGGACCTTCATGTCTCACTTTAACCTGAATTCATATGTGACTTTTATGTCACGAGGGGTCCACATGACTTCTTGACTTGACCATGTTCCTGACCTGATTACCTGTATACGTGCTGGTACCTATTCTAAGTGTGTATTGAGATACAATATTAGTATGCACTGCGGTGTCATTTAATGAGTGCACTGAGGTGTGACTCTACATGCTAAGTGATCATTCGTGTTATATGTCAATACATGTGTACCGTCCAGCACAGTCATGGTAATTGATCGGTAATAGTACCGTGGTAAAATGATTGTTGTTTGATGCATTACACTAAGCATAGATCTAGATTGAGCCGATGTGGATTCATACTTAGGGTACACGTACTATGGTACGACATATAGGAGGATGACCATGTGACCACGACATGTAATTCCAATATCGAGATAGGGTTAATCTAAGCAACTTAAATTGGTAGAAGCATTGGGAGGGAACAGAATCTCGAGATCGTACGTCACCAGCCGCCCTGGGTCCCGTCCTGGCGCGTCGGGTTGGCTGCCTCGGATACCGTATAGTCATCCGCACTAGTGGAGTGCAGTATCTGATATGTGACTGCCGAGCCAGCTCTTCCTATAGGAGAGCTGGAACCGTTACTGCTTATTCTAGCGCGGTAGCCTTTCGAGGGACCGGTGCATTTCGTGCTTGCTTGTATATAATGGTTTGGCTAGCCCTGCTGGAATGCGATACGATCTGAGGATTCCTACATATATTGCATTACTGGGATAATCCAGACAAATCATAGAAAGCCGTAGGATTGATTGGCCGATTGTAAGCTGACTTGTTTGTGATATGTTTTCTTCTGTTAGCTACCGAGGAACATGGACTATCGTGGTGCATGGTCCAACCCATGTCCTTGTTTGGTTGTTGGGTTGGGCTATTGTGCTGCGATAGGCTATGGACCGAAGTCGCGATCAGAAGCCCTTTTACCTGCCCATGGTTATAGGATATATCTTATCTCGGTACGATATTGGCACCGTTTGTCCTTGTTTGGTTGTAAGGGTGTCATATTGTCTCGATGATATGGTATAAGCCTATAACTCATGAATCAGGTCTTATTTAACTCATTGGATTTATCTCACTCTTTTGTGCTCCCTTGTGGTACTTGCTATTCGGGGCCTGACCCCGCTGGTTTTGTTTGGCCAGATTTCGTAGCAGCTCCAGAGGATCCAGCTTTCCACCCGAACAATGGTGCACACCAGGAGTATGGGCGCCAGGGACCATGAGTGGGTTTCTTCTTCACCGCTCTGATATCTTCTATTTTGTACTTGGCGTTTAGCCACCGGCACTTGTTTAGCCGGCAGTTCTGGACACTAGTTTCCTTTGCATAATTGTAATTAAATCAGACTACAGCCGACTATAGTTATGTACTATTGACTCTCGGAACTAGCTCATCATTTTGTATAGCTAGACTCATGAATCATTCTGATGAAGCGTCGGGGACGCCTTACTGCTTTGTCTTATATGATCATTATTTACTGCTTCTTGTTTTGATTGATTGAGACATAGATGCTCTGTGGGACCATAGGAGACCTGATTGTAGCATGCACCCCCTAGTCTCTTGACAGCCACGATCGCCGTATGACGTTTATATACCTCATACGGTGTAGCTGGCCTAGTCCGTCTCAATATTCCGGTACTGGGGCGTGACAAGGTTTTAGTGGTGGCCCATGCAAGGTCTGTTTTTCAGACTTATGGGGTGTTGCGATTATAGGAGTCTCAATCAAAACATGTTCTCCTTGATCTCCTGATTCGTCTTCTCTTTCTTCCACCTTGATTGCTAACATGATTATCATCCTCGATTCTTTTCCGTCCTGTCTTTTGATACCTTGTATCCTTTCCTTTAGGGTCACATCATTCTCGGCTATTGGAGGAGCCGGCATGGGAGAGAATCCAGTAGATCAGGGACAAGTTGGAGATCAGCAAGGGGTAGCCCCTCTACCTGGACAGATTCCTATCGAGAACGTTACCGAATATGAGCCAGTTGAGCTACAGAGGCCAGAGGATCCCGTACCTCCAGTGATGCCGGTAGTACCAGTAGCACTAGATGCGCCGGCACTGTTGCAGATTATCAGAGGATTATTAGAGACCCAGCAACGCCAGACGGCAGCCCAACAGCAACAACAAACCCGACAGCAAGAACAGAATGTGCTACAGAATCAGGGGTTGCAATTAGCCCTTGAGAGAAGTGTCAGGAATGATTCAGGAGCGTCCGGGAGGTTTTGTCGACTTAACCCAAGATATTTTGACGGCACGGAGGATGCCATCACGGCGGATGCTTGGCTTCAGGATACAGAGGCCATATTAACCGCAGCAAAGGTTCCAGCAGAAGAGAAGGTTGACCAGGTCAGACTTTTACTTCAGGATCTCGTCCGCGATTGGTGGGCATCGGAAGAGGTTGGAATGAGAGATCCTGTTCCCTGGGATAGCTTCAGTACCAGATTCAAGGCCAAGTACTTTGGCGTGGTAGCGCGATATGAGCTACAGCAGAGGTTTATCAGTCTCAAGCAGGCTGGTAAGACGGTGGATGGTTATGCAGCGGAGTTCTGCAGGTTAAGTAGGTTTGCTCGGATGATGGTGGCGACAGAGCCAGATAGAGCAATGAGGTTCCAGCAGGGACTTCACCTAGAGATTTTGCAGCTGATCGAGGGGCACGACTACCAGACATTCGATGCAGTATTGACGGCGGCTCGGAGGCACGAGCTTACTATTCAAAGGTTATCAGCAAGGACTGGGGGCCAGAAGAGGTCTCATACGCAGAGTGCTGGGGGAGGAGCAGTACCTCGGACGTCAGCACCAGCATCTGGCGTCCGTATTCGTGATGCAGCACCAATCACGACAATTGTGACTGCACCAGTTCGTCAGCAGCAACAGAGGAACCAGCAGCAGCGTCAGGAAGCACCAGTAGGTTGCACTTACTGTGGTAAGGAAGGGCACACTAGGGATGTGTGTCGTTCAGCTAATGGATTATGCTTGAGGTGTGGCAGTCCGGACCATAGGATTGCCAATTGTCCTATGATGCAGAGGCCAGGAGGGCCAGCTCAACGGTTTCCGACGTTGCCAGCTCCAGAGGTAGCACCGTATGAAGGGCCAGCACTAGCAGTGAGGCCACTAGCCCAGCGTCCATTACTGACACAAGCTCAGATGTACCGACAAGCACAACACCAAGCAGGACCGCAGAGGCCGCAACAGCAGGGCCAGGAAAGGCAGGGACAAAGACAAAAAGAATTTGGAGTATTAGAGCAGAGGTTGGCCGAAGGCGGTCAGATTGTGGGTAAGATTTCAGTATTATTTATTATAATTCCTTGAGTTCTATATTCGAAGAGTGAAGGCGACTTTCTCGTCTCACTCATCTGCTCTCGTATCATGTGATACATGATATTCATCATGTGTCTTGATTACGAGAGTACGTCCTGGGCAGAGTCTCGTTCTTGATTTAGTCATTGGTACCGACTTATCTCAAGCGTTGACCCTTATCCACTTTGGGAGTCAGTGTAGGACATCGAGGACGAATTCCTACCTGACTTGAGAGGCATATTTTATTCGTATGTCTCCGATCACTTTCCTTCTATGGTATGATTATTGTTTGTGCTTTTACTTAATAGTTCTTTCTTTCGAAATCTGTTCATATGTCATGTGTTGTTTGATAATTGTGCTTGCATTATGTCATGAGTGTATTTCGTGATCTGAGAGCGCGCTCGACTAGCCTTATCGAAATTCCGAGGACGGAATTTTTCTAAGGAGGGTAGAGATGTCACTCCCCATTCCCGGAATACGTAAATTTTTGATTTTTCATGTATATGGTATCTGACACCTGTATCTTTATTGTATTTATCCTGTATTTGTAACTGGCCATGGCATGGAACAGTATCTCGTCGCGGATTAGTGTGCTACCCCTTGTCCTTGTCTGGTTGTAGGCGTGGTTCACTGTTTCGATGATAAGATTTCTGAACCGTGTTGTGGTTAGGATTTTATTTAATTAATTTAATTAGTTGTATCATGTAGCATTTAACATGTCATTGGTCATGTGGTTAAGAGCATGCTTAAGCTTAGGGTTTCTTTGAGTCAACCCAACCCCTATATATATTCTCTTCCACACTCTCTCTCCTCATTCACTCTTTCATTTATTTTCCTCAAGCAAACTTTTAGGCAAGTACATCTTGCACCAAATGGAGAGATTATTGCATTTTCATTTCTTGATTTTTCTTTGATATTATTTGTCTATATTGTTCTTCTCTTCATCCTCTACAAGTTTAGTTCTTGGAGTTTTTGATTTTAATGGCTAGTTTGGTGTAGATCTAAGTTTCTAAAACTAGGGTTCTATGGGTTTCTATGGTTTTGATCTATCAAACTTGGTTGTTTTCGAAAACTAATGGTCCTATGTTGTAGGAAATTCAATTCTATCCAATTTTGACCTTTGAA
This sequence comes from Iris pallida, assembly GCA_029216955.1. NCBI lineage: Eukaryota > Viridiplantae > Streptophyta > Magnoliopsida > Asparagales > Iridaceae > Iris > Iris pallida. Next base: position 9,234,868 of record JANAVB010027596.1, read on the forward strand.
AAGTTAGATTTCGACTTGTTTTGAGGAAGTTATGGCCAAAACAATTTTGGTCAAACTTCTATGTTCATCTGTCCTGATTCTGGCAGGGACGATGAATAGTGCCGAGCCGCATGAGGATGCTGCATAGTGCTGCATAGTGCCGAGCCGCATGAGGATGCTGCATAGTGCTGCATAGTGCCGAGCCGCATAAGGATTCTGCATAGTGCTGTATAGTGCCGAGCCGCATGAGGATGCTGCATAGTACCGCATAGTGCCGAGCCGCATAAGGATTCTGCATAGTGCCGCATAGTGCCGAGCCGCATGAGGATGCTGTATAGTGCTGCATAGTGCCGAGCCGCATGAGGATGCTGCATAGTGCCGCATAGTGCTGAATAGTGCCGCATAGTGCCTATTTTGGCTGTTTTTGGTTATTTTAAGTCCTATTTGGCTGAATTGTGGCCAGAATTTCTCCTAACTCCCAACATGAAAGTTGTAGATCTTTGTCTTGGCTTCAAGGACCTTCATGTCTCACTTTAACCTGAATTCATATGTGACTTTTATGTCACGAGGGGTCCACATGACTTCTTGACTTGACCATGTTCCTGACCTGATTACCTGTATACGTGCTGGTACCTATTCTAAGTGTGTATTGAGATACAATATTAGTATGCACTGCGGTGTCATTTAATGAGTGCACTGAGGTGTGACTCTACATGCTAAGTGATCATTCGTGTTATATGTCAATACATGTGTACCGTCCAGCACAGTCATGGTAATTGATCGGTAATAGTACCGTGGTAAAATGATTGTTGTTTGATGCATTACACTAAGCATGGATCTAGATTGAGCCGATGTGGATTCATACTTAGGGTACACGTACTATGGTACGACATATAGGAGGATGACCATGTGACCACGACATGTAATTCCAATATCGAGATAGGGTTAATCTAAGCAACTTAAATTGGTAGAAGCATTGGGAGGGAACAGAATCTCGAGATCGTACGTCACCAGCCGCCCTGGGTCCCGTCCTGGCGCGTCGGGTTGGCTGCCTCGGATACCGTATAGTCATTCGCACTAGTGGAGTGCAGTATCTGATTTGTGACTGCCGAGCCAGCTCTTCCTATAGGAGAGCTGGAACCGTTACTGCTTATTCTAGCGCGGTAGCCTTTCGAGGGACCGGTGCATTTCGTGCTTGCTTGTATATAATGGTTTGGCTAGCCCTGCTGGAATGCGATACGATCTGAGGATTCCTACATATATTGCATTACTGGGATAATCCAGACAAATCATAAAAAGCCGTAGGATTGATTGGCCGATTGTAAGCTGACTTGTTTGTGATATGTTTTCTTCTGTTAGCTACCGAGGAACATGGACTATCGTGGTGCATGGTCCAACCTATGTCCTTGTTTCGTTGTTGGATTGGGCTATTGTGCTGCGATAGGCTATGGACCGAAGTCGCGATCAGAAGCCCTTTTACCTGTCCATGGTTATAGGATATATCTTATCTCGGTACGATATTGGCACCGTTTGTCCTTGTTTGGTTGTAAGGGTGTCATATTGTCTCGATGATATGGTATAAGCCTATAACTCATGAATCAGGTCTTATTTAACTCATTGGATTTATCTCACTCTTTTGTGCTCCCTTGTGGTACTTGCTATTCGGGGCCTGACCCCGCTGGTTTTGTTTGGCCAGATTTCGTAGCAGCTCCAGAGGATCCAGCTTTCCACCCGAACAATGGTGCACACCAGGAGTATGGGCGCCAGGGACCATGAGTGGGTTTCTTCTTCACCGCTCTGATATCTTCTATTTTGTACTTGGCGTTTAGCCACCGGCACTTGTTTAGCCGGCAGTTCTGGACACTAGTTTCCTTTGCATAATTGTAATTAAATCAGACTGCAGCTGACTATAGTTATGTACTATTGACTCTCGGAACTAGCTCATCATTTTGTATAGCTAGACTCATGAATCATTCTGATGAAGCGTCGGGGACGCCTTACTGCTTTGTCTTATATGATCATTATTTACTGCTTCTTGTTTTGATTGATTGAGACATAGATGCTCTGTGGGACCATAGGAGACCTGATTGTAGCATGCACCCCCTAGTCTCTTGACAGCCACGATCGCCGTATGACGTTTATATACCTCATACGGTGTAGCTGGCCTAGTCCGTCTCAGTATTCCGGTACTGGGGCGTGACACGCGCGCACACACGAACGCACGCACACACACAATATATATATACCGGCTAGTTCCCGATTAATCCGATTAATTCATAATCCTCCGATTAATCCATAGTCCCCACGAACTGACTAGCGGTCGCTAGCGATTTTTATAACCTTGGATTGTACGCTTCTTGCAAGTCCAACCGAAGTAAAGCTCCAGCCTTCGAAATTTCATTCAATCGAGGTTCATGCCGTCTCAACCCGTACTATGGGTGTTTTTTGTGAAAGCACTTCTCGTAAAGATGAAACAACAAACTACTGCCTAGAATTGCTTCTGTAAGTAGGAAAACAAATTCTCCAGGTATTGGAAGCTCCCTCTTTGGGACTATCCGCACAACCGTTGCGGCTGTCAGCTTGCTCAGACGATGTGTTGACAGTTTGCACAATCGCTACGATGTCAACAACTGTCTGCACAACGATCGCGCTGTCGAGACCTGCTCATTCAGCTGTTACACTGGCAACTTGCACAACCGATGCACTGGCAAGTTGCACAGCCGCTACACTGACAACTCGCACATCTATTCCGCTGGCGATAATTGCTGCACACAACCTCTCCTGCAGGATCCCTACAACCCCCTTTGGCCTATGTTGTACTGGACGCTAGGTGAGGCGACATGCCACCTGCCTTGCCTAGGCGCGCCTAGCACTCGTCCAAGATTCTATGCTTTGAATAAAAAAATTCTACAATTATGCAGACGACAAATATGTAGTATAACTAATCAGTAATAAGCATTAAACAATAAGCATAAAAGTAATATAAGACGCAACAAATATGAAATAACCAATATTCAACATCAAGTAAGGATAGTAAGCATAATTGAGTGGCCCTAGGTGGGCCTTTTTTTCCCCTCCTAGGCGACCCTAGACGGGTGCCTAAGCTCGCCTAGGCGAGCAAAATCTCACCCAGATTTTTTTTTTCCAGGTCGAGGCGATACCTCTCTAATCTCTACGTCTAGGCGTCCCCTGTGACAACATAGCCTATGGTGCAAAACACCGTAGGCATAGTACTGAGACTCACACTCAAGATCTAAGGTCAAAACAGCCTAGACATGAGCTAATAGGCCAATCTTTGACCAAAGCGTCCAGTCACTTTTGTCAACATGACAAGCTGGACACAGGGTCCAAGGTGGGGGTAGCTGATCACCCGCTAGTCAGGGCAACTGTGCAACCATCGAAGATTCTTCATTTACATCATGGTCAAATGTTGATGACTTTTGGCTTCTTCCTTGACTTCAGAGTCTACCACAACAAGGTGTGTAACGGCCTACATAACAGAGGACAACCCTTAAGAAGTCGTACACTGCATTGAGACTCTTGAGCAATCCATCAAAGGAGATGGATGTCCAATTCCTTACTCAACAACACACGCATGTTGATGAGTCCCACTTTAGCAGCTAATCGGAGTGAATCGGAGATTGCCGTTACACAAGGTTGTAAAAATTGCTAGTCGGCCGTTAGTCGGTTCGCGGGGACTAGGAATTAATCGGATTAATCGGGAGACTAGTCGGGGACTAGTCGGTTTGAGTTTTTTTAATTTTATATATATATATATATATATATATATATATATATATATATATATATATGCAGTAAAAAAATATGTGCGATATATGCTATATGTCATCAAAGTATTAACTTAAGTACCCAAAAAAATATATGCATAATATATCCTTGGTATGCACCTTTTTTGAAGCTTCTTCTCCTTCTCTTCTTTCTCCTCCTTCTCTGTCGATTGTTTTAGGTTTTTGAAAGAACTGAATTTCGGATCGGATTTTGATCTTTTTTATCCTTTTTTTGGGAACCGAGGCCTAATCGGCCGACTAGGCCCGTCTAGCCACCTAGTCGGTTGTCTAGGTCCGATTATTGCTTGAGCCTATTTTTTTTGTCGACTAGCCCCCTAGTTGAGTCGGTGAAGGCCGACTACCGACTAGTCGGATTTTTACAACAGTGCCATTACAAGTGCTGAGCCAAGCACTTTGCAAAGCTTATATGCTCGAGTCGATTCCTTAGTGCAACATGAAGAACTAAAGAAAGTGGGGTTTGTCCTTCCTTACCTGTCTACCTGGGAAGAGGTTGTGTACCCTTACAAATTCGAGCTGCCAATACTGTAAACCTTTAATGGGGAAGACTCCCCAAGCCAGCTTATATATCACTTTCGATCCCAAGCCTCTCACGTGAAAGGCAATGACACCAACATGGCCACGCACTTCATTAGCACCCTCCACGTAGCTGCCTTTAATTGGTTTGGGAGCCTATATCAATTCATGGTGCGACCTTGAGATGCAGTTTCTCTAGCGATTCCATAAATGCCACGAAGAAGTGTTTATGGCCAACCTCCTTCCCACTGTGCAAATGGAAGGAGAGCTTGTCAGGAACTTTACTAAGAGATTCCGTGTTATCTTGATGCGATGCCCTGCTGGTATGTTCGTGTCCATATTGGTGCGGACATACAGACAACCTCCACGCCAAACTGAGAGTAGCTATGGGAGTTGTTGATGCTAACACTTGGCAACAACTCGCCCAGAAAGTTGGGACTGCTGATTGGCTAATCGAAAGGTTTGGCTTCCCTTACTTCCCCAGCGTAGCAAGCGAACAAGGAGACAATGACGACGACACTTACGTTATACACTTGCCTGCCGATAACGATGATGGTTCAGATTCAGAGGAGGGCAGCACTATCACCTTCGATGAAGATTTTTTATTATTATCGACATGTAGACTCTGCATCCAGTGAAGGACATGAATACGACCTAGTCCACGCAGAAGGCAACTATGGTCATGCATATGCAGGGGCTTGTCAAGCTTACAACTAATGGTCATGTCCTGTTTACCTATGAACACTTCAATTGTGGTCATCTTCCCTACAGAGCACCACTTACTCACGATTCCCCATAGAGCGCCGCATAGTCATCGTCAGTCAAAGACGTTCTTCATAAGAGAGCATCGATGGCTAACGTCCTCCTCTTATCCCAAGGGAGTAATCGTCAAATTCTCCAGCTGATATGGCCTCTGACGGACTAGAAGCATCTGATCCCTGGTAATGCCACTGACTTTTCCAGCAAAATCTTCGAACTCACCAAGTTAAAGTTTACCTCTGATGATCAACCCATAATGAATTTTCAACTATCACGTCCTCTGTACCTCTTATAATCCATTTATATTCCCAGCATGTCAAGAATAATCCGTTGTCACGTCCACATCACTTATGGCAACTAATTCATTCCCCAGCAAATTGGTAACCTTCTTTTGCCAACAGAGTGTAGTACTATCACGTTCTTTATACCTCAAATAGCTTTTCTCTGCTTGGAATGACAACATTCACTATCCGACGGGTAGTCCACTTCAATTTTTTCCAGCAGAATCATCTTCAAGTCTCTGGAATGCCCCAGTAAGACTAGCAAACATGCAATTCTTCCTTAGCGCTTGTCGTGTCATCATTACCTCTGACAACTCTTACACTCTTTATGGATCTTCATCACTAATCTCCAGCTGACTTAGGGATAATTATTTGTCATGTCCATATTACCTCTGACAAATCTCTCCAACAACTCAAAATCATGCTTCACAAAAACTTTCCTAGCCAAACGGTAACCCATGCTCAAAATCTCGAGCTATTATCCGCACCCATCCATATGGTAGTCAAAGGCGTGCCTCGGGCGCGCCTAAGGCGCCCCTCGTAGAAAGGCGCAACATTTGCGTCTCGCCGCTCACTAGGCAAGGCCCCCGTCTCCGGGCGCACCCAGGGCGTGCCTAAGGCTCGCCTTTCAGCAAGGCACAACCAAGAAAATGTGCGCCTTATGGTTTTTTATATATACAAAAAAATTTAAGGCAGTAAAATAACCCTTACCTCATACAAGTGGGAGGGAGATAGCCCTTTCCACTTTTGCCAAAGTTGGTTACACTTGAACTAGAAAAACATAGTAGGGAGAATACAAACTCTTGTTTGTTCAGTTGATTACTACTGCTATTACTGCTATGCTAGTTCACTTGGTTATGTTTTAACATATTTATGTTGGTTTTAATATATTATTCGGTTTTATTTCTTATATTACTAATTTATTTATTTATATTTTTATTATTTATTATTTTTGCGTCTTGCTTCGCTCGGGCGCGCGCCTTAAGTGCGCAGCGCCTCGGACGATATGGACCCTTTGCGCCTCATGAGCGCCTTGCGCCTTTGACTACGTTGCAGGCCATCCATGGGTGTGCCATGGATAGATCCACAAAAATTTTCCAACAGGAATTGTCCTCACGTCCTCTTGAACTCTCTTAGTGAGACCAACATAGATGCTCAAGCCACTCAAACAAGTCCCATGGCTAGATCCCAACTGGTCTAGAGATGTCCATTTCTTACTCACCAGTCGGATTAAGAATAGTTGTTCGTCATGTCCACCTTTGGACTGGCCAATTAACACCAAATTGAGTCTTCAGCTGACACGTCCGTAACACCTCTGTCAACCTGGCCTGTTATCCCCAGCAAAAACCAGGGCCGCCTCTGTTACGTCCAATTTGCACCTCTGAACATACAGCTCCCCTAATTCTCTCTCTCCTGCTGTCATATCCAATTTACACCTCTGAACAGAAAAAGAAAGCCAAACAAAGTCTTCAGCTAACACGTCTGTCGTACCTTTGTTAAGTTGAAACTTTATCTCCAACGGAATCTTTGATCCCTGTCACGCCCATCTTAAACCTCTGAACAAATGGATCTTGCGAAATTCACTTAATGCTGTCATGTCAGTTTTGCACCTCTGAACAAACAATCCGATCTTAGGATTTCCAAGTTCATCATGTCCAGTTCGTCACCTCTAATAAATGAACGAGTGTCTGTATCAAAATTGCTTTCTCCAGTGGAACCCTTGATCCTGTCACGTCCAGCCGACACCTCTGAACAAATGGATCCTGCAAAAGTCGCCTCATGCCGTCACGTCCACCCTGAGCCTTTGAATAGCAAAGCGATGGCCTCAATATCGATCAACTCATCATGTCCGCGCCACCTCTGATAAAATGCTCGTTTGATCGTCATGTCTAGCTAGCCGGCCTTTGAACGATTCGTTCATCCTTTCTTGGATTCTTCCCATTGATTTCTCCAGTAAGAACAGAACCTGGTGGAAAGTTCGTTTGATCCTATCATGTTCCAGCAATATTACGTCTGATAGTGATCCAATCACCCTGCTGTCATGTCAGTTTTGCACCTCTGAATAGCAGACCCCGATCTCGGAATCTCAGTTCATCACTTCTAGTTCGTAACCTCTGAATGAACAAGTTTTCAGGTCAAATCGTCGGTTGAAGACTATCACGTCCATATTAATATTACCTGTGATACCCCGTTTTTATTACGTTAAGGGACCATTTGCAAGGGAAAACTGATGGAAAACTTAAAAGGAAAACTGCTTTCTTTGTTTTGTTTCTATTTTGAAAATATATTGAAATGGAAAACAATTCCCCACAATCAGTCTTTTAAAAATTGTGTTCTTAATTTTTGACCAACAAGCCTGTTAACAAAGTAAACATTTTTAAGGGACAGTTGTGTTATCCTATTATTCCTACACCAAGCCACAAGCAATAGTGTGTGCTCTAGCATCTTCCTATGATTCCACTATAGCAATCATCTAGGTTTTAAAGCATAGCTGCGGTCTGTTTTGAATGCTTGAAGTCTGATTTGCTTATCATTGCTAATCAAACTTCCTACTTAAGTAATGTAACCATCATGAGGTAGATTATTGGAAAGCTCTTTAGAATTTGGCAAAAACAAATAAATACTAGATCTTGCCTGCACTTGATGTATGAAACGATTACATGTATACTTCTCAAGATCTCTAAGTGACATGGATTTCATCACCTACCCCACCCTATATTGGATTCTTTCATAGATGATATTTTTATGCTTTAAAAATTAAGTTTCACAGATATTGCTTTCATTAATTAATAATGGATATATTTTTTCTGCAATCTAGATGTCCCATGCCGAGTTTCTTCTTGTTGTTATAGCATACTGTGATAAGTATTTAACTTGCCATTGTTCTTGATTACATTTTATTGGTTATTTAATCAGCCTGATGTTTTGTTAGTTATGTTGGATCAGAAATAAAACATTGTTTGTGCACACTATATCAGTATGTTCTTGAATCATAGCTTACAATCAGGAGTTGGCTGTTGCAGGAGTGCATGCTTTCTGCCATTTCAAAATTTCCATCTCTAAGAAACTCACAAATTCTTTGTTTCCCATTGAATGGACATGTTTTCTGCGCCATCGAACTATATCTGTACATCTATATGTGTGCGCGTGTGCGCGTGCGCGTGTGCGCGTGCGCGAGTGTGCGCGTGCGTGCATATGTGTGTGTAATATGTGCTTGTTGCAGTGGACACTTAGATTATAATGTGACTACCTGCAGGTGTGTCTACTTCAATACCTGCAAGCGTATCAGCTTCTAGTTCTACAACAACTCAAGCAACATCTGTTACCATTGGAGCTAGCAGTGGAGGGTTTGTTTTTCCCCTTTTCTTCTTGTGTATGGCCTAAAGAGAAGTTCCAGAGTATCTAGCTGGGTTGTTCTGATAATAGAATCTTATTGTTGTCGTACACTTGTCAATTGTATCCAGAACTACAACTTTAACCAGTTTAGCAGCACCACAGGCACCTAAGTTGCCATCTGAGATTACTGGAAAAACTGTTGAAGAGGTACCAAGTTATGAACAATGGTCCTGATCTAACTGGCATTATCTGTCTCTTTTAATATCTATGCTTTCATATTAGTGTTCTTTCACAAATTAGCATCTGTAGTAAAGTTATGAATGTCATATTTCTTTGTTAATCTAATCTATTAATCACTAGAAGTCACACACTTGCACGTGTCTTTTGTATGTGTTTTTTTCTCATTTTTAAATGTATACTTCATGACAACCCCATTTTGAAATAGTATAAAATATTTTGAAGTAAATTCATTTTTGAGATAGCGAACATTTAGTATAGTTGGAAGTTTGTAATTATTAGTGGTTAGTAATTATGTTAGTGGGGAGGGGGTGTAATTTACATGTTTTACCCCTAGTTAATTTAAGCATATTTTGATATATATAAGGTTGGAGAAGGGCACTTCTGGAACATGGAAGTTCCACGGTGAAGCCTAGAACTTTTCCTACTATATATAAGATATAGATAAGTATTGGAACAAGCTTGTTATGCAATCTGCTCATTTAAGTGTGCGATGACAGATTATAAAGGACTGGAATGCTGAGCTGCAAGAGCGAACTGCCAAATTTCGGAAACACGCAACTGCAATAGCTGAATGGGATAGAAGGATCCTGCAAAACCGGGATGTTCTTATCAGACTTGAGGTATGCCTTTCCCATTTCCAGAATAGGCTGTTGCAAAGTCATACATCTGAGCACTACTGTTACAGACGTTGTTGTGGAAGGGTGGATTTGCGAGTTTGTTAGCCTCCATTGAATAATTCTGTGTCTTGACTTTCACATTTTTGCACCATGCAGAAGTGATCTTCATGATTAGTAATTAGCTAAACCTACAAACATATTGATTTAAGTCCTTCGCTGCCCATCTCTACTACAGAATTTTCTGATTTTGACCCGATGCATACAAAATTGTTATGTTTATTAAATTGCATAGGCGTTTAACAATTCATTTGTTTTGCTAATAAAGAATACTGCTAGTCTGGAATGGAAATGGTTTAAAGGTTTTGATTGCTGGAGAGAGGATAAAACAGTTAAATAAGTGCAAATTTTCTTTTGGCTATGTGTTGTTAGATTTTTTCCATGTTAGATTCAAAATGAGATAACTATAAAGTTCATTCTTATGTTATACATTTTTTTTGTATCACTTTCTGTTACATTTGATATGCAGACTGAGGTGGCAAAAGTTGTTGAGACTCAAACGCACTTGGAGCGGCAATTAGAATTGATTGAAACTCATCAAGAAGAGGTTTATTTAAAGGATAAGAAAAGTTCCATGTTTTTTTTTACCATGTCATTCTATGGATAATAAAAATATTATGTTCGGTTTTACCATTTCATTCTCTTATAAGGAATTCAGGATATGCCAAAACTTCATTTCATGCAAGGTTTTAGGTTTTAGTTGAAATGTACCCGTTTCTGTTGTTTTGGATCGGTTTTGGCAGGGGTCAGTCTGAAACTTGCCCAAAACTTGGTTTTTCCATGTTTTGCTAGTAAGTAGTACATAGTTTGGTGTATTTCAGGTCTGATCCTTTTCATTTCGGCCAAAATTGATCTCTCTAAAGCACCAAAAAACAGAGAACAGAGAGAGAAGAGAGAGGAAGAGAAAAGCTCGAGTATTTAGTCACTATCATGGTGATAAAGTCGCTAAGCTCGCCCTTGCCAAGCAGCAGCAGCTGTGTTTACATTCCCTTTGCCTGCTTGCTCTAACTCTAATCCTACATTATATCTTCTGTTTGAACTTTGTAGAGAATGAGACTTGTTGAGTCCCGCAAGCCATTCAAAACTTAAGTTATAGTGCGATACTTCCATCTACTAAAGGACCATCATGTTACAATCCATAAGTGATAACCTAAGAGTTATACTTATATAATTTAGTTGCTTATGGCCCTTTAAGTCAAAGTCCATATGTTAGGCTTTAAGTTATAAACAACAATTTACTTACTGATGGTCCATAACTTACTGTATGATACCGAACCCTTTATAATTATATATATAAACCATGCTTATGCATACCGCCAATAAAATTTTGAACAATATTACAATAGCAATTAAATAATTTTTTTCATTAGCAGCATTTGACTAGATAATAGCAGTACATATAGCTTTGAAGCTTGCTAAAGTGCTGAAAACATGGTTGTATGGACATGACTATGACACGACACAATACGCCCACATCTTGTGTCGGATACGTGTCCGACACGATACAACCTATGTTGTCACAGGCGACGGCTAGGCGGTCTAGGCGTGCATGTAAAAAATTTACCACCTAAATCTCAGTTATTTTCCCCTGGCTGTGGCGATCCTAGGGTCAAATATATATACGCAACATGGAAGTACCAAGTTTGTGGGTGATGCTTAGGTGCAGGTATACTTCAAAAATTAGTGTCATATGTGTTGTATCCTATGTTGTTTTGGGTGCTAGGCAAGGTGGGAGGCATATCGTCTCGCCTTGCCTAGCACCCAGAACAACATAGGATACAACACATATGACACTAATTTTTGAAGTACAGTTGGACGAAAACCATGACCGGAACTTTTGAAACTAGCGAAACCGAAAAACGCTGTGGGCCAAGAGACCGAAACAGTAACCGAGTTTTAAAACCTGGATTTGATGTTTATCCTGTTGTGATCAGGATGCACATCTTGGTAATATTGATATCTGCTGAAATTCCATGTATTTAAATTAGAATATGATTTTGTTGCTATATGCATAAATTTTGCTAAGCAAGTAGGGTTGCAACTGGTGGGTCTCGGATATAAGGCTTGAGCCCAACCTGTATGTTGCTCTGTTTGGCCAATAACAAAAGCGGTGGATCTGTCTTGACTGGTACTTCAGAGGCGGAAATAAAAACTTTAAAACGGATTTTGCGCAGCTTTTATGGCCTGTAGGCACGTGGGAGACAAACTAAAAGTTTGATCATTGAAGGATTTATGGAGACTCGACCTTTTTACCTGTTGAATAGCAAACTTAGTAAGTTGTAAGAATCCAATAGTTATGTTTGCCTGAGCATAAGTACCTGCTTAGTTATTGATTAATTGAATCTTGGATATACTAAACTTATTACTGATAATAGCTTATCTAGTAACATATAGAAGTAGCTCCTGAAGATGACTTTTGTCTGTCCAAAAGGTCCGATTCCGGACCCTGCAATTACAACATTTTTTTTAATCTTATAATGAGCAGACCATGCAGGCTTCCATTTCTGAAATGGTCCAGACTGTAGCTTATGGGGACCATCTGATAAACGAGTCGGCCTCGGATTTTCTAGAACTCGGTCCTAATGTAGGCACCTAAGAGAACAGCGTGAGCCTGGCCTCTTGCCAGCTCAATGAGCAGATTAAATATGAATAGCGATTTAGTAGTTCATTATTTACTACAAGTTGAAGGAACATTGCTTTATATTAATATCACTTATTTTCTCCATTTGTTCTTTATTGTAATCTTCTTACACTTTACACATTCTTTTGCCAAGTGACTTGTAGGATGTATGCCGTGATAATGAAAAAGATATGCTTAGAATTAGATAATTTTTAGTGACGACTATTGTTCTTTCTTGAATAGGATTCTTTAGATGGCTACTAATGACAACTATTGCTTTATGTCAGTATAATTCAATTCTGTACATATGGTATTAATGACCTTTATCCCATTGTATCTTTTGATAGCATAGAAAGGTGGATGATCATAAGAAAAATCTTCTGGAAACTGTGACTCTATAATCTAATTTGGGACTTCTTTGAATGTCCTGACACTTGATTGGACTGGATGCCTTGGTTCTTAATGAAAGAGATATTGCCTCAGCATACTCACCATCCAATCCTTCTCCCATCAGAAAGTGATCGATTATGTAGCATAACAAAGGTCCATAAAAAAGTAGGAAAAAATTTATGACTGTATGCCAAGTTGTGAACATGATGTTAACATACCATGTTGGTGCCAAATGGCTAGTCAATATTTATGAGCAATAGATGACCATGCCATAAAACCTTGATAGCCTGTTGGCGGTACTTGGACAAGCAGGTTGTTAGAGTAGTTAGAGTTTTAGTGGACGGGGTCTGGGTTTAGCAAGGGTTAGAGAGGCAGGGCTATGTGTGGGTTTAGCATTAGTTTTATCTGGGGTGTTGGTCGTAATAGACGAGGAAAGGGTTTTGGTTGTCAAATTCTTTTGCCAGGTAGAGAGATTGTACTCTGGTAACATGATGAGTGTTGGACTCAATTCAATGCAAGGTAGTCAAAGGCGTAAGGTGCACTCGAGACGCAAATGGTCCATATCGTCCGAGGGTCCGAGGTGCAAGGCGCACTTAAGACGCACATAAGACACGTGCCCGAGTAAAGCTAGACACAAAAATAAAAAATAAAAAAATAATATAAATAAATAAATGAATAAATAAATAAATTACTAATATAAGAAATAAAACAAACAAATTGAATATATGGCTGGAAATTGTGTATTTTTCATTCTTCTCAAAGGGAATATTTATACATAGTAAACAAATCTATTCCAGGAAAGTCAATTATACAATTAATCCTGACATCTATTGCCAATTAACAGCTATTTCTCAAATTCTAATACATTAGTTCCTATCTAAATAAGGAACATAATTATCTATAATATTCTACAACTGTATGCTCTCCCCCTCAAGTTGCTGCATAGATATCACACATGTCCAACTTGGATAGTGTTGTGTAGAATGGACCACTAGGGACATCATGAGTCTCCACATTGCTACTTGAATTGCCCTTTTAATGTAAGGAACCTTTATCTTCTCCGAGTCAAGATTATCTTTGATGTAGTTCCTATCCAACTCAACATATTTAGTCCGATCATGCTGCACTCGATTATTTGCAATTTCAATAGTTATGTTATCACAAAAGAGGGTCATAGGCTGTTCTGAACAAAATCCGAGTTCGGTGAGGAGAATGTTCAGCCAGGTGAGCTCCGTGGTTGCATGATGTAGGACACGGTATTCAGCTTCTGCACTAGACAAAGACACCACATTCTACTTCATGCTTCTCCAAGACACTAGATAGCCCTCAACAAATGATACATAACCTGATGTAGATTTTCCATCCGATCCGTATAACCCACAATGCCCAGATGACCACTTTTGGTGAACATTATACCTTTTCCTTGAGAAGACTTTGAGGTAAGCTAAAATGTGATTCACTGCAGCCATGTGTCGATCACTTGGATTGTGCATGAACTGACTCACAACACTAACTACATAAGATAAGTCAGGTCTAGTGTGAGTTAGATAAATCATTTTTTCCACAAACTTCTAATATCTCTCTTTGTTTGATGGAATTTGATCAGGATAAATACTTAAGCCATGATTCATCTTAATGGGTTGACAAGCTGAGTTCCCAGTTTTGGACAAGAGATCTAACACATACTTCCGTTGAGAAAGGAAGAGATCATGCTTAGACCGAGATACTTCAATGCCCAAAAAGTATTTTAGAGCTCCCAAATCCTTCATTTCGAACTCCTTAGACAAGTAGCTCCAAAGCTTTTCTATTTTGCTAAGGTTACCACCTCTGACTATCATGTCATCAACATAAATAATAAGTAAGCTAATATCATCTCTCTCTCTTTTGTAAAATAGAGTGTGATCCGCCATAGCTTGCTTAAAACCATACTCTTTCATAGTCCTCAATTTGCCAAACCATGCCCTTGGCGATTGTTTCAGTCCATACAGAGCCTTCTTCAACTTGCATACTTCATCTCTTTTTGATGTAAATCCAGGAGGGGAATCCATATATACCTCTTCCAAAAGATCACCGTGTGAAAAATGCATTCTTCACATCAAACTGTCTTCACGGCCAATCTAGATTAACTGCAAGAGAGAGTATAACTCTAACTGTATTCATTTTGTCCACGGGAGCAAAGGTCTTTTGATAGTTGATTCCATAAGTCTGGGTGTACCCCTTGGCGACCAGTCTAGCTTCATACCTGTCAATTGTCCCATCTGACTTGTACTTTATAGAAAACACCCACGTACACCCTACTGTCTTCTTATCCCTAGGAAGTTCGACCATCTCCCAAGTAGAATTTATCTGGAGAGCCTTCGTTTCTTCTATCATAGCTAATTTTCACTTGGGATTTTCAAGGGCTTCCTTAAAATGACTAGGAATAGATGCAGAGCAAGATTAGTCTTAGATAGATGATGAAATGACACAAAATCAGTGATAGGATAGACAATATTAGAGGTTGATTTCGAAAAACCAAACCTTTCAGGTGAGAAACCTAACCTATCAGGTTCTTTTCGTTCACGAAGAGGGTATCTTCTACCTTGATCTTCAAGATAGTAATTTCGGAATCAAGGAGGTGAAGAAGAATGTACCTCAAGATTTGTCTCAGAAGAGTTATTCGATGGCACGGTAGTATCACTGAGAGGAGTATTGGAGCATGGAGAGGGTATAACATCCTTGTTCCTCTTTTTGAAAAACAAATCATCTGGTCTCTCCATTCTTTCAATGGGTTTAGACTCATTCTCTAAAGATTCAAGATTATTAAGAGACTCCTCATGATCTAAGATTCATGATTATTAAAGACTACTCATGATTATTAAGAGGCTCATTCTGAACCTTAGCTGAGTCCTCCCCGTGACTTCTTGAAATCCAAAATCTCTTTTCTTCAAGCTATAATTTTTTTTCCTCTTTCTTACCACTGATCTCCCCCTGAAGAGGAACAAGAGACACGTCCCTAGAAAAATAAGACTCGCGTTCACATAATTGAATATCCATGGATACATAGTATTTTTCTGTTGGAGGGTGGTAGCATTTATAGCCCTTTTGAGAGGTCAAGTAGCCCAGAAACACATTTAAGGGCATGAGGATCAAGTTTGTCTCTTTGGTGTGAGTGAACATGAACATAACAGACGCATCTAAAAACTATAGGACAAGGATTTAAGGCAAAAGGGATAGAGTGAAACTGAGATAACATGTGCAAAGGAGTTTGATAGTTAATAACACACTGCGATAACATATGCAAAGGAGTTTGATAGTTAATAACACGAGTAGGCATACGGTTCATAAGAAAAACAGCAGCTATGACAGCATCAACCCAAGTTTTTTTTTTGGAACACGCATAGTAAAGCATAAACCTCGTGCCACTTCAAGAGTGTGGCAATTTTTACACTATTATGCCGTTTTGTTGGGGTGTATACGTGCAGGTTGTCTAGTGAAGGATGCTATTTTTGTTGAAAAATTCATTAAGGGAGTGATCAACAAACTCATGACTATTATCAGAGTGAAAAACCTTAACATGTGTGTTAAACTGTGTGACAATCATTTTCGAAAATTGAGGAATAATTCTTATTACATCATCCTTAGGTTTCAGCAAGTAAACCCAACTCATACGAGTGCAGTCATAAATAAAAGAGAGAAAATATCTATGACCTAAAGTAGGGGTAGAGAAAGGACACCACACATCCTTAGTTTTCAGCAAGTAAACCCAACTCACTAAGCATTGTTCTTTTTTTTAGCTTGTTTTAGTTTGAACCACTCCGGGTAACCATGCTTCTTCCAGCAAACATCTACCGTATGCTTGGTGCTATTGCAGTGAGTGCAAAAGAGTGTTGGCCGGGTATTCTTCTTCTGGACAACCATTGCCAAAACCTCGGGATGTTCTTCTAAGCTCATAGTGGCCTGCTTTTGTTCCTTACGACAGACTTGTGAATATGCTTCCTCTAGACTTGGTATAGGAGAAGTAGCCAAGACTTGAGCACTCGATCCAGATTGTGATCATGACCCGCGAGAAACACATAAACATAATCCTCACCAGTACGTTTTCTCAGTTTCTCAATATCAATTGGGCACCCATTCGATCCAGATTGTGATCATGACCCGCGAGAAACACATAAACATAATCCTCACCAGTACGTTTTCTCAGTTTCTCAATATCAATTGGGCACCCATATCATTGGGCTTGCGATAATCAAGTTCCGAGAATATGGAGTTCAGCTCGTTGTAATAATCTGCAAGAGGATGACCTCCTTGTCGTGATTGGAATGATTTCTTCATTAGTTCATATACTTGAGAGAAATTCGAGACATCAAGATAGCTCCTCCTGGCTGCATCCTAAACCCCCTTAGTTGTTCCATACTGCACAAAATGTGCCAGCAATATGCCTTCTCAGCCATGATTATCCCTTTCTGTAGGTGCAACCTTCCTTCCAGTTATATTATCTTCCTTCTGCCAACAATATGCATCTCCATAATTTGAGACCAAACACGATAATTAGTACCGTCCAACTTAAAAAAAAATGTTGGAAAATAAGTCCTGTGAACATTCATCGTGGATGGCTTCTTGTTGTCGGGGACAATCACGCTCGTGTTCTCAGCCATGATGTAGAGGAGGAGATGAAAGAAGAGAAAGGAGTCGGCTATGGTTTCGGCCGAGAAAAGAAATTGTAGCGGAATTCTTTCCCTCAGCTTTCATACCAAATTGAATATATGGCTGAAAATTGTGTATTTTTTATTCATCTCAAAGGAAATATTTATACATAGTAAACAAATCTATTCTAGGAAAGTCAATTATACAATTAATCCTGACAGCTATTGCCAATTAACAACTATTGCTCTGATTCTAATACATTAATTCCTATCTAAATAAGGAACATAATAATATAGAATATCTACATCTGTATGCTAACTAAACATGTTAAAAGTTTAACATAACCAAGTGAACTAACAACAGTAACAGTCAACAAAACTAACAAGGATTTATGTTCTTTAACAAAATGTTACAAAATGAAAGGAACACAAATTGTAAAATAAAAACATGATCAATAGAATAATCATTCATCTTCATCAAACTTGTCCATTAAATTATCATCACCATTATTACTCACATTAATATCATCCAAGTTGAAACCCTCAATCTCCTCCTCCGTATCTTCATCATAATCAAACCTATCATCTTCAACTTGCAGATTTGATGTTGTAGAAACTATATTGCTTGAAGTTGTAGTAGTAAATCTTGATGTTGATGTCGTTTGTCTTGTGTTTACTGGAGGCTCTTCAACCCCCATTGCTAGACCCACATCTTTACATGAGAGTTGTTTATAATCAAAACCTAGCTCATCTTCATCATTTGAATTTTCCATTTTCCCAATCAACTACTTGTTGCTATTATCAATCTTCTAAGCATATGGGATCAATATCATCCCTCATATTGTAGCGAGCTTTGAATTTTTTATTATACTTGATGTAAATCAAGTCTTGTAGTTTCTGGTGCTCCAATTTGTTTCGTCTATTTGGATTAATCTTTTCTAAGAGAGAAAATAAATGAATATATTCATCAAAATAAAGTGTGTATCGTAATAGTATAGTAAAAAAACTTGCTTGCTAAAATATACTCCAATTTCTTTCACAACCGGATGCACTACATGTTAGACTAAGTACTTTGATTGCAAAGTCTCGCAATTTAGGAGCTTTACCACCATATAAATTCCACCACACATCTGTAAGGTAATTGTATTATTAGACATGAAAATTGCAACTAGTAGTAGTACTAGTAAGTAATAAACAAAATAAAATATCATACATGAAAATTGCAACTAGTAGTAGTACTAGTAAGTAATAAACAAAATAAAATATCATACATGAAAATTGCAACTAGCATACTGGGTGATTTGCTGCTCCTTGATCTTTTGGTAAAGTTGGAACCAAAGAGACATAGCTTTCTTGTACAATGATAACTCATCCATAATTTAATCACATCTCCCGACTTGGGACTAGTCTTTTTATGCATGCGTACAATCCGTCAACTTCTTCTTTATTAGACTCCATATTAGGATTGTTATATAAGAAATGATGGTTCAAAAAATGACCCGCAATATGCAATGGATAATGACGCTGTCAGTGATTTCAAATATTGTCTTATACTTCTCTTCATTACCATCAAAAGCTTTTCCGATACTCCTTAGTCCTATCCGTTGCGTCATATATGTGTTCCATTGCAAGTTTCTTTTCATTATCAACAAGACAAGACATGGGCAAGAGGGCCCATTATCTTCAAAGTAAAATATACTTTAGTCCAAAAAGAACTTATACAAATGACCTTTAATGCCTTCTTAGCTTTTGCTTCCTTTGCACATCTACTTTCCATCCACTTCTCCAACGTGGACATGTTTCTCAACAATTGCTTATAGACACTTTGCAACGTAAGGACCGATGTCGCAAAGCGTGTGACTCCACATCTCACTAACTTCTTGTTGGTGAACTCCCTTATCATGTTCAACACATGTGTGATTGTAGGTAAACCCAACAAGATTGATTGCTCTACCGATGGTCTTCTTGTTCTTATCAATCTGTCCAATATCCTCCAACATAAGATCTACGCAATTTTGCCGCACACGATGTCCAGAAGAAATGCTTCTTCGTTGCCTCCAAAAGTTTGCCTATTAATATCAAAAGTAAACAAAATTTAAAACAATTAGGATAGATAGTTACTAAAATAAAAAAAAAATTTAAATATGTCATAACTCATAAGTGAACCAATTTACTATCCAAGACAGTTGCTTCAATTATCTGAAATCACTTGAACTACATTCTTTCTACCAATACATTCTACAAACTTGTCAAGAAGTTCAAACATCTTTTTTTTGGTCTTCACAAAGGATCAAGGTAGTCAAAGGTGCAAGACGCACTCGAGGCGCAACGGGTCCATATCGCCCGAGGCATAAGGCACACTTAAGGCACGTGTCCGAACGAAATGAGGCACAATTTTAAAAATAATAAAAATATATAAATAAATAAATAAATTAGTAATGTAAGAAATAAAACCAAATAACATATTAAAACCAATAAAAATATGTTAAAACATAACCGAGTGGACTAGCAGAGCAACAATAACACTCAACAGAACTAACAAAAATTTTATTCTTCTTACCACGCTTTTAGTATATTTAATTTTTCAAGTCCAACTGTAGCCAAATTTGGCAACCGTGAAAAGAGCTACATCCCTCCCACTTGTATGAGGTAAGGGCTCTCTCTCCGTTTCAATTTTTTTTTTAAACAAAAAACACATAAGGCGCGTCTAGGCGCGTTTTTTCTTTGTTGCGCCATGCTGAAAGGCGCACCTAAGGCGCGCCTTTGGGTGCGTCCTGAGAAAGACGCCTCGCCTAGTGAGGTGCGAGGTGAGCCTTTGACTACCATGCAAAAGATGAACCATCAACGGGCTCTGTAAACATAGTTTCTTTCTTACCATTGACCCAGAAATTGATCATCCTTTGCTTTTTATCTGTCTATGCATCGGACATGATGGAACAACCATTTTTTGCCCGATCTTCCTTATAACCCTTAATTAAATCTTATGTGTAAGCCAACTCCTTTTTAAGGTACGATACTCTCAACTCATGGTAACCTTGGAGGTTTCAATTTTGGACAATAATTTTCAATTGCATTAATCATAGTCCTGAAACTTTATAGACGTGCTACATTGAAAGCTATTCCCGCTTGATAAAAGAAACGAGCTGTATGTTGAACTATTCTCCCTTTTAGCTCTTTGTTACAAGTTCCACTCATGCTAATTTGTCTAGCTTTTTCTTCCTTTTCTGCACTTTGGGTTCTACTCGTATAAAGATACACTGGACCATTCAAATTATATGCTTTTGTCTTCATCTTCTTGCGACTATCCGCTTCACCTTCGATTCTTGGACTTGACCGTCCTCTTTTGTGTCTACCACCTCCACGCAACCCTTGAACTTCCAACCTCTTCATCAACATCATCATCCAAGTCATAATTTAGCTCAAAAGTTTGAACCTTGGTGTTTTCTTTTAGGTTATATAGTTCTCCAACTCTTCCTTAACATCTGGAGGACATTTACGACATACCTTGGCATTCCTACACTTCTCAATTTAATGTTGCTTTGTTCAATGTATATTAACTTTTGTAACCTTGTTACAAAATAAGCAAGCTACTGAATTGTGATCTTTAGGGTACGTCATAATATTGTACTTCCAATCTGGATCTTTTCGACTGGTGTTTGAAGAGCTTGAAGATCCCATTCCTTGATTCTCTCAGGCTGCTATTTTTTATGAAAACAAGAGTGAAACGTATAGTGATAATTTCCCAAATAATAAGTCCATATTTCTAACAATAGCACAAGTATTTACTTGTGTAAATCCTCAAGCAGAAAACTACATGCAAAAAAAGTGAAACTTGAACAAAAGTAGGTAGGCAACATTTTAATATCTTTCTTCCATTTAGTTTAGGTTTATTTCATTTAAACTATATAAAAGATTAATATGGATCATATACAAAAAGGCAGTAAAAAAAACTCAAAATTACTATAAAAAAATGCAGAAGCTCCTTTATCAGTTGTGTACACAACCCTATTTCTAGTCTTTTTGACGTATCTGTGCAAAGAGCAGATTTAGGTATTGCAATCAAGGTAGTCATAGGTGAAAGGTGCACTTGAGGCGTAAATGGTCTATCGTCCGAGGCACACTTAAGATGCTCACTCGAGTGAAGCGAGGTACAAAAATAAAAAAAATACATAAATAAATAAATTAGTAATGTAAGAAATAAAATCAAATAATATACTAAAACTAACAAAAATATGTTAAAACATAACCAAGGGAACTAGCAGAGCAGCAGTAGCACTCAACAAAACTAACACGAATTTGTACTATGTCTACCACGCTTGTAGTATTTTTTTTTTCAAGTTCAACTGTAGCCAACTTTAGCAACCATGTAAATGACTACCTCCTACTTGTATGAGATAATGGCCATCTCCCTGTCCCAAAGTTTTTTGTGAAAAAAAGAAAAACTAAAAAAAGGCACGTCTGTGTGCACATTTTATTGGTTGCGCCTTGCTGAAAGACGCATCTTGGGTGCGTCTGGAGAAAGGCGCCTCACGTAGTGAGATGTGAGACGCCTCCAGGCGAGCCTTTGACTACCACGACTGCAATATTTTTTTTTCTATTAAGTTTTTTAGTTGTATACATTATTTTGTCCGTACTTTAGGAACCGGATCACCTAAGAGAAGAATATTGATATCCTCTCTTAATAGATGCTTTCCTTTCACATTTTTCTCTTGTCCACAAAGAGAAAAACATTTATATCTTGCAGGCAGAAAGTTGTTTAAAACATAATGTGGATAGTAATCGTATACAAAAAATCAGTTTAAAAAACTAAAAATCAGTAAAAAGAGTCATGTATACAAAAAATAATCCCCCCCCCCCCCACCCCCCCACCCCCCCAACACAAAATCACCTCCTACCAAAAAAAGACTCAAATGAGTTGCAAAAAAATATTAGTCTCCAAAAAAATTAGTCCCCTAGAAAAACTCAAAGCTCCTCCAAAAAATCACACGAGAGAGGGAGAGTCGTCTGGAAGCGCTATGGGCTGGATGCGCTAGAGCTCAACTTTTTTTCTTTTTCTTGATGCTTCTATGTTTTTTTTTGCAAAGCCACCTGGTGGATGTAGTTTAAGGAGGAGCATCTTTAATTGTGCCAGTTTAATTGAGCCCATGAAGGTTTATTTCCGAGAGAAGACACGAGACATGCTTTTACTATTGAAAAGCACCTTGTGAAATGGCGCGCCTTCGAAACTGCGCCTCGCTTAGCGAGGTGTGAGATGCTGCTCATGCCCCTTGATATGCATGCCTTGGGTGCTTCTTTGACTACATTGACTCAATGAGATAAAAGTTTCATGAAAGGTTGTGAGAACATATTTATAGGAATAGATGAGTGCCCCTCTTTAGTTCCTATCCAAAGTGGGACCAAAAAGGGAGTACAAAGAGAAAATGGACATAACATAGGAACACCTAACTAGTCTAACAGGGTTTCAGCTCATGCAACCAAGGGCTACCTTCAAGTTCCCCTAGACTATAAAGGGTCCAGATGAAGAGCTAAAATGATACAATTTGCTACAGGGAATTGCATTCCGCTGTACACGGTAAGTCAAAGAGTTAAAAGAAATGATATTCCCTTGAAAAAGATATTGCATGTTGCTCATTACTTACCACAAAGCCAAACATGAATTTCTTTGTATGTGAACCTTACATTTCTAGAGTGTCTTTCATTTGACATCTAATCTCATAGTCCAACTTTGTTCTATGCCAAAGCGTATTTTATTATCAGTGCTTATGCATAGAGTTGGGGATATGAGTTCCTTTAAATATAATTGGATATTTTCTAACTTAGGTTGACAAGGCTTTGCAAAGCATGGAGGAAGAAGCTGAGCGTATATACAAGGATGAAAGAGGTTTACTTCTTGAAGACGAGGCAGCTTCTGCAAGAGATTCAATGTTAGTCTCTTTGGAATATTATTGTTGTTATTCTATTAGTTTCCTATTAATTTAAAACTGTGTGACGACCTCTTAGTTGGTGTAAGAATTCAGAGTTATTTATTATCTTAATCTCCCCTCCGTCTTGTGTTAGTTGATGAAATTGTAAATTGATTCCTGGTTTACACTTGAGATCTATGACTACGCGTATACATCAACCAGTAAAGAGTGAAGACTAACACATACGACTATATCCCTTAGCACATCATACACCTCTGAATCATTTTACTCTGCTCAAGGATTTTTTACATGTGTAAGCCAACACAACAAAGCTAGAGAATAGCCTATTTCGGAAGGATTTCAGCTCCAAGGGAGCGTAGCTCGAGATAGGCGAAAAGCTTAGCACCATGGGAGCTTGCACCTCGCTTTAGCTACGCTTATTTGCCGTGAACAAAAGTTGAACGAACTTTTTGTATTACAAACGGGAAAAAGTAAAAAAAAAACTCCTAAACACAACATCTAAGTATAGTTGTTGATTCTGGGGAAGTGTGACGATGGGGATCGAACACTACAGTTGATTCCTTTACTCCGTTGACGATCTAACGAGGTAAAAGAAGATTGCAAGTCTCTGCTTAATAGCAAGAAGAACAATAATTCGACTCTCTCGGTTTATGCAAAAGCTCTCCGTGTGTGGGATGAAGGAAGACTCCTCCTATTTATAGTAATATGGAAAAGTCCATCAATGCGCACATAAACGATGCGCACATAGATTACGACGCGCAGGGGCACTGCGCATGCTTTACGTTGCCACCCGACACTTCTGAACAAAATACGGTTGCTACTGCGCGTACAAAGCGCAGCTAACCGCCACGTGGCAGTGGTTAGGATATGGCTGTTGCTGAGGTCTTGGACCGTTAACACCCGTCATAGGCATCACCAAGTCAGGGATACGTGGTGCGTGCCTGTTGCTCTAAGATCTTGTGCTTTTATGATCTGATGCGCATGAAGGAGTTACATAGAGGGACTTGGCGTATAACTTCTAAGGTGCATGGCTTCTGAGCCGCATGCGAGAATTCATTCGTCAGCCACGTGGCATGGAACAACTGTAACCGTCAAAAAGCAGTCATAATTGCTATGACGTAAGTACTGACGCAGGTTGTCAGCTCGCATTTAGAAGCGACTTTGTCTTTAGTGAAGAGCCTTCAATGCGCGTTTTGAGCGATGCGCACATGGTGGCCAAGGCGCACGGAGTTATAAATGATGCCTCTTGGGTTGTCGTGCGGCCGTCGACCGTACGTACTTCGAGGCACGAGCTTCACCATATTTCAAAGTGACAGCTTCATTAATGCTGCATTAAATGCCGAGGGGATGTTTGAAGGCCCATAGGCGCATGGAGTTCTGGCACATCTGAGGCTGGCTGTATCAAGCTTTTTGAGGTGGACGCATAATGCGCATGGTTATGGAGGTGCATTGTTTTGAATTTTTCATGCTTCTACAAGACCCCGTTCAAAGTTTCTAAAATTTGAACAAGTTTTGAAATACTTTGAACAAGAAGCATGGCCAGTAGAGTTTCACGTGCATGGATTTGTACGTCCAATGTCGCATGGCCGGTTGGTGCATGGCTTTGTGCGTCCAATGGCACATGGACGGTTGGCGCATGGCGGATCTGACAGGCTGTTAAATTTTCTTGGGGATGAGTACTTTTTGGTTTGGCCCAATCTTCGAAACGACGACGACACACTTTATTCTTATCGGGCCATGCGCTTTCCTAGGCTTATAAATAGGCACTTAGGGGGAGAGAAAGTTTTACTTTTTCTTCAAACCCTAGAAAGAGAAGCTTTTCATCTCCTTCTTCTCCTTCTCCGAGAAACCCTAGTTCTTCCCCATGGCTCCCAAGTCTTCTAAGGCTACTGCTGCTGGTATGAGCAAGGAGAAAGGCAAGAAGAAGGCTGCTGAAGACGCCGTCGAGGAGCCGGTTGTCGTCGACACCATACGCCCCCACGTCCGTAAGGAGGTCAAAGGTGGATGGCCGCCGTTGATGACTGTTCTTTCGAACACAGACACTTGTGCATGGTCAGGCGCATGGATGAGTGGCCATCTGGAACATGCGCCGACCAACTCTACTTCTGACGCGCATAGACGAGGCTGAAAAGCTTCGTTCTGAAGATGCGCATAGGTTTTACACCGTTCATGGACTTTTGTCCAGAAGATGCGTTGATGCAGTCTTGTGCATGGATGGGTAATCCACCATGCACATGCTTTTAGCGCGCATAGACATCTTAAGAAAGCTTTATCTCGTGCTGTACTAAGGCTTGTTTTTTCCTAAGTCATATGCTGTTGAAGGATGGCGCATGGTTTTAAGTCACCTTTTTTGTTTTATGACTTTTTTCTTAACTTTTTTGCTTATTCCTTTATGCATTGTCTATGGCGGTGCCGTTTATGGACGAGGTTTTGTTTGACTACTCCCTTTGTCAAATGGGCTTGGACCATAACGAGGAGGTCGTCAATCCTGCTAAGGCCGTCATTCTGAAAGACCAGCCTCCACAGAGGATGGCTCAAATCGAGGTTCAGCACTTCGTCTTCCTCCAACATATGATGGAGATGGGAAAGCTCCTTGTGGTTGATGGCACCGACTCCTTTAAGAAGTCCCCGTTCCTGTTTGGGGATAAGGTGGTCTCCTATAATGCTAAGATTTTAAAGATCAAGGAGGATTGATACTTCGAGGCGAACGACCTTTGGTTGTCTGTACCATGGACCGAGTGTTAGTTGCCGCTTTCGGCCTTCACTTGCTTGACCTCGAGGAGGAGGATGGACTGGGAGCTTACCCCAACCCGAAGGGGCGCGCTGGTGGGACATTTCAAATCGACTCCAGTTTCTATAAGAGGAATGTCTTCACTTATGCACGGGATGGGCTATTCTACTCCTTGCGAGTGTTACGCCCTGGGTGTCTAGTTAGTGATGTGCCTCCCGATAATTTGTCTTTTGGCGTTTCTACTTTTGTGAATCGTTTTTCGGAGAAGGTCTCGTATCCGAAAGGTAAATTTCGGGTTGAAGGTTGGTGTCATACCGATCTCAAATGGCATGACCTGACCTTGTGGATGCTGGCCAAGTATGAAGATGTCCTGAGGGAATACGGGCATGCTGACACCGTCTTCGGAATCCCGAGGATGACTACCCCAAGTATGTTGAGGATCTATGTTACCAGGACTCGGGTACGGGTGTCGGGTACAGGTACATATCCAAGAGTCGGGCCCTTTGAACTCATAATTGAAGGACACACGGACTCGGCTAAAAATGATCCAAATTTTGGGTACGGGTACGAGGATATGACTAAGGTTTCGTAAAAAGACAACATGTAATTATAAATTACTAGTAAACTTTACTCAACTAGTTGAATAAGTCCCTAAGGGACCGTCCCATCAGCTACCTTACTACTTAACTATCAGTCTACCATATTAAAATAAACTATCTACATAATTATCACATTAAAATAAACTATCTACATCACTACCACATTATAATAAACATCTAATTCACTACCAGTCTTTCGATTGTCACCATGAAGGATCCGATTGTCACCATGAAGGATCGGATACAGATTTCAGACCCACACCCATGTCCTAAAGGGTCGACACGGGTACTTCTCCTTAAAGTGGAGAGTCCGGGTAACATAGTTGAGGATAGATACCCCTAGACACATCGGTGTCAGTTCCCCGGAACGGAGGGTTATCGTGAAATACCGGAGAATGACTACCCCCAACTTGCACCTCGTATTGTGCAACAGTCTCCCTGAGGAAGACTTAGTTCTTGAGCGAGTGTTTTGGAATACCCTGTTATTGGGCACTGCTAGCTTGCTGCCTCGGGGCCGGCTCTTTGGTGCACTGGCCGAAATCGGAGGATTGTTTGACTTGGAATTCCTTTTCATAGACGGTGACTTTCAAGTAGCATGGCAGGAGGCGAAGGGCAATTCCTCTTTGTCTTCAATTTGCACCCTTTTCTCGAGACACTGTCGGATCGGTGCCACTAGTTGCAGTCGCTGGAATACGGACTGCCTAGGTGGAGAGACTGTCGTTTTGGCACAACAACAGATTATGACAATGTTAGCACAAGTATGCCCTGAAGAAGGCACGTTATGCGTAACGATTGTCTTCTTCGCTTTGCGCTTGTGACTAATCACGTCGCGCAAATCTTGGGAAGAGAGGTTCACAGTTACACCTACTTCATGCGCATGGTTAAACCGAGCGCTTGGATGTGTATGTGATTTGGGTGCTCCCTATCTAGTTCCAGCACATGAGCTGTGCCTAGATCATTGGTGGATTAGTGTGAGACAGACCTACTTCATGCGCGCAGCCAATCTGGGCGCATAGGTCTGCTTATACAACATTTGCTCCCTGGCTTGGTTCAAGTGCATGAAATACATCCAAGTTACAGGAGGACTTAGGGAACTGACCCATTCTGGGCGCAAAAACGTCTGGATCAGTTCTGTACAATTTACCATTAGTTGCGCGCGTGACAGTCAGCACATGCTTCTGGTTCGTTGTTGGAGTAGCAGATTGAGCATGCATGGCTCGTGCTGCTTTGGACTTCTTAGCACCTGAAGGCGCATAATAATCAGAGACCAAATTTTTCTCGCCTACTTGGCACGAGATTATGTCAAAGACAGACGTCTTACCCTGCGTTGAATGTTTGCTGCGCAGCCTGCGCTGGGGCAGCTGCGTCCTTCTTGTGCTGCGCCCTCGCTTGGGGACGCATGGACTAAAGAGTCAGCCTTGGCTCTCTTGCCAGAGCCAAAAAGTTGGGCTTCCTGCGTGTCCGTAGCAGGCTGCACAAGCGCATGATCAGCACCGTCAGACACGGCCTCTGGAAGCGCATCTTCTTCAGCACTTGGGCGAGGCTCAACGGCCTTAGCCACCCAAGTACGGTGACTCTTATTTGGCTTTGCTAGCCGTTTCGAAGGACTCGCATTGTTCTCGAAGAGCATATCCTCAAAGGCTTGTTGGTCGAAATGTACGGCCAATATCCTTTGAGAGGACCCGAGCAAGTTGTCGTCGGATTGCGTCACCACCTTCTCGTAAGAGAAGAAGAAAGTTTCCAGCAGAGTCACCAGCTTGTTTGCTATGAACAAAAGTTGAACGAACCTTTTGTATTACAAACGAGAAAAAGTATAAAAAACTCCTAAATAAAACATCTAAGTACAGTTGTTGATTATGGAAAAATGTAACGATGAGGATCGAACACTACATCTTATTCATTTACTCCATTGACGATCTGACGAGGTAAAAGAGGATTGCAAGTTTCTGTTCAGTAGCAAAAAGAACAACAATTCGGTTCTCTAGGTTTTATGCAAAACCTCTCTGTGTATGGGATGAAGGAAGACTCCTATTTATAGTAATTTGGAAAAGTCCATCCATGCACACATAAATGATGCGCGTATGGATTATGATGCGCAGTGGCGCTGCGTGCATGCTTTACGTTGCTACGTGGCACTTTTGAACAGAATACGGTTGCCACTGTGCATACAAAGTGCAGATAACCGCGACGTGGCAGTGGTTGGGATATGACTGTTGTTGAGATCTTGGCATGTTGACACCCGTCATAGGCATGACCAAGTCAAGGACACATGGCGCGTGTTTGTTGCTCTAAGATCTTGTGCTGTTATAAAGAAATATTCTGATGCGCATGGAGGGACTTGGCGCATGACTTCTGGGACGCATGTCAAGTTTAGGCGCATGGCTTCTGAGCCGCATGCGAGGATTCATCCTTTGTCAGCCATGTGGTATGGCACAACTGTAACCGTCAAAAAGCAGTCATGATTGCTATGACGTAAGTACTGACGCATTCTGTCAGCTCGTACTTCGCAGCGAGTTTGTCTTTAGTGAAGAGCCTTCAATGCGCGTTCTGAGCGATGCGCACATGGCGGCCTAAGCACGCGGAGTTATAAATGATGTCTCTTGGATTGTCGTGTAGCCGTCGACTGCACATACTCCGAGGCGCGAGCATCACCATGTTTCAAAGTGACAACTTCATTAATGCTGCATTAATTGCTGAGGGGATGTTTGGAGGCCCATAGGCGCATGGAGTTCTGGCGCAGCTAAGGCCGGTAGTATCAAGCTTTTTGAGGTGGGTGCATGATGCGCATGGTTATGGTGGCACATGGTTTTGAATTTTCCATACTTCTACAACGCGGACTTTGATTTTGTTGCGGACATCTGCAATCACTGCTGTAGCTCCTATATGCATTTCAAACACTACTGTACCTCCGTTATTTTGTTACGAACAAGTTTGAGCTAGAATATCGAAACACAAAACAGTTTTGAGGTTGGTGACCTCTATTTGTCTTCTAATTATGCATGCACCTTGCTTTTGCTCGGACGCACTCTGGCTTTTGTGCTTTGAGCTAGGCCCCAAATGACCTTGGTACCTAATTGTCGCCTTTGGTAAATATGCTTTTGATGGAATATGATATAGTTAAGAATATGAATTATGGGGTTCTAGTGTATTTTTTATTATCTATGATTACATGAATATATCCTAGTAGAATCTAGTGAACGGGTAGGGTCCCTTGTACTTATAGAGGTGGTCCGAAACTCGACCTAAAGCTTATACATGTGGAGGCCGACTCCAAAATTTGGACCCGTATGACTAATGGTTCATGTTCGGGTTGTCAACTAGCACTACCTGGACCCGGCTTGATAACATCCTTAGTGATATGTAGGGCTGTCAACAGTTTGGCTTCATGTGAAACCCGATCTCGACCTGAAATTATTTCGGTTTCAAACTTTATACCCGATTTCCATTCTGGTTCTGGTTTTGACATATGAGGACCGTTTTCGATCAATTGAAAAACAGTTCCGGTTAACAGGTTATGTTTAAACAGAAGACTTATGAGTTTTAAAACCTCAGACCGGATTATATTCTGGATTTTATTTGTTGTACCTGAACCGGACCCAAAGTTGATATAGTTTTCCTATTCTGTCAATCCCAATCTTTTGTTTAAAAAACAGGTTAGCTTACCAGTTACCATTGACAGGCCCAGTGATATGCATGTGATTTATTTATATTCATATGTAGGTTGCTTTATATATTACTTTTTTAGAAGGATCAATTGTATTCATAATATATATTTTGGTTTTTTATTTCAATATTATTTATATGAACATTGAATTAAACATCAACAAATAAGTATTTTGTAAAATCATAATAATATTTAATAAACTTTTAAAATAGTTAAATAGTAATATATTATGAATTTAATTTGTCAAGTCAAAAACTTTCAAATATGATTTGACTAGTGGCAATAGGGATTTCAGAACCCAACAGGGATGACTCCACAGTAAAATGATCATAAATAATATTCAACCAGAGATTTTGGAGCATATAAGTCTCTATTGCTATTTACTTGTAGGCTAGAACAGCTTAGTTCAGAAGGATTATCATGATACTGTCATACATGGTATCAGGAGTACCGTTGCATTTAAGTTGCTGAAACCATGATTGTTTTCTTAAACTTATTTCCCTTATTTACAATGGTTTTTTAATGTTCTATTAGCAGTATCACAGTGTGTATGTTTAAAGAATAACAAAGAAAGATTTAGGTTTGTTCTTTCTCCATCTTGCACTTAGGAATGGTACTAATACTAAAGAAGGCATGAAAGATACCTATTATTATGTTCTTCAATTGTACAACCTATAAGAAAGTTACCCTTTATTCTGATGTTTTTCTGACAAGATGTGGAACCCGGAATGTTTGACACAGTGAAAAAATGCCTTTGACTTTTGATAGATTTTAATTTTTAAAAGGAGGCTTATGAGACGTTATGATAGGTTAATTCTTGCAATGAAAGTTTTTGGTTTTCATCATAGATTCTATAAAATTATTTCCTTTAGTCAACTTTTAAAAACAGAGAAATACCGTTGCATTACATCCTAAATGTTACATAATTTGACTACGTTGCACAAATACTCTTGGAAGGACGGTATACATGCCGACTTATATTTGACACGATTGTTGTTGACACTCATGTCAGATATGGCTTGCCCATGTCTAGGCTCGAAAGGGACCCAAAACACTATTGAAGGTGATTTTGGCATGTTCATGACAGTGCCAAACATAATTTACATGTGAGAAAGTATTCTCCCTTTGCAGCAAATCCGTTCTAAATGTTTTGCATCCTAGTTACTATTCAGAACATGTTTAAAAATAAATATTACTAAGGTCTAATGTATAAAATATGTATTTTTTATAAATACATTTTCATGTGTATATACAATTGTATCTACGCATTACATGTATACCATATTCGGAATCCGAATCATGTCGGTATCTGAATCTGTCTCCATGCCAATGAAACCTACTTTTTTGATGTGTATATTTGCGGCTTCGTCAGGTATGAGCAGGCTGAATTTATTGAGAGGGAACTGGAGAGGATGGCTGAACAAATTAAGTCAATTATTGAAGCAATGAACGCTAAACAGGTATATATTCACATCTTTGTTATATGACACTTTTCGAACCTCTAGTCTAACTTAATCATATTATTTCAGGGAGGTGATCTGGATGCAGTTGATGCCATGACACCTATTGATGTTGTTGTCCGGATACTAAACAATCAGTTGAGTTCGCTAGTGTGGATTGACGAGAAGGTAGCGTGGATGAAATTACTCATATGATCATTTGCTTGTTTCCACAATTGTTCGCTAATTGTAATTTCTTGGCCGAATGTGATACTATATTGCTAAACCTAAACATAATCCTGTTACTAACTTCACAATTGAAGTAGAAACCTTAAAAACGAACATTAGACACTATTATGAGCCTAACATTAGGGATTCAGGCACAAATCATGGACTGTCGGATGTCACTAAACTTTACCTTGTTACCATCGATTCTTACTGATCAGGGTCATTGGACAAGCAATTTTGCAATTGTGTTACTTATCAAAGGTATTAATTAGATTTTAATTAACAGTTAAAACCAGGTAGAGTTAGATCTATTAGTTAAATTCAGCTAATTTTGGTTCTTAGTAATACATTCTTGGGTGAGTGAGACATAAACAACAGGATTAGATGGTTTGAAAGAGATGGAAGTTGAAATCTTCATATCTTACTGATGGATGCTTAATCAACCATGAACACTGTATATTGATCTTTCATTGGACTGCTTGCAGGCCATGCTTACTGGTAACCAGGTCTTAGCTGATAATTATGCTAACTTTTATTAACAACTTGTAGCCGGTGAGGAAGGAAACTGTAGGTTTTCTGAAGGTTTCACATAGTAACAAAATCTCGGGAAAAGTTTGTGTAGCAACTACTTACTAGCAAGAGAGGAGAAATAAAATGACGTTATAAGGTAAGACTAAGTGGAGGTGTTGGAGAAGACTAAATCTGTTCTTTTATGGTTGACAAATAACCATGGAATACATGGGAGTATCTTGATGTATAAACCATTCGTTTTGTTATGACGGAGAGGTATAGAGTTGAGGCATACACTTTGATATAAACTAATACAAATTCAACTAAGGAAAGACCTAGTTGTTAGAGGCTAAGCGTAGGCGACCTAGGCGTATATGTAAAATATATGTCGACTCACTTGGTGTTAATTTTCCCTGGTTGTGGTGATGGTTGCCTAGGCATGCCCAGGCGACCTCCTAGGGTGCCCAAGGGAAATACAGGGTGGGTTTTAGGCTTGCTTAGTGTTTGATGCTTATTTCAAACTTTTATGCTTTTGTGATCAAATATATATGCTTAGTTTATAAGTATGTTACATTGTAGACTTCTAGTAAATATGCATGAGCAACATTTTTTTTTTTTTTTTTTTGAATTTTCAAGAACCGAAGTTCCTGGGCAATGCCTAGGCGCGCGTAGGCGAGTCGGGAGGGCTTTTGCCTCGCCTTGCCTAGCGCCCGGAACAACATAGGGAAAGACAGTTGGCATGCCTTTTGTAAAGGGTTGTGTATGAATGTCAGTCAAGCAATGGGGGTCTGGTAGGGCCATTAATTAGAGATCCTGGCCCAAACCTAATGCAGTTTGAAGTTGGTTCGATGTTTTAGAGCCTAATTTGGCCTTACTGGCCTTAAGTTTGGGTTGGGCTCGGGTGGGTGGGCCAAGTTCGTCCACCCTGAGCACCTAGGACCAATGTTAGCAGGGCCGGCCCTGGCCCAGGGCGGCCAAGGCGACCGCCCAGGGCTCCATAAAAACGAGGGCCCAAAAAATTTAATTTAAACATATATATATATATATATATATATATATATATATATATATATATATATATATATAATCTTGTATCTAAAAGAGAACTAATATGTAACATGATCCTCTTTTAGTATAAAACAATTATGGTGTAGTGGTTGTTATATTGAACTTATATACTCGAGGTCCTAGGTTTCAATTATTGGTTGTAACATCTTTTTAATTTTTTTATATTATATATGGCCCCATTTATATGGGCCCCATTTTGAAAGTTTGCATAGGGCCCCCATGAACTCAGGGCCGGCCCTGAATGTTAGGTTGGTTATTTTCTGTAGAACTTTAATGAAGTCAACTTGTGCGCTTGTACTTGCAAGGTACGAATTGCTTAATACCCTGAAAATAGAAAATGATTGTTAAATTAATTGGCTAATTTTATAGATGAGAGTGCAAAACCAATTATCCATAAAATATTAGGCCTGTAAGTTTGTGATGTACCTTGAACATAATATAGTAGGTTTGAAAAGGCAAGGCATTGATGGCTCTTCTTACGAAGTTATAGTGTACTGACCGAGAGGTTTTGTTTGCTCTAATTTTCTTCGGTGAAGCACTTTGTCTTCCTTTTGGCTGCTGAAAGAGAGAGATGGACAATTTAATCTAGCTTAGCATACCTGTATACTGTACCTTTCAACTTGCCTTTGCATTCTTTTGCCATCTCAATCCTCGAGCTTTTTGTTTTTGTTGGCTTTAGAAGCCTCAGATTTGTAATAAGAGCATTTGCTTGTTTAATTTTGACTGAATAGTTGGCTTGATGTTGGATGATGTCTGTCGTACTTTGCAAGAGAAAAAGACTAGCAATCATAATTGAATTTGTACCAAACTTTTCAAAGAAAAGAGTACCTACAAAGTGGGCATAACATCGTGGATTCCATCGAACATTTTAATCTGACATCTTTTAGCAGAGACTCTGATTGAAGAACTTAGCTTTTGAATCCGATCCTTCTCGAGTTCTGACCAAGTGTAGCATCTTTTATGATAGGCAGTTCCATATTCCTATATCATTGTCTGTTAATTTAGTATTCTTTTCCAGGCAAATGAATTTTCAGGCCGTATTCAGAAGCTGGCGAATCGTGGCACTGTGTCAGATCATGATATGTCAGTTTCAAGATTTTGGTTAAATTGATGGATTCTTTTTTGTGCGTGGAAGTTTCACTTGCTCATGGTTTGAAAAATACAGAACAGAAATCTAGAAGAACCAGGCAAATTACCTTCCTAATGGAAGTTTCTGCCCTTCTCCATGTGATAGATGTACTCTCTCTTACCTTTCTGCCTTTCCACATGATGCGGCAGCAGAGATGACTACATGGTAATCTGAATGCACTCAAATGGAAATTTGATGTTGAAGAATTTTCGCACTTATGGCGATTCGTACTTTGTTACTACTAATATACATTTGATCGCATTGATTTATGATCCATATCAGCTAATGAATTTATCTTGCTCTACTTGTAGGTTGGTTCATCTCAAGATGCTTCTGATAGCAAACTTTCGTGCTCAAGGTTGTGTTCTTCAAGCTTATAGCGTTCTGCTAGTCCAGAGGCTAGTTAGATTTTTTTTGTCCTGAACATTTTATCTTGTTCAGAAAGACTTAAGTAGGTCCTTTCTGTGCAATTTATGTTGTACATATGCAAGTTGGGGGATTTTGTTAAACCAGTACTTGGACTAAATACCAAACCATTTTCACAATGTTCTGCAAATGCCCAGGTTAACTGAAGTAGATTGGTTTTATCTTCATACTATCCTTCTTGATGGAATGCAATTATAGTGCTTATTAGATGCTGTACTTGAATGGAATCATATTGTAGTGAACCCTAAAATTTTGGGCTAACTGATTGTTATTTAAAGCTTCTCATTCTGTTATTTGACTGCCCCAATTTTTACCCCATTTTCTTTCATGACTAATATTTCAAGCACATATGATATTCATGCTTGTGCAAGTGCATAATAGAATACAAGTAATGATGGTTGGGCCAAGTTTGCTTAATCTCTTTTTAACTTGAGTTATAAGCTGAAGAGCATCTGTTGGTCTATCAAATATATCCAAAAGTCCTGGAGATTGATCTGGAAGCATCCCATCTTTTTGAAATTTCTACTAATATTTTTCTCCTCTCTTTAGGATACAAAGTAGGAATTGCCGTCTTATATTTTAAAGAAGATCGATTCTTGTGATTATTGGATTAGGCTGGTTTGGTATGTCCTAAAGTTTGGGTAGCATGCCCCCTATATGATTGTCATTTTGCTCTCGCGAAATGTCTGTTTATGGACGCTTTGATATCTCATTAGACCGTGTTCTGTTACTTCTGACACACACACACTCTTTTTTGGGAACCGTGTCCTGCTAGTTCTTCCCTATATAATTAGGGAATCAAGTGCACTTATAGTCTTGTCATTTAGCTTTTGGGAATATATCCAATTACTTTTCATCTGGTTTATTATATGAAATTTTTGACTTTCACCCCACTTATTAATATAAATTTGTACTTATATCCCACTTTTTAATTTTATTTTACTTACATCCTACTTTTTGTCACGAAAAATATTTTTCATGACAAAATGAATATTTTTTGTGACAAAATAAATATTTTTCGTGACAAAAAGTGGGATATAAGTCTAAAAAAAATTAAAAAATGGGATGTAAGTACAAATTTATATTAACAAGTGGGATGAAAGTCAAAAATTTTCTTATTATATCATTATTCTTGTTCTTCATAGTTCAGCGGTATGAATCAAGTACCAGTCAATCCATTCCTTGGAAAAAATGGTCTGTATCGGGGGACTAGGGGTCCGTATCGGGGAGCTATAGGGTTTTCTATCCTCAGCTTTACGCTTTTTGGCGTATTTTTATACTGTATGGTAAACAACCTTGGTTATTCATGTTTATTTATGCTAAAGAGTTAGATTAGACGAGTTATCCCTGGCATAGGAGGCAATGATGATGTCATTATATATTGGTATTCTATCTTTCAAATTCTTGCTACTTTCAACTTTCAAGTTGCTTTCACAGTGTTGAAAAAAGAGAATCCTTTTCTTAAAAAATTGTTGGTGTTGGGTGAGTTTTTCAACCTATATGAAGGACATCGTGGAGTGTGATGAGCACAATCTGTATATTGGAGAGTAAGACTAGAAGACAACAAAGTTGGTATGATTTGAACGCATGTACTGGGCAAAGCAACCCTCTTCTAGAATGCTTCTGGCACGAAGTGCCCATTTAGCGGTATATAGTCGATATACTGTCGTCGGCATACCGATGTTGGTGTTGAAAAAAAAAGGGGTTTTATTAATACTGTTAGACCGTGATCAATGATCCAGATCAAAGTGTGTTCGGACAGACAATGGAGAAGAATACGTTGGTCCCTTTGATGCATATTGCAAAGAATAAGTGATTCGACACAAGAAGCCTCTGCCAAAGATGCCTCAATTCAATTGCGTAGAGGAGCGTATGAACATGATACTGATGGAGAAGATGCGATGTTTGCTCGGGTGAGGCTCTTAACCTGCTTATGTTTTTAATTTCTCCTAGTGTTCTTTTACAGGATAATGTGTCTGACAAAGTATTGTACGACAAAGGGTCGTCATGCAGTCATCTGCGGGTGTTTGGGTGTAGGCCTTCATGCATGTACTGAAGGATGAGAGGTCAAAACTCGAGATAAAGACGAGGTAATGCATCTTTATTGGCTACGGCCGAGTTGAGTTTGGGTATATACTCTACGATCCAGTAGAAATAAAGGTTCATTAGAAGTAGGGACGTGATATTTGTCGATGATCAAACAATGACAACACTCAAGATTACAAGATGCCTTCTAAGGCTGAGGATTTTTCTGAAGTCATTTCGCTTCGAGCAGTTTCCAAAAGACACCGTAGATATTCTAGATATGGAAGAGCCAATACATGGAGTTGATCCCAACCTTGATCATCAACATGCTAATGGTGATCAAGGTGATCTTTAGGAGGATGAGCATCGACAAGGAAGTAGTTCCTTAAGGGGACGAGGCTGTTGGTGCACAGCTACCACAAAAGGTTCCGTTATAGAGGAGCACTAGAGAGCATCGACCAAACACAAGGTACTAGCCATATGCGTACGTGTTATTGACTGACGAAAGAGAACCTAAAAGTTTTGCAGAGGCGATGGAAGATGAGCATAGGTAGAGTAGATGCAGGCCATTTAAGAGGAGATGAGTTACTTATATGCCAATTCTACTTATGAGATGGTGCAGTTGCCAAAGACAAGAAGGCTTTGAAAAATCGATAGATTTTTAGAGTGAAGCACACACTACTCGTCCTCGATACAAGGCGAGACTGGTATTCAAAAGCTACAATAAACAAAAGGGTATAGATTTTTGTGAAGTCTTTTCACCGGTCGTTAAGTTGTCATCTATTCGGGTGGTGCTAGGTTTAGTAGCCAGTTTCAATTTAGAGATTGAGCATATGGATGTCAAGATAATGTTCGTCCATGATGATCTGGAGGCTGAATTTATACGGAGCATCTTGAGGGTTTCTATAAGAAGGACAAGTCACATTTGGTATGCGAGTTGAAAAAGAGTTTGTATGGTCTGAAGTAGGCTTCATGGCAGTGGTATATGAAGTTTTAAGTCATTTATGGGGGAGCATGGTTATGCCCGTATGATGTCAGACCATTGTGTGTTCATGAAGTATTTTGCCGATGGTGATTTCATTGTTTTGGTGCACTATGTGGATGATATATTATTGGTGGGACGGAATACCACCATGATAGCTGAGCTAAAGTGCCAACTGGGTGTGACTTTTTCCATGAAGGATTTGGGTGCAACAAAGACTATTCTTGGGATGAAGATCTTCCAAGAGAGGGTCAAAGTTGATTTATTTATTCCAAGAGAAGTACATTCATCAGCTACTTCAGTATTTCGGGATTGACTAATCGAAAATGGTTAGCACCCAACTTGCATCTCACTTCTAGTTCACTACGGTGTAATATCCACCTACAAAGGATGAAAAAGAAGATATAGAGCGAGTTCCATATACTTCAGTAGTGGAGAGTCTTACGTATAACATGGTGTGTATGCGAGCAGATATTGATCATGTAGTTGGTATGGTTAGCATGCCAATCCGAAGAGGATACATTAGAGGGCGATCAAATGGATTGCACATTATCTTCATGGAACTTCCAGTTGGAGACTTTCATTTGCGGTGACGAGATGAAGCTAGTTGGGTATATTGATATTGAGATGGCTGGGGATCTAGATACCAGGAGACCAACTTCGGGCTATGTTATTATTTTTGCTAGTGGAGCAGTTTCGTGACAATCGCAGTTGCAAAAGTGTGTTTCCTTGTCTATGACAGAGGTGAAATTCATTTCAGCAACATTCGCTTGCAAGGAGTTATTATGGATGAAGAAGTTCCTGTAAAAGATGGGGCTAAAGCAAGAGCAATATGTTTTGCTTTATGATAACCAAACTTCTATTCACCTTAGGAAGAACTCGACATTTTTTAGTCGGTCCAAGCATATTGCAACTTGTTAATGTGTGATACAGAATATGCTAGAGGCGAAGGATGCGATACTTGAAAAGGTCCATACAGAAGACAATAGAGCATATATGATCACGGAGGTTCTACCGAAGGAAACATTTAAGTATTGCATGAGGATCGTCGGAATGTCAAGCTCCTCCACCTAGTTGGGAAGGGGAGATATATTGGTCTTGGTAACTCAGAGTGTGATGAGCACCATCCGTATATCGAACAATCTTGGAGAGTCGAAGGTGACGAAGGTAGCATAATTTGAGCGTATTTCAGACTCTATACATGGCAGTATCAGTGCCAATGATACACCAATAATATATCGCCATCGATATGTTGTGGGTACATTGTGATGCATCATTTTGTTCCAGAACTCTTTATGCACAAAGTTCCCATTTAGTGCTATACTGTCGGTACACTGGTGTCGGGACTGAATGCATTAGGTATTTTATTAACACCATTGGATCATGATCAATGGTCAAAATATTTTCGGATTAGGGTACTTTAATAGGTGTTTTCTACCCCTAATCCCCATGTATTGCAGTCTAAGGAGATATATTTCTTAACAGTGCAATTCTTCGAGGAGAGGAAGAGGTGATTCAAAGTTTCAGAGATTGGTTCAACGAAAGATCGTTTCGCGGAGTTTTATTTCCATCAGTTTGAAGAGTTGTGGTGATCCACCTGGATTGCTCGAGGAGTTTGTAAAGGGGTTGATATACTTTTTAAATCCATTAATGAAGGCTTTTTTGGGTTGGAGTCCAATCGTCCAATGATTTTTCCCCATGTAATTTTTTTATACATAAAATGGCTCTATTTTCATTGTACTTTTGTTTGATTGTGGATTTTGGAATAATGTCTGGGTTATGCCTATTTTCTTTGGTCCTCAACAAGTTCTTTCATTTGCAGAATGATATTTCTGCATTCGTTCCCAACATAAATAAGCTTACTTCGCAATCATCGCTTTATAGTTATAATCGGTTGATTAATCATATATTGCATAACTTATAAGGGGTTCATCCTATCAATTGGTTTAGATTTTATAACATTACCCTCTCATGATGATAGCTACCTAGATCCAAGTCGACGACTTGCTCAATGCTCTTATAGACCTATCTTTCTTATGTTACCAACCCCTTTCTAGTTAGAGAAGGTATGTATAACGATGAAGATGGTGTTAGACATGTTGTAAATGGCTCGTGTTCAAGTATGGAGTAGGAAGGATGCCGAATGGTGATCGGAGAAGCCAAAGAGGAGTCGAAGCAACATCAATACATGGCTCGAAAGAGCTAAGTGTATTAGAAAAAACAACAATAATGTACATTGGTATATCATCGGTCTGCCGATGAAGTGAGATTTTGTTACAACATGTTTGGGGGTCCTAAAACCCACTCACACTATGTTTTGTGGTACATCGCCGGTACATTACTGAAATAGGATTTTGGAGAATCCAGGAATGGTCCAAATCTTAGTTGGCTGCTATTAACTGTCCATATTTGCTCTGACTTAAAGCTACTTTAGAGAGCCATTGTCACATCCCTTCCCATATTTTGAATTTTTATTTTTTTTCATAAATCGAACTTTATACTATATTTCATATTTTCACATGTCTCATTATCGTGTTTTTTTGTAATCTAAGTTTTAAACTGTATTCTAAATTTTATTTTGATATGAGACTACTCTAGACCCCTAGATTACCCATGGGCATTGTCTTAGAACCTTACTAGGACTGGTGTATAGACTGGATACTAAAACCCCTCAGAGTAGGTTTTTTTGTTCTTCTGTGTAGACATGTATATTGTCTGCACTGTAGTGATCCCATTCAGCTTGTTGACTTGGCTAAATCAATACCCATTGGGTATTTAGTTTTGTGTTGGTTGGCTAGTATTGGTTGTTTCCATGGATCGATGATGTGTCAACATTTTGCCAGAATCTCTCCCCCGTCTCTTTTTTTCTATATAAACTCCCTCATTTTCTTATTTCACTCTCATTCTCTATTTTCTCCTCCATTTCTCTTCATTCTCCTTCTTCTTGAGCTGACCTAGGAAGCCCTAGGCGTTTGCATTAGGTGTGTGTCTAACCCTAGTAGGAGCTAGGGTTTAAAGCTTGTGAAGTAAGGCAAGTACAACTTGTTTGGGTGAAGGATTTTAAGTTTTACTTCGTAATTTTTATTTCTGTATATTGTATTGCTTAGTTGCATACAATTCAATTATGTTCATTTAGTTCTCATTATGACTTTTGTGCCTAATATAAGTTACTAGCATGATTTATACTTTGGTACCATGAATCAAATAAAAACCTAGGATACTGGGTTAAACCCTAT
Source organism: Iris pallida (assembly GCA_029216955.1). NCBI lineage: Eukaryota > Viridiplantae > Streptophyta > Magnoliopsida > Asparagales > Iridaceae > Iris > Iris pallida. Next base: position 9,276,055 of record JANAVB010027596.1, read on the forward strand.
GCTCTAAGTGTGATACTTGTAATTTACAACTAGCCATAGCTCATAAATATTAGGAAGTCTCCACCTAGCTACATAAATTGTTTGACACGATTTGGAAACAATTTGGATATATTTTTGACACCCTAAAAACCCTAACCCGAACCGCTATCTGCACAACATCAGTGCATACATCTTACTGACAGTATACTGTCACTATACTTGTAGGTTTTATTTGTTTCTAGCAACTTTAGTACCCTATTTTGCAAGACAAAATAGTATAATGTATAGGCATTTTCAATAAATTCAGAGTATTGTTTCAAGACAGAACAGTACAGTGACAGTATACTACCAGTATACTGCCTACTCTATTTAGGGCAAGGAATATCCTTTTCCATTGGGGTTTTCTTTTTTGGGTTCAATTAACATTTTCAGCCACACTTTGACTAAGCCCTTTATAGCTATTTTAATTAATTATATGCTTATGGTGTTTAAGTAAGTTAATTTTGTGAATTATATTTCCCATATCGTATTTGTATTATACGGTTCACGTACTTCAATAAAACCATGGAAATTAACTTGATTTGTTGCATGCTTAAATAGTTGCATCTTGGCAGTAGGCAATAAAGTGTGAGTATTGTCAAGTGTATCGCATGTCGTGGGATATGAGGAAGTTCGCAAGTGATAACTCATGAATAACCCGTACCTACCACATCATTTTAATGCGATTCTCTAGCATCTACGACTTGAGGATCATGATAAACTTGTAGGATAATTGATTAGCAAAATCCATGTAATACATTAGGAGGAGAGAATTCGAGCTACTAGCATCTCTAACCGCTAATGGCCATAAGGCATGGACAACTTCGATTGGCATGGGTTCCATGACATACAAAGTGCGTGTGATGTGGCACTTTTTGTTATATGTTTCATATAATATTATTACATGTTCTCTACTTAAGTTATGCTATATGTCACAATGTTACTAGACCCCTTAGCGATTCAAGTACCTGCAATGTGGGTGGCAGCAAACATCCTCAAGTTGTATTCTTATAATTAAGTCTCATGATAACCCTAACTAGTTAATATGTATTAAGTCATAAATAATGCTTGGTTGTGCATTCTGTTATCTTTTATGTTCACATTATTAGTTATATGTGTCGGTGTATGGCGAAGGCTAAGTTCTGCTTGGGAGACGATATGCAATCTGGTCTTTGTTGGTTTAAGTGTTGTGATCAGGTTATAGAGTAGTCCTTATGTTCTCTTGTGGCGTGCCATTCTACATGCTCTTGTAGAAGCATGAAAAATTTTCAGCAATGAAGCTCTATGCGCCGAAAGCCAGTGAAGCTCCATGCGCCCAATTAGTGAAGCTCCATGCGCTCAGTCAGTGAAGCTCCATGCGCCCAGCCAGTGAAGCTCCATGTGCCCAGTCAGTGAAGCTCCATGCGCCCAGTCAGTGAAGTTTCATGCGTCCAAGACTAGCTCCCCCAAAAGGAGGGCGCATAGCCTGAGATATGGCTATGCGCCCAAGCCTGACTCAGTCAAAGCCATGATTAAAACGTGCACCGAAGCGCACGGCCACGTCAGTCTCCACGATCAGTCGTGCACCAAAGCATGCGGCTACGTCAACACCACGACCAACCCACGATCTCGCAGCCTGCATGCGCCTATACCCTATGTGCCCAAGACAGGACTATGCGCCCACATGAAAACCAGTATGTTTCCTTCATGTGGGTGTATAACATCATTCCAGCTCAAGAACAACTATAAAAGTGGGACCTCATCCCTCTTCAAAACACAGAATGGAAATCATTTTCAAGATCCAAATTGCTGCACTTTTTGTCAGTGAGCCGAGAGTTAGCAATTTTCTTAGGTTTTCTCCCACTTTTGTAATCGGAGTATCAACGGAGTAAAGGAGCAACTGCCGCTCGATATCCATCGTCCCATTTCCCAGAATTCTTTTTTGTACTCGAGGATCCTTAGCGCAGGATCTCTCAGGCATACTCGATTTGTGGTGCCTTGCGCCAATAAAGAAAAGACAACATTTTTTTTGTGTGTGTCCACAAAAATGGCGACTCTGCTAGGGACTACCTTTTTCTCTGACGAGAAGGTGGTGACACAATTCGATACCGATAAAGTGGGGAGCACTCAGAAGATGCTGATAGTAAAGTTCGATCAGCAAGGGTTCGAAGAGATGCTCTCGAGGGATGGCTCTAACTCCCTCAAAATCAGTGAAGCCAAACAAGTCTCGCAAGACTTTGCTTCCGAAGGCTCGCTGTGCATATCCTGCTAGCGTCATAGCAGATATGCAACTGGAGGACTCTGTCACATGGGCGCATGACTCTGCCATAGAAGCTCCCCAAATGGAGAAGGCTCACACTGTTTCGGGCTCTATTAGCCTAGTGACTCCCTTCCCGCACAACCAATAATAGGGTATTCAACACCCGAGACTTGGCAAAGAAAAACACTATGATGCCAAGAATCGGGGTGTGCGACACTCTGGCCAAACTCGGCGAGGCTCACAAACGAAGGAGGCAAAACTGGGAGAAAATAGCGCTGCTCCACCAAGCATGCACCCAAAGCCATGCGCCCAAGGGAGCGTTTGGGCGCATAGCCCCAACCAGAACACTTCTGTCTTCAGCAGGCTGGGTATCCAGGGTCATGCGCCCAAGACTATGTGCCCAAGGCCAGTCTCCAAGGCCTATGCGCCCACAACAAAAAGACAGGCCCCAATGCGTATAGCACGGGGCTGTCTTCAAGGACATCACAGAACTTAGGTGTGGGGGTTGCCCCTACACGTAAACTAAGTCTGGATGCGCCAACTCTCCTTACGAACCCGTATGCAAAGCTTGGCGATGCATAAAACATGGGTTGTAAGGCAAACTCCCTTCTGCTGACTTGCACGACATGATAAATCATAAGCGTAAAGCAAGGGAGGACATAACAATCCATAGTGCACATCCATGCACCAGTATTATTATCAACTGTTGCTGCTCCAAAGCAACAAGAGTGCCTCAGAGAAAGTCCGTGTTTCGACGGCTGCACTTCTCTGACGATGAAAAGCCACTGTGTGTTTCATCCAACATGGCTTCATGGGAGTCCCCCTTACGGAAGCCCCAATCAAATACGGTGGACCACCAACCCAACTTTCTCTCTCAGCTCTGCATATACTTCTCGGAATGCTCCCCAGGTGTATTAATTGCAAAAAATAAAGAAATTGTTGCATATACTTCTGGAAAATTTACAAAAATCCAGATTAAGTATGCGACTTATGATAAAGAATTACTTGCAGTTAAATTAGCTATAAAAAGTCTACGTATATATCTTCTTTATCGAAATTTCATTATTGAGACTGACAATAAATCTGTTGCTCAGTTTCTTAAAAAAAACTATTAATAATTTCGAAGAGAATCTTCGAAGGATTAGGATTGCTATCTATCTAGAGATTTTCAATTATGAAGTTAATTACATTCCTGGATATACTAATTTTCTTGCTGATACTCTTACCAGGCCATAATGCTATGGACCAGAAGGAGTTTTCTCGCATCAAACAGATCCACGAGGAAATGAAAAGGCAGGAGGTCTTTACCCAAGTTGGCCCGAAAAAGGTGGCCAAAGCGAATGTTGCTAGCAATGCAGCCTCTTCGTCAGGGACGACAATGGTGAATAACCTAGTCCCAGGGACGAAAAGTCCCAAGGTGGCGAACAGCCAAAACCTTCCGACGAATAGCCAACAGGGGATAAACAGCCCCAAAGCCGCACAGGCACCAGCCACACAGGCAAATCAGGGAGGACCCAAAAAGTTGGTTCCTTTCTAGGGCAAAACATATGCCAATACCATGGTGAAAAACTGGTACAACCAAGAGCTAGAAAAAAATGACAATGAGTCTTGGGATAAATTCAATGGCTGTTATCGAGCCATACAATCAAATGATTTGAAAGGGGCTAGTTTCTGGCTATCTCAAATCGAGAAGCAGTTTCTGGCCGAAAAAGTAAAAGCTGTACAACATAATGCAAAACTCCATGAACTAAGACAGTTGGCATTCCAGATGATCGCATATAGTGCCACATCTCGGTCCCCTGCTCTAGTATCCAAAAAGAAAGTCCTCTTCCAAGGGCATAGTGCGGAACATAAAGAACTCCGAGAAATCCTGAAGCAAATCGATAGTTATGATCTGGTCAATTTTTGGATCCCAGACATACTGCAATTTTATCAGGCTATGTCCATTGAGAACGAACGCCTTCAGTGCATAGAGACTGAGGGTATGGTACAGAGTATGATCACTATGTACCAACAATAAATAATCGACGAAGCCCGTCTTCTTGCTTACTTCAAACGCTTAGATGACTCTGAAATCACTAAGTATTTTGAAGGCATGGAGATTGTTTATTCACCAAATGGATACATTCACCTAGTATGTTGTTTCCAGGAGATTGTTAATATGATTCTACAGATCAACAAAGGATTTATGCACGAAGTGTTTATTTGCACTTCAGATAAAGAACTATATGAGACGACTATCCCAGAGATCTGCTGGGAGGCTGCGGTCGCTCATTCAACCAGGTTCCAGGCGATGTTCTGGTTCAGAGTTTGGAGTACTTGGGAGGAGAGGAGGTACATCAAGAGCTTACCGTCCTACCAAATTTGGGAGCTTCATCGTCTAGAAGGTGATCTAGGTTTGCAGTTCTTCCCGTTCAAGAAGGGGAATTTTCATGAAGCCAAGGAGCGCTATGGTACGGCCAGGGAGTTTTTTATGAAAGCTCAAAAGTTGCATCAGATTTTTGCCACTCTTTCCTGCAGTGGCAAGGTTATTCTGGCCAACTACTTATGCAGCAGGCCAGAAGACGACGACACGGGTACTGCCCTTTTGCAGGAGTTTTTTTTCAAACTTAATCCTTGGCCCAGTTGGACTACAAGCCAGGAATGATGTGAACTCTGAGGACCTCTTAATGACCGGTCTTCAAATTGAATCCAGAAGCGAGGTAGGCCTATGAAGAAGAAGCTCACACACAAAGATGTTCTCAGACGCTACCAAAAACGTGTTGGTTGGCGTCTGCCAAAGAAAGCAGAGAAGGCACCTAAGCCAGTGTATGAAAGACTAGTTCGTGTGTCTCCTCCACGATCTCCATCTGTGGTAGAGACAAATTACACTATTGAAGATAATTCTCCCGACGACAGAGACATTCGGGAATGAGAGGAAGCTGAGTAGGCATATCGACACTGGTCCCCGCCACGTGGAGAGTTTTCGTCCACATCCACCTTTGATAATTGGGAAGGCTGGTGGGACGTCGTGTTCGAGACCCCACAACATATCAATTCAGTCGTGTTTACGATCCCACAAAGAGACACCTCACCGGGTGCTGAGGGTAACCCTTCACCAGCCCATCATAATTAATGCTAACGTGTATTATTCCTCCTTATCCGCAATACACGTAGTGGGTGTGCTGTCACTCCTTTATTGAAAAGTAGTCAAATCAACTAACTTTTCAAAAATGAAAGGAATAACTTTAATAAAGGCTCTTTATTAAAGTTAGAAAAGATCCGGTAAACCTTAACCGATTATGTCGGTAGTACTACCGCCCTCTCCTATAAATATGTATGTTGTGAGTAACTGAGGGGCAACGGAAATTGTAATCTTTTCTTTTCTTTGAGTGTTATCCGAAATGTGTTTTTGCTTCTTCCTTCCGCAGTTGTAAGTTTGGTGCAATCTGGTCTTTGTTGGTTTAAGTGTTGTGGTCAGGTTATAGAGTAGTCCTTATGTTCTCTTGTGGCTTGCCATTCTACATGCTCTTGTAGAAGCATAAATTTTTTTCAGCAATAAAGCTCTATGCGCCCAAAGCCAGTGAAGCTCCATGCGCCCAGTCAGTGAAGCTCCATGCGCTCAGTCAGTGAAGCTCCATGCGCCCAGCCAGTGAAGCTCCATGCGCCCAGTCAGTGAAGCTCCACGCGCCCAGTCAGTGAAGTTTCATGCGTCCAAGACTAGCTCCCCCAAAAGGAGGGCGCATAGCCTGAGATATGGCTATGCGCCCAAGCCTGACTCAGTCAAAGCCATGATCAAAACGTGCATCGAAGCGCACGGCTACGTCAGTTTCCACGAGCAGTCATGCACCGGAGCATGCGGCTACGTCAACACCACGACCAACCCACGATCTCGCAGCCTGCGTGCGCCTACACCCTATGTGCCCAAGATAGGACTATGCGCCCACATGAAAACCAATGTGTTTCCTTCATGTGGGCGCATAACATCATTCCAACTCAAGAACAACTATAAAAGGGGGGCCTCATCCCTCTTCAAAACACAGAATGGAAAGCATTTTCAAGAGCCAAATTGCTGCACTTCTTGCCAGTGAGCCGAGAGTTAGCAATTTTCTTAGGTTTTCTCCTACTTTTGTAATCGGAGTGTCAACGGAGTAAAGGAGCAACTGCCGCTCGATCTCCATCATCCCATTCCCCAGAATTTTTTTTTGTACTCGGGGATCCTCAGTGCAGGATCTCTCAGGCGTACTCGATTTGTGGTGCCTTGCGCCAATAAAGAAAAGACAATATTTTTTTTGTGTGTGTCTACAAAAATGACGACTCTGCTGGGGACTACCTTTTTCTCTGACGAGAAGGTGGTGACGCAATCCGATACCGACAAAGTGGGGAGCACTCAGAAGATGCTGATCGTAAAGTTCGATCAACATGCGTTCGAAGAGATGCTCTCGAGGGATGGCTCTACTCCCTCAAAATCAGCGAAGCCAAACAAGTCTCGCAAGACTTTGCTTCCGAAGGCTCGCTGTGCATATCCTGCTAGCGTCATAGCAGATATGCAACTGGAGGACTCTGTCACATGGGCGCATGACTCTGCCACAGAAGCTCCCCAAATGGAGAAGGCTGACACCGTTCCGGGCTCTACTAGCCTAGTGACTCCCTTCCTGCACAACCAACAATAGGGTATTCAACACCCGAGACTTGGCAAAGAAAAACACTACGATGCCAAGAATCGGGGTGTACGACACTCTGGCCAAACTCGGCGAGGCTCACAAACGAAGGAGGCAAAACTGGAAGAAAATAGCGCTGCTCCACCAAGCAAGCACCCAAAGCCATGCGCCCAAAGGAGCGTTTGGGCGCATAGCCCCAACCAGAACACTTCTGTCTTCAGCATGCTGGGTATCCAGGGTCATGCGCCCAAGGCTATGCGCCCAAGGCCAGTCTCCAAGGCCTATGCGCCCACAACAAAAAGACAGGCCCCAACGCGTATAGCACGGGGATGTCTTTAAGGACATCACAAAACTTAGGTGTGGGGGTTTGTAGCCTCCCTTCCCAAAATTTTTGAAAATTTTATTTTATTTTATTTATTTGATTTAAATAGTAATTTTCAGATTGGTATTAATATTTATTTAGTTAATTATTAGGTAGATAATTTTAGCCATGGTTGAGTTTTGAAGTACTAGACGACTAGGATGTGTGGCACGGGAGATGTAGCAGTGTGCCTTGACTAGTGTACTAGCCATGCCCGGGGAAACCTAGCCATAGGGATGTCCTAACTAGGAAAACCAGGCCAAGTTGTGACATGACCATTATAAATAGTTAATTATTCATTATTAATATTATTTGACGTCTTGGTGACCCGGTCGCACCAAACTAGTCAAACTGAACCCGAACTGAGCCCAAACCCATATAGTCATGCGGTACGTCCAGTGACCTTCGTATTGATGCATTTTTGGTATGATTGTGTCGTATTCCATTTTAGCGATCTAAGGAATATTTCTAAATATTCTTAATTAAATATTATAAATATTGTGATTAGTTGATATTCAATAAGGTTTGTATAAGATAGGCCTTGTACATTTTCTGGGATTATTACACGGTGCAATAATGGTATATACTTTATTAAATTTCGTTATTATTTTATTACTATTATTATTTTATTAGGATTGTTATTTAATATTATTAATTTATTGGTTATATTTAAGTGTATATTAAATTGTTATCAAGAGATTTACATTTTATAAATATAATATATTAAATATGTGTACGTATATGTATATAATCAATATATATATTATACGTGTGTGTATGTTACGTATTATATATGTGTGTATATATAAATGTATAATATATATGTGTGGGGGTATATATAAATATTATATATGGTGTATGTATAGATATGAGCATATATATATTGTATATATGTATATGTGTATAATATTGTATATACGTATACATGTATAATACGGTATATATGTATATTGTATATGTGAGTATAGATAAATAAATATTAAATGTGTATATGTATGAATATATATATATGAATATATATATATAAATTAATACGTGTATATATCTGTATATACGAATATACGTATACCTATACGTGTATGTATATATATATGAATATATATATATATGGATAGAAAAAGAAATATAAAGAAAAAGAAAACAGATTAGTAAAGCTCGGGCAGCCCAAGGTCTCACCCCAGGCCGAGCCCACGAACCCCAGCCTGAACAGCCAGCATGCGAGCCCGAGAGCATTGCTCTCTTCGTTCCAGCAACCGCCTATATACATGTAATATGAGTTCGAGGATCCCTCATACCTAACGAAACCCTAACTACTTCACACCGCCACCCCCATCCTGCGCGCCCTAGAGGCTGACCGCGCGCTCCACCGTCGCGCGCCGTCGGTCGTCGGCCGTCGGCCGGCAACAGCAAGGCCGCGCACGGCGGACTGAACGGAGCACACAGCAGCAGTACCAGGGTTACGAAGGCCGCTTCGCAGTGCGAGTTCTCGGCGAGCGATCGATCGTTTAGCGAACTATCACTTCAGGTACGAGTACAACGTATACACCTAGAAACCTTGCTGATTAGTTTGTATAAAATCGAATTCGATTAGACCGTAGGTCGAATTGAAAATCGATGAAAACTGTCCGAAACAGGACAGTTTTAGATATTCAAACCCCCTACTTTTGAAGGCGAAAACTTGCCAATCCAAGCACAGTTTCAAAAACCCATCTGAACAATTCTTGTTAACCACATATAGAGCTGTGAAATCAAGTTCGTACTTTCAAATTTCATGGTCTGTGTAGGGAGTTATTCGATCCCAAAGTTCTCCAAAAATCTGTTTTGAAAATTGTAGAAAACTAGAAAAACCCTCGATACGACGTGCGTCCCGCCATTTCGGACGACGTGGTCGCGAACCGAAGGCATCGAAAGGTGCATAACGGCTTCGTGGTCGTGTGGGCTTTGACGGAATTCAAATTGATCGCGTGTGCGCGACGAATTTGATGCGTATCCGTCGAAATTCACCGTATCGTGCACTTTGCAAATTCTCCAATTACTTCGTGCACGCTCGTCAAATCGAGACGAAACTTGTGCCAACAGGACCGTATCATTTTTCTGGTCCTGTACGCCAAATTTGGTCCAATTCTGAGACCGTTGACAAAATTATCGTTTTGTGAGCCCCATGGTCCCACTCAACGGACGATTTTGTGCACGGCCCGCCGGAATCCAACTTTGGACGTACGATTGGGTTCGTATCGAAAAACCGGATCTGTAGACATGTAGTTTGACGACTTTAGAGATCCGTTGACTTTGGCACGCTTTTTGGTGCAAAGCGGGTCCAACGGCGGACATCGTTTTGGCCCGAAATTACCGTTTTGCCCCTGTGTCCAGAATTAGACTTAAGGACAGACAATCCTAGCTAATTTGACTATTCTGAGAATGTTGGCAATGTTTGTTTCAGCTTTTGAGGACAGTTGTGAGATGTGGACTTATTTGGCTCACTAGTTGACTATATTTTGTGGGATCTGCGTGCAACCTCCAGGCAAGTATACCTTGCCTCCCTCTACAGTTTTATTTACATGCATTTTATTTCAGTTTCTAGCTTTTGGATTATTTATGGACATGTGCTTTTTCGTGTTATTTTCTGTGGAGTTGTTTTTATTGTTTATAGCCATGTTCATGTTTTGGCCTTGTATTTCACATTTGGAGTTTCTTGTCAGTAACTTGCTTGAGTCGTGTCATAGAACGAGTGCGTGTAGTGAATTGCTAAATCCTTGATATTGCTTCCTTGGCACCAGAGAGTCTACACATGGGACGAGGGTATTTTTCTTGATCTGTTTACATCCGTGAGTCCACGCTAGGGAATAGGATGTCGATTATTTGCACCAGAGAGTCCACACTCGGGACGAGGGTGTAGACTTGACTTGACTTGACTTGCACCAGAGAGTCCACGCTCGGGACGAGGGTGTTTACATCAGAGAGTCCACACACGGGACGAGGATGTAGTATTTGTACCAGAGAGTCCACACTCGGGACGAGGGTTAGTACTAACCAGAGAGTCCACATTCGGGACGAGGGTTAGTACTAACCAGAGAGTCCACACTCGGGACGAGGGTTAGTGTTTAGTTCAAACCCGTGAGTCCACACTCGGGATGAGGGTTTGGTTTCTTCCATTGATCTCGTGTATTCGTTCATCCGGCAATTCATTATGCATAGTTATTCTAGTATTCGTGTTCATGTTCTAGTGTTCGTGTTCGTGTCCGTAGTCATTCATCTTGTATTTGTTCTTTCTTGTTATTTCCTTGCGCATGATAAAACTGTTAGATAGGCATGTATATTATGTATCTTGCTATGTCCTCTGAGGACCTGATGATCTCCTCAGGTTTAGCGATTGCATGGAGTTAGCTAGTAGTTCTGGATGGCGGAGGATTTGCGGTTCTTGCGGAATTCAGGTACCGTTATTGTGTTTATTATCTGCTCGTGCTTTTCATTCCTTATCATGAGATATCATGTTCCTTGTTTCAGTTGTAGACTCTTGTTATATTCCTAGAGTCTTATCGGACATTTATGCTAGTGGGCTGCAGACCACGACCCATAGTGTTCATTCATGTTTCATATTCTTATTGTGGATTGAGATATAGTTTGCATTGCCATGATTTGGCAGTAAACCATAGCCTTGACAGCGTTTACGTATTCGAGATGGGCTGGAGTCCGCTCGATGCGTAGCTGGGCTTGGACACGCTTCGTATCCGAAAAGCGGGTGCGGGTCATGACAGGGTTGCCCCTGCACGTGAACTAAGTCTGGATGCGCCAACTCTCCTTACGAACCCGCATGCAAAGCTTGGCGATGCATGTAACATGGGTTGTAAGGTAAAACTCCCTTCCGCTGACTTGCACGACATGATAAATCATAAGCGTAAAGCGAGGGAGGACATAACAATCCATAGTGCACATCCGTGCACCAGTATTGTTATCAACTGTTGCTGCTCCAAAGCAACAAGAGTGTCTCAGAGAAAGTCCGTATTTTGACGGCTGCACTTCTCTGACGATGAAAAGCCACTGTGTGTTTCATCCAACATGGCTTCATGGGCGTCCCCCTTACGGAAGCCCCAATCAAAGACGGTCGACCACCAACCCAACTTTCTCTCTCAGCTCTGCGAGAAGAAGAAGAAGAAGTCTACCAACAGATGGCCAGCGGGCTGTCACATCTGAAGGAGTCTATATGGGTACTCGGTCAAAAGCAAGATTCCGTATGGACGACGAAGAATCCCAAGCTGGGGGTAGTATTCCCTCAGAGTCTGAAGCGGATGACCTCCACACTGGGGTATCCTGCCAGAGGACGATGATACCTCCGAATCCGATGGCGAATATCTACCTCCTCTACCGGAAGATGAAGGACTTGTCCACTCGGAGACAGACAGTATCAGCACCAGTTGTACTATTTTCTCTGTTCATCCTCGCATGTTATCTACATACATGGCGGATGGAGAAAGACCTGAAGAAGCCAGTGGTCATACCAGCAAACGGTTAGATGGTCTGGAAATAATATTTGCCAAGATCACCGATATGCTTACCAGTATCATGGCGGTTCAAGCTGCTGGGGCTATTTCCCCACCTCAACAAAACATCTCGGCCCACGCTAGTTCGGCTCACAGCAACAACCCTCCTTCACTGCAAAAGGAGTATCATTCCGTTGTGCCTCCTCTAAATCTTGCAAATGCTGGGGGTGGTCCTTCGCCAACAACGCCTGACAACCGTTCAGCAGCCGTTTCCCAATACCTGCTCAATTAACAGGATGCAATTGATTCCCTGGTCGCACGTCTCGACACCATCTCACACAAAGATGAGCTTCAGAAGATGGGGATATCTCAACCGTATCCTCCCGAGTGGAAGAATGCTACTTGCCCTCCTAACTACAAGCCGTTGACGCTGAATTTATTTGATAGGTTGACTTTTCCTCGTCAGCATATGACGTACTTTAACACGTAGACTCTGCACTTGCCCAGAGACGATCCGTTCTTATCGAAGCTGTTTATTAGCACCTTGCAGGGGGTAGCTTTCGAATGGTTCTGCAGTCTGCCTGACGGATGTATCAATTCATTCAAAGACTTGGAGAGGTTGTTCCTCAACAAGTTTTACGAGTGCGGCATGCATGTTAGTATGTCCACCCTCATCGAGACCAAGCAAAGGAGGACTAAGTCTGTCATCGCCTTCATCGAACGCTTCAGGCGGCTAGCACTGAAGATGCCCTTTGGCATACCAGACTCAGAACTTATGAATACTTGTCGACATAACTTCCTTTCTACGGTGAAGTTTTGTCTGGGTATACATAAGTATAGTACGTGGCCCGCTTTCATTTGGGCCGCTGATGCTGCTGAAAACGATATTCCTAACTTGGAACTATTGGGGTTGAAAACACCCAAATTCGAAGATAAGGGCAAGCATCCTCAAACTATCCCTGTTCGTGGGAGTAAAGGAAAAAAAGTCCTGAAGGTCGACACATCCAAAGGAGCTTCCAATTCTCAGGGCGCCTTCGACAAGCCTAAGGAGACCTTCTCCTTTGACGAAGACGATGTCATTACCATCTTTCACACATTGACGAAGGGTAATAAGCTGACATTGCCTCCACCATGACGTCCCGCAGAGGCGAGCCAACTCAACGATCCCAAGTACTGTCTCTATCATCAATACGTGCATCACTCCACCAAGGACTGCATCATCCTGAAAAAGAAGATACAACAGCTTATCGACAGCCAAGTGATCAACCTCGAAGCTGAAGACAAGGTCGTATCTTCTAACATGATCTCTCTTCAGTTTGGTGACTTTCCTCCCACAGAGGTACCAGACGGCGTGGTTCCAATTCCCAAGGCAATAATGGAAGTCGTCAACCTACCGCCAGCTCGCAACTCAACCTTGGTGCCACTCACGACTGAATATGGTGAGATCATGTCACGCCCCAGAACCAGAATACTGGAGAGCGGGGGCAGACATAGCCAAATACGTATATTGAAATAGAACACATCTCAACTATACGGTCACGGCTGTCTAGATATGAGGGTTTACTACAAGCCAGCAGTCTCTTAAGGTCAAGCCTATTGTCTCAACTCAAGCAATTAACAGAGTTACAAGGTGTTAGAGCATCAAATATATATATATAAGGCGTCCCAAATATTACATATTGGATGATCATGAAGCTAGTCGTACAAAATGATAGGACTAGCAAGAGTTCAGTCATACATGATCAACCCTAGGATTTGTTAATCATGTTTACAGCCCGTAGGCAGACAGTAAGTAAATGTGCATCGAGCTAACAGGTGCTCGTCGGCTAAATGCCTCAAAAGAATAAATTTACATATAAGTGGGTGAAACAAAAAGGAAAATCCACTCTTGGCCCGGGTTCCGTCTAGTTGTAATCATTGGGCTGGAAGCTTGGTAGATCATCGGGAGCTGCTCCGAAATCTGGCCACACAAAACCAGCTGGGTCAAACCCCAGAAAGAGCAAGTGCCACAAAGGAGGCCACAAATAAGAACAAAAGCCAGCATATCAGAACATAAAGAATAAAAGAAGTACAAGTAGAAGGGTACACAGGGCGATAAAGGACTAGGGACGTGGAACCATTCTGGGAGCCAGGTTACAATCCTTAAACCAAACAAGGACTAGGATTGTACTCCTTCGCCTGAATAGCTCACTGTCCCTACCCATTTATCGTTAAGAATAGTAAAACAAACATGCTCAGGAGATAGCAGGTACTGGAGCTAGACAAGACTTAGACAAGGCTGGACACCATCCATTCACAATCGGCCAAGCAAGTACTACGGCTTACTACTTTAACTAACTAGGGTTATCACAAGACTTAATTACTAACAAGATGCAAGTGAGAAACTCCCAGTCCCAAGCCCTGCAGACCATCCAGTTATCCTTCCGCGGGTTGAGAGTATGGTTGGGTACATCGTCCAGGAAACGATATGCCCTTAGGTGACTTAGAGGGTGCAACACATGACAGTGTGCTGGAAATGTGCTCTACTCGTCGGCAAGCTACAAGTCCATTAAAGCGCCCAGATAACGAGATTGCCTGTGACTGGGAATTCTCCATGTTCTAGTTTGATCTAATCATTAGCCTAATCCAATTCAGCGCGAGTCCCTGGCCGTGGTACCCAGGGAGTCACGTCCTAGACATGATGCAAGACAAGACCAGTGGATTGTGCAAACAAGCAAGCAGGAACACCCACGGTGTCAAGGCAAGTCAAGTCAAGTTATCAAGTCAAGTCAAGTCAAGAGTGCGCCGCCACGGGCCACTATCAAGTTATCAAGGTAAATTATGTCAGGGTACTTGTCAGGGGTGCGCCACGACGGGCCACTATCAAGTCAGGTTGGTCGTGTCAGGAGTGCACCACTACGGGTCACTGTCATGTTATACTAGTTCCTTGTCATACCATGCTGTGTACAATAGTTATTCCAAACATATTAAGCAAAATCAAGTTCATGCCAAAAGGCGTAAGGATATAAAATGGGCGTAAAATACCTAATAAAATACTAATATAAAATAGGACTATAGAAGAGCCAAGACCAAGAAATAACAAATTCATCATAGACAAGTAGGTTGTACAAGGGGGTCAGGGGTAGGTCTGCGCAGGGTGTGTACTGCGCATGGAAGAGCTGCGCAAGAGTTGTCTTGCGCAAGGGTTACCTTGCGCAAGGGTAGACTGCGCAGGGGTTTCCTTGCGCAAGGGTGGTTTGCGCAAGGGTGGTTTGCGCAAGGGTGGGTTGCGCAGAAGCGGTTTGCGCAGAAGTGAATTGCGCAGGGGTTACTTTGCGTATGGCTGGATTGCGCATGGCTAGCTGGCGCCAGCGCAGTCCAGCGCAGCGCAAAGCGCTGGCCAAGTGACTGCGCAAACGGCCATGCGCTAAAGAGCACAGGCCAGGGGTGCGCAATCGGCCATGCGCTAAAAAGCGCAAGGCAGGGGACTGTTCTTCCTGGCCGAGAGCAAGTCCAAAAATACTAAGAACTTCAATTCTTCATATTTTTGTCAAATCAAAACCAAATCTAGATTTTCAAAGTTCTAACTTGAGTAAAATTGAATTCTCTTCCACATGGAAGCATCAAAACAAGCAAAAATCAAAGTTTAATAGATCAAAACCAAGGATTTCCGAAAATGGTTAAAACCTAGATCTAGAAGAATGAAAGCTCCAAATCACAAAATTCCAAGTTCTAATGTTGATCTACATGTCCTAATCTATCAAATGGACAAATAAAATTGGGTGCTTATTTGTTGGCAAGGTGCACTTGCCTAATGGGTTGGGGAGTTGTGTGGAAGAAGGAAGAAGAAGAAGTTGTAAGAAATAAATGAGAGAATAAGGAGGAGAGAGAAAGTAGGTGGAGTTATAAAGTGGGGGAGTTGTGGTGTGTTGAGGGTAGAGTGTAGGTTAAAGTGTGCCAATCATATTAAACCAAACCTAATCAAACCAAACCAATCCTACTAAAAAAATAAAACCAAGCCATGGTCCAAACCAATTTACGAGAAACCAAAATCCGCAAGTCGAAAAATAAAATACGTGCAAAATCAAATACGAGCATAAATACGAAATACAGGAAATGGGGGTGACAACTCTACCCACCTTCAAAGAATTCCGTCCTCGGAATTTAATCAAGGAGCTAGAGATTGCCACGACAAGCTATACTAAGCACAGACAAGCTACACTAAGCAGTTCAATCATACAATCATACAATACAAGCAAGGAAGGGAAAGCGTAAGGCACAAGGAAGACATTATACCTTACGAGTCAAACATGTAGGGATATCGCGATCGGATGTCGTCCTCACGCTCCCACGTTGACTTACCTAGAGAGTGATAACCCCAAGCAACACGGACTAAGTGAATAGTCTTGTTCTTGAGCGTCTTTTCTCTCCGGTCCAATATAGACACGGGCCTCTCCTCATACGAAAGGTTGGTACCAACAACCAATTCCGAATGATCTAGGATATGGCTCGGGTCCGGGATGTACCGTCTTAATTGGGACACATGGAATACATCATGTACCTCACTTAGCGACGGCGGAAGAGCGAGACGATAGGACACATCGCCTACTCGCTCCAGAATATCGAACGGTCATATATACCTAGGACTAAGCTTTCCCCGTACGCCAAAACGAATGACGCCGCGGGTAGGCGAGATCCTAAGGAATACATGGTCGCCAACGGCAAATTCTAAGGGACGCCGATGAGCATCGGCCCAATGGCGCTGGCGATCCTGAGCAACTCGGAGGTGATCTCTGACTCTTCTGACCACTTCGACCGTCTGAGAAATCAGTTCTGGACCAAGCATCTGCCTCTCTCCGACATCGTCTCATGCTAACGGAGATCTGTACTTCCTACCATACAGAGCCTCGAAGGGTGCCATCTGGATACTGGCCTGGAAACTATTATTGTACGAGAATTCCACTAGGTGCAGGTGATCCTCCTACGAACCACCGAAGTCAAGGGTACATGACCTCAACATATCTTCGAGAGTTTGTATAGTACGCTCTGACTGCCCATCTGTCTGCGGATGATACGCTGAGCTGAACTTGAGATGAGTCCCCAAACTTTGATGAAGACTGCGCCAGAAGTGCGATGTGAATCTCGTATCCCTGTCCGATACTATGCTGACTGGCACTCCATGAAGTCTGACAATCTGCCTGAGATACATCTCTGCTAGCTGTGCCGTTGACTGTCCAACTCTAAATGGAAGAAAGTGTGCCACCTTGGTAAGCCTGTCCACAATGACCCAAATAGCATCTCTGCCTGCCGGAGATCTGGGTAACCCAGTCACGAAATCCATGGTTATGTGTTCCCATTTCCATTCTGGGATCGGTAAAGGTTGAAGAAGTCCAGCTGGCCTCTGATGTTCAGCCTTGACTTGTTGGCAAACCAAACATCGAGAGACATACCGGGCTATCTCCCTCTTCATACCATTCCACCAAAAGTGTTGACGAATATCTCTGTACATCTTCGTGCCGCCTGGGTGAATGGAGTACTGCGAACTGTGAGCCTCTGCCATGACTTCCTGTCTGATATCTCCACTGGGTACACAAAGACGTGTGCCGTGTCGAAGTGTACCATCCTCATGAATACATAACTCTGGCCTTCTTCCTGCCTCGCACTCTGCTCTGAGACGCTGAATCTTGGAATCTGTTAACTGTGCTGTCCGGATCCTCTCAACTATGGTAGACTGAATCTGTAGGCTGGCCATCAAGGCCACATTGGAAGGAAGAATCACTTCAATTCCCATCTTCTGAAGATCTGCCAATAGCTCTAGTTGCGCCGTCAGGAAATAAACTCCGGCTCTCTGGCTCAATGCATCTGCTACGACGTTGGCCTTCCCTGGATGATACTGCAAGTCCACATCATAGTCCACAAGTAGCTCGAGCCATCTTCTCTGCCGCATATTAAGATCCTTCTGGGTGAAAACATACTTCAGGCTCTTATGGTCAGTGAAGATCTCCACTCTATCTCCGTACAAGTAGTGCCTCCACAACTTAAGTGCAAACACTACTGCTGCTAGCTCCAAGTCGTGGGTCGGGTAATTCTTCTCATGATCACGGAGTTGACGTGACGCATAAGCAATTACCTTCCCATGCTGCATCAAAACACATCCCAATCCTCTGCCTGAAGCATCGCGGTAAACTGTGAATCCTCCGGTCCCATCTGGAAGGGTGAGAATGGGAGCCGTTATCAAACCTCGCTTCAACTTCTCAAATGATTCCTGACATTCTGCCGTCCAAACGAACGGCACATCCTTGCGGGTCAACTGGGTCATTGGCGCTGAAATCCTTGCAAAATCAGAGACAAACCGCCGGTAGTAGCCGGCCAATCCAAGAAAGCTGCGAACTTCTGCCACTGAGCTGGGTACTGGCCATGCCTCGATAGCCACAATCTTCTGGGGATCTACTTCCACTCCTCCTCTGGTAATGATGTGACCTAAGTAAGAAATGCGATCGAGCCAGAACTCGCATTTACTAGACTTGGCGTACAACTGGTGCTCTCTGAGAATCTGGAGGACAATTCTGAGATGCTGCTCGTGCTCTGCTTCACTCTTGCTGTAGACCAGGATGTCATCAAGGAATACTATCACAAACTGATCCAAGTAAGGCATGAAAATACGGTTCATGAGGTCCATGAACACTACCGGCACATTGGTCGCTCCAAAGGGCATAACTAGAAACTCCCAATGCCCGTACCTAGATCTGAACGCTGTCTTCGGGATGTCCTGCTCTCTGACTCTGATCTGGTGGTATCCTGACCGCAAGTCTATCTTCGAGAAAACTGAAGCCCCTTTGAGTTGATCAAACAAGTCATCTATCCTTAGAAGAGGGTATCTGTTCTTGATTGTCACTGAGTTTAAGGTACGGTAATCAACACATAGCCTAGACGTACCATCCTTCTTTTTCACATGAAGCATCGGGGCTCCCCAAGGCGATCCACTTGCACGAATGAATCCCTTGGTCCTGAGTTCTTCAATCATCTTGTACAAAATCTCCAACTCTGAAGGCGCCATTCTGTAGACTCGCTCTGATACTGGTGCTGTCCCGGGAATCAAGTCGATGGTGAACTCGATCTCTCGCTCTGGTGGCATCCCTGGAAGTTCCTCTGGGAAGACATCTGGAAACTCTTTAACTATTCGGGGTAACTGCGCTGCTGCTACTGCCATCTGCAATACTGGGGGAGAAGGCTCTACGGCGCCTCTGGAAAATGAAAACTCTGGCCCTCCGGGAATACTAAAGACAACTCTGCCAACATGGCAGTCTATCCTAGCATAATGGTTCCTCAACCAATCCATGCCTAGAACTACATCATAGTCTGCCATAGGGAACTCTATGAGCCTAGCGGGAAATTCTCTACCGCTAACTACGATCCGACACGAGGAAAACACTCGATCTACTCCCACAAGACCATTACCAGTAAGTATATTGAGCCTCACTGATAATGACTCGGGCTCCAATCCTATCCGTGTCGCGAATCGTGCAGACATAAATGAATGCGATGCACCAGAATCAAATAATACAGATGCTGGAAAAGTGTTGACGAGAATAGTACCTGCCACTACCTCACCTGGTACAACTTCTTCTTCCATGGTCATCATCATAGCCTGACCTCTAGCTGCGGGTCCCCTCTGCTGGAAACCCCTCTGTCGGTTTTGTGCTGGAGCCTGGGTGAACTGCTGCTGGAAGGCCTGGGCCTGGGGCGCCAATGGCCTCGGGTACTGCTGTTGCTGCTGGACTGGAACTGGGGCTGGTCCTCTCACCGAAGAACTAGAAAGGTTGGATGATGATGGACCTCCCCTATTCGGGCAGGTCCCTATCTGGTGGTCTGCTCCTCCATAAGCCAGGCACAATCCCTGTGCCCTGCGACACTCTGCCACTACATGGCCCGGCTTCCCGCAATGAGAACATCCCACCGCGGAAGACTGCTTCTGCTTCTGCTGCTGCGGGTACATCGGGGTCGAATGCTGAACCGACGTCACTGAGGCCGCCCGCCTCGGAGTCCCAATGGTTATACCCCTAGCTGCCGGGGCTGGGGCTGAAGATTGGTGCATCTGGTTGTGGGACCGCTTCCTGCCTCCGGTCCTGTCCACAATTCTCCGGGAGGTATACTCATGCCTCCTTGCTGCCTTCAACACTGCATCGAACGTCTGGTGCTCGAACTGCTCGACAGCCAATAATATCTCTAAATGCAGCCCCTGCTGGAACCGTTGGGCCCTATCGAATTCGGTTGCCACCAAGGTGGGGGCGAACCTACTCAGCCTGGAAAACTCGGTCGCATAGCCATCGACCGTCCTGCCTCCTTGCTTCAAGTTGGTGAACCGGGTCTGCAGGTCGTACCGTGCCACCGCATCGAAGTACTTAATCTGGAATCTCTCTCTGAACGTCGCCCAAGTGACTGGTATTGCTAATCCCATGGCCTGAGCCGCCCACCAATCGCGAGCCAAGTCTAACAACTGTAGCCATACCACGGCCACCTTCTCATTCTCAGGTGTCCTAGCTGCTTCTAGAACTACCTCGGTATCCTGAAGCCAAGCGTCTGCGGCAATCGTATCTTCACTGCCGTCAAAGAAGGGAGGGTTCAAGCGCTTGAAACTGTTGGCCGCTTGATTCCCTTGGGGACCTCCTCGGTTTAGTGCATCATGAACTTCCTGGTGCAAGGCGTCGCCTCGACGATCTTGGGATGCAAGCAGTTCTCTGATAAGCCCTACCAAAGGTCCCTCATCCTGTCTAGCTGGTTGAACGGGCGGAGCTGCCTGAACTGGAGGTACTGAGCCTCCGGAAAGCATAACTCGGGAGGCTACTCCAGAGTGCTGAGCTTGATCTTCCTGGCGCTGGGGTGCTTGTCGAGCTTCCTCTGGCTGGTTGGCAGGTCCGGGAGTAATGCCGCTGAAGAAGACGACATAGGGAACAGTAAGGAAGGACCAGGACAGATCAATGATACAAGCAATGTGATCAGGTCGAGATTCTCAGGGATTTGAAGATACGAGCAGAGATCAAGGATGAATATTGATTGAGACATCTATTCGGTAAACCCTCACATTTCTTGAATGCCAGACCTGCATGGGCTACCACTTAAACCGTATCACGCCCCAGAACCAGAATACTGGAGAGCGGGGGCAGACATAGCCAGCTACGTATATTGAAATAGAATACATCTCAACTATACGGTCACGGCTGTCTAGATATGAGGGTTTACTACAAGCTAGCAGTCTCTTAAGGTCAAGCCTATTGTCTCAATCTCAAGCAATTAACAGAGTTACAAGGTGTTAGAGCATCAAATATATATATATAAGGCATCCCAAATATTACATATTGGATGATCATGAAGCTAGTCGTACAAAATGATAGGACTAGCAAGAGTTCAGTCATACATGATCAACCCTAGGATTTGTTAATCATGTTTACAGCCCGTAGGCAGACAGTAAGTAAATGTGCATCGAGCTAACAGGTGCTCGTCGGCTAAACGTCTCAAAAGAATAAATTTACATATAAGTGGGTGAAACAAAAAGGAAAACCCACTCTTGGCCCGGGTTCCGTCTAGTTGTCACCATTGGGCTGGAAGCTTGGTAGATCCTCGGGAGCTGCTCCGAAATCTGGCCACACAAAACCAGCTGGGTCAAACCCCAGAAAGAGCAAGTGCCACAAAGGAGGCCACAAATAAGAACAAAAGCCAGCATATCAGAACATAAAGAATAAAAGAAGTACAAGTAGAAGGGTACACAGGGCGATAAAGGACTAGGGACGTGGAACCATTCTGGGAGCCAGGTTACAATCCTTAAACCAAACAAGGACCGAGATTGTACCCTTTCGCCTGAATAGCTCACTGTCCCTACCCATTTATCGTTAAGAATAGTAAAACAAACATGCTCAGGAGATAGCAGGTACTGGAGCTAGACAAGACTTAGACAAGGCTGGACACCATCCATTCACAATCGGCCAAGCAAGTACTACGGCTTACTACTTTAACTAACTAGGGTTATCACAAGCCTTAATTACTAACAAGATGCAAGTGAGAAACTCCCAGTCCCAAGCCCTGCAGACCATCCAGTTATCCTTCCGCGGGTTGAGAGTATGGTTGGGTACATCGTCTAGGAAACGATATGCCCTTAGGTGACTTAGAGGGTGCAACACATGACAGTGTGCTGGAAATGTGCTCTACTTGTCGGCAAGCTACAAGTCCATTAAAGCGCCCAGATAACGAGATTGCCTGTGACTGGGAATTCTCCATGTTCTAGTTTGATCTAATCATTAGCCTAATCCAATTCAGCGCGAGTCCCTGGCCGTGGTACCCAGGGAGTCACGTCCTAGACATGATGCAAGACAAGACCAGTGGATTGTGCAAACAAGCAAGCAGGAACACCCACGGTGTCAAGGCAAGTCAAGTCAAGTTATCAAGTCAAGTCAAGTCAAGAGTGCGCCGCCACGGGCCACTATCAAGTTATCAAGGTAAATTATGTCAGGGTACTTGTCAGGGGTGCGCCACGACGGGCCACTATCAAGTCAGGTTGGTCGTGTCAGGAGTGCACCACTACGGGTCACTGTCATGTTATACTAGTTCCTTGTCATACCATGCTGTGTACAATAGTTATTCCAAACATATTAAGCAAAATCAAGTTCATGCCAAAAGGCGTAAGGATATAAAATGGGCGTAAAATACCTAATAAAATACTAATATAAAATAGGACTATAGAAGAGCCAAGACCAAGAAATAACAAATTCATCATAGACAAGTAGGTTGTATAAGGGGGTCAGGGGTAGGTCTGCGCAGGGTGTGTACTGCGCATGGAAGAGCTGCGCAAGAGTTGTCTTACGCAAGGGTTACCTTGCGCAAGGGTAGACTGCGCAGGGGTTTCCTTGCGCAAGGGTGGTTTGCGCAAGGGTGGTTTGCGCAAGGGTGGGTTGCGCAGAAGCGGTTTGCGCAGAAGTGAATTGCGCAGGGGTTACTTTGCGCATGGCTGGATTGCGCATGGCTAGCTGGCGCCAGCGCAGTCCAGCGCAGCACAAAGTGCTGGCCAAGTGACTGCGCAAATGGCCATGCGCTAAAGAGCACAGGCCAGGGGTGCGCAATCGGCCATGCGCTAAAAAGTGCAAGGCAGGGGGCTGTTCTTCCTGGCCGAGAGCAAGTCCAAAAATACTAAGAACTTCAATTCTTCATATTTTTGTCAAATCAAAACCAAATCTAGATTTTCAAAGTTCTAACTTGAGTAAAATTGAATTCTCTTCCACATGGAAGCATCAAAACAAGCAAAAATCAAAGTTTAATAGATCAAAACTAAGGATTTCCGAAAATGGTTAAAACCTAGATCTAGAAGAATGAAAGCTCCAAATCACAAAATTCCAAGTTCTAATGTTGATCTACATGTCCTAATCTATCAAATGGACAAATAAAATTGGGTACTTATTTGTTGGCAAGGTGCACTTGCCTAATGGGTTGGGGAGTTGTGTGGAAGAAGGAAGAAGAAGAAGTTGTAAGAAATAAATGAGAGAATAAGGAGGAGAGAGAAAGTAGGTGGAGTTATAAAGTGGAGGAGTTGTGGTGTGTTGAGGGTAGAGTGTAGGTTAAAGTGTGCCAATCATATTAAACCAAACCTAATCAAACCAAACCAATCCTACTAAAAAAATAAAACCAAGCCATGGTCCAAACCAATTTACGAGAAACCAAAATCCGCAAGTCGAAAAATAAAATACGTGCAAAATCAAATACGAGCATAAATACAAAATACAGGAAATGGGGGTGACAGATTCTGTGGGTCCATCCGGACCTTGTACAAGAAGTGACACAGGGGGTAGCACCTCCCAAAGCAAAAAGGGGCAAGAAGTACAAGTCATGCCATATGGTATCCTCTCCCATATACGAGGTTCTATCTGGCGAGACGCGTTCGAAAAAGACTTATCTTCGGACGTACGATCCCGCACAAGAAGAAGCAGTACCTCCTCAAGCTCCTGCTGCCCCCACAAGCTCAGAAGTCGGCCCGTCTAAACCTCCAACTACGGACAAAGCCAAGCAGAAGGATACGCAGTTTGACAAGTCTCTGAAGGTGCCAGCTCCCGAAGGCATGGATCGCCCCTACAAGTTTGACATACTGGCTCAGCTAGCCAATACACCTTCCAGGTTGTCTCTGTTCGATCTATTGCGACTCTCTAAAAAAATGCGAAAGGCCTTAAGTGAGGCATTACTATATGCCGACTCTTACCTCGCCAAAGTCAAGGCCCCCGCTGAAGATCCTGTCTCCTGTCCCCACTACCACAGTACCATGGAAGTGGTGCCCAACATCACCTTCTCACAGGAGGACATGCTTCTAAAAAATAATCGTCATGATAGACCCCTGTACTATACAGGGTATATTGGGGCGATCAAGGTGGAGCACATGCACATCGATCCAGGATCCTCCCTCGGCATCATTTCTAGAAGTCTGCTTCAAATTCTGGGAATCCTTCTGCACAAACTATCTGCAACCAACACAACTATCATGGCTTTCAATACTGGTCGAAGCCATCCACTGGACAAGATCCATCTCAAATACCAGATCGGTAAACTCCGAACGGAGGTTTCCTGCTATGTGATCGATGCCAACGTATCCTACAACATCTTGTTGGGACGTCTATGGATACACGAGAACATGATCGTTCCTTCCACATTTCACCAGTGCTTCAAATACATCAACATCGAGGGTGTCGTGAAGACGGAATTTGCCGATGTCGATCCTTTTAAGGGCATCGAAGCTTACTATGGATATTCGGTACTTTACCAATCTCAGCCCCCAAGGACGATGGCAACGAAGCTGACAATGAAGCTGAAGCAAGTCCATCCTCCAATGATGGTCCCTGATTATCCGAGTCAAAGGACGTACTACTCCAAAAAGTACTCCGAAGCCTCTCACAATTTGGATGAAAAAGAAGAACCTTGACAAAGTCAAACCATTGACCATCACTCTCAGCAAGACACCCCGGGAGGAACCTACTGATGCCCGTCCTCCCAATCCTGAAGAATTACCCTACATGGTGAACTCGGCCAAGACTGTGGTCCTCTTCCAGATGATGATCCTCTCAATGAGTATATCAATATTCATAATAATGTGCCTTCAGCGGATGATTATATCCCTGAAGAAGAACTTGCGTATTTCCTTGGTAAAGGTTTATCTTTGAATTACTCCGATGTCTATCAATCTGTAAACTACTACATAGATACGATATACGCTCTGGAAAACGGCATAGGACCACACCTCTGCATGCCGGTCACGACGCCTCACCTGCGGGAAAAAGTTTACCCAGAAGATATCCTCTACTTCATCGTTCCAGCCAGAAAGAAGGATGAAGAACTAATCATTTTCGGTCGTATAATTGGCGAGAGAAAGTTCGTTCCAAATTTTACTTCTCCCAAGAACAACACAGAAGCTGACTATGACTGGAAAAATGCAACTTTTCCAGTATAGTTGGCAGGCCAAGAATATCATCCAAAACATGGGATATGACATCAAAAGCGACAAAGTGCTAAATTACGGCCGAGGACGACTGTTGCCAATACGACACTTTGCTCCTCCCGACAAACCCGAGAACTACTATCAACGAAGCGGTATTGGTTTGGGCTATGTCACTCCTCCAACAACTCCCGAAAGATCAGATGATGAGGCAGATCATTGTTCTCATTCTTTTGATTCCTCCCTCTGGGACTCAGACTTCAGCATCGGTGACATATTCAAAGCAACTCTGTCCGTCAACATGGTTTTCGTCGACCAAATTATAGACGACGTCCAATCAATCGAACTCGAACAACGGGCTCAAAATATGGACACTAGGTGGGAGCTGTGCTTCGAACAACGAAAACCATCTAACGAAGACGAAGTCATCCAAGTCAATCTAGGAGATGAAGCATCTTTCAAACAAATCTTCATCAGCAAAAGTCTATTTGACGAAGAACGCCAATCTCTTATACAGCTTATAAGAGAATACATCGACGTCTTCGCATGGAGCTATGAAGACATGCCAGGCTTGGACCCTAAATTTGCCATACACCGCCTGAATATTTCGTCCAAAGCTAAGCCAGTGAAGCAACAACGACGACGATTCCGTCCAGATGTCATGGAAGCTATCGAGAATGAAGTCAAGAAGCTCATTGCCAGTAGATTCATTCGTGAAGAACAACACCCCGACTGGGTTGCCAAACATCGTCCTAGTCATGAAAAAGAACGGTAAACTTCGAGTCTGTATCGACTACCGTCATTTGAACTCTACATGCCCGAAGGACGAGTTCCCTCTACCGATCACCGACGTAATGATCGACAATACTTACGACTTCGAGCGGATGTCCTTCATGGATGGGTTCTCAGGCTACAACCAGATCAAGATGTTCCTCGACGACGAGAAGCACACATCTTTTCGAACACCGTTGGGGGTATACTGCTATACGGTGATGCCCTTCGGATTGAAAAATACAGGGGCGACATACCAGCGAGCCATGAACATAATTTTTTGTGATCATTTGTGCAAAACTATGGAGTGCTACGTAGATGATATCGCAGTCAAAAGTCGTCTCAAGTGCAACCACCTCCAAGACTTGAGAACGGTGTTCGAACTAATGCGTGCACACCAACTCAAGATGAATCCAACCAATTCTTTTCTGGGAGTCTCCAGCGGCAAGTTCCTTGGTTTCGTCATCACTTCAAAGGGTATACATCTGGACCCGGAGAAAGTGAAGGCCATCCTCGATATGCCTCCTCCAAGAAACCTCAAAGAGCTACGCGGACTACAAGGAAGGATAGCCTACATCAGATGATTCATTTCGAACCTCTTTGGAAGGTGTCAACCATTCACTCAGCTCATGAAGAAAGGCGTATCTTTCGTCTGGACTGAACAATGTCAACGCGCATTCGACGACATCAAGACGTATCTTACAAGCCCTCCAGTATTGGTAACTCCAATAATGGGGAAGCCCTTCTTACTATATGTCCATGCTATGGACCATTCTCTTGGCGCCCTATTAGCTCAGAAGAATGAAGGCACCCATGAACATGCAATCTACTACCTCAGCCACACAATGGTGGGCGCCGAGCACAGATACACACCGGTGGAGAAGGAATACCTTGTACTAGTATTTACCATCCAGAAGACACGACACTATGTGTCTGGGCAGACTATCCACATTATATCCAAAGTCAACCCTCTCAGAATACTCATGACTAAATCGGGCTCTCTCAATTCCCGTTTAGCTACATGGGCAATGCTGTTGACTCCATACGATATGATCTTCATTCCTCAGAAGGCAGTAAAAGGCCAAGCATTAGCTGATTTTCTAGCAGCTTATCCGGTGCCGAAATCGTCCAAACTCTATGACGAAATCCTCGACGAAGTGGTGGAGTCTAACACTGCAACTGAAGAAATCCTCATATGGCGAATGTTCTTTGACGGTGCATCAAGAACAGGACCTAAAGGAAATATCGTGGCTGGAGTAGGTGTCGTGCTCGTGTCACCTGATCATCTGGTTATACACTGTGCATATTCTTTCGAAAACCATGCACCAACAATGTGGCCGAATATAATGCTATATTAATCGGCCTACAACTAGCAAAGTAACTGGGAGTTGACTATCTAGAAGCTTACGGCGATTCCAAACTAATAGTTAGTCAGGTCTGATGGGATTATGAAGTTCGCCACGAAGACCTCATCTCCTCCCACAGAGCAATAATCGAGTTGGCATCTACTTTCGCTGGATTCTTCATCGAGCACGTGCCTCGACTATAGAATATAAAAGCAGATGCTCTAGCCGGTCTTGCTGCTTTCTTGACCGTTCCAACCAATACTCAGCAGTCGATCACAGTGTCTGGTCGAAAACTATTCTGTGTGAAAGATGCCTTGTATATTCATCACAGTTACGCAACGAAAACAAGCATCGATGCTAAAGATTGGAGATTTCCTTTCATAGACTATGCCGTCTATGGAATCCTCCCCGAAGACCCGAAGGAAGCAGTATCCATCCAAAGGCGATCCCTCAGATTTTACTATGACACAGCTACCAAGATGCTGTACTGAAGCTCTTACGACGGGCTACTGTTACGATGCTTATCAGACACAGAAGCCAAATATGTACTCCGGGAGGCTCACGATGGAGTTTGTGGTGCACATCAACCAGGCCCCAAACTACAAGATCGCCTCAGACGAATGGGCTACTACTGGCCCACAGTGATAGCAGATGCTGTTGAATATGAAAAGAAGTCTAGAGCTTGTCAGTTTCACGTCGATTTCATTCATTAATCTTCGGAGTTTCTACACCCGACGGCAGCATCTTGGCCATTTGAAGCCTGGGGCATAGACATCATAGGACCAATCAGCCCGCCATCCTCCAAAGGACATCGGTTCATCCTAGCCATAACCGATTACTTCTCCAAATGGGCGGAAGCTATACCGCTCACCAAAGTGAAGACGTCAAACGTGATCAATTTTATTAAACATCACGTCATCTACCGCTTCGGCCTATCTCGCAGGATCATCCATGATAATGGTCCACAGTTTACAAGCCATGTATTCTATCGGTTCTGCGATAGAAATCGAATCCAGAACGTAGCCTCTACTGCCTATAATCCAGCAGCTAACGGGCTAGCAGAAGCCTTCAACAAAACCATCATAAAACTTCTCAAGAAGTTCGTGTTTTCAAACAAGCACGATTGGAACAAGAAGCTCGGTGAATGTCTATAGGCCTATCGTACAATAGTCCGGATTCCAACAGGCAGTACGCCATTCTCTCTGGTTTATGGGAGCAGAGCAGTTCTTCCCCTAGAAATCTAGATTCCTTCTCTTCGAGTAGCCCTAGCCAGCAAGCTGACTGCCGAAGAAAGCTACCGTCTACGACTCCAGGAGCTAGAAGCGCTAGACAAAAAATGCTTGTTAGCTCAGCAGCACATTGAGCTATACCAAGCACGCCTTCCCAGAGCCTTCAATAAAAAAGTGAAGGAAAGGATCTTCCAAGTCGGCGATCTAGTCTTAGCAGTGAGAAGACCAATGGTCATGACGCACAAAACAAAAGAAAAATTTTAGCCTAAATGGGAAGGTCCCTTCATCATAGAATCAGTGTATTCTAACGGTACGTACCGACTAACCAAGCCTGATGGTGGCTTACTCATGATGCCTATCAACGACAAGTTCCTGAAGAAATACTATGTGTAACCCTTTTTGTTCACATGTGTTCAGTCATGTAAATGTACAGTACAATATTTATATGATTTGAAAAACTATCTAACTATTATCCGTATTTCAAGAGTCTTGAATATGCCCTGGATAATAGGTCCTCTAAAATATTTCCCCAGTAGAATTATTTTCGTTTTTGACTCCGTCCAAACTCGGTTTGTCAAAAACAAGTCACGTCCCTATTACCTCTGAATTGTTTTCTGATAATTATTTCCCCAGTGGAATGATTATTTTGCCACGTCCACATAACCTCTGAGCAAAGCAGTCATCAAGGATAGTCACGTCCCTATTACCTCTGAATTATCTACTCTCCCTAATGCTATATATCTTTTCACGTCCATATTACCTCTGGTCAGATATAGAACATCCTCTGCTATTACGTCCATATTACCTCTTCTAGCAGCTTCATTCAACTTATTATCTATATTCGAATAACTTGAATATAAAATGGATAATAAATCCACATCACAAATTCTCCAGCAGAATATCTACCAGAAATATCCTTACTACGTCCACATTACCTCTAGCATCGATATTTCACAAAACCACATTCACTTCTGAAAAGATTCTTTATTTTTGTACTCGAACGTCTATCAAAAGACGGAAAAAGGGTACATGAGCCGTGACGGCTAGAAAAAAGAGTTACAAAATCTACGGGATACACAGGCAATTGATGCTGTCCCTTAGAGCCGCAATCTCAGCCTCAGATTTCACAGTAGCTCAGTGTCGTGCCTCTTCTTGACGAGCGGCTTCATCTTCAAAGAGGATCAGACTCTGATGCTCCCTCTCCAATTTTGCCAGCTGTTCTTCTAAATGGGCAGAAGTGGTGGCTGTCATGGCAGCTTGGGACAAATAATCTTCCTGTTCAGATATCGCCGTCCTCAAGTCGGCTTTCAGCTGGGCGATCCCGTTCTTGATCTGCACAATGTGATTATACTTCTCAGTGATTTGTGCAGCCAACCTGTTCTTCGAGGCAGGACGTGCCTCACTTGCAGCATTGAACTGGCCATATTGGTCAGCCAGTTCACCGATCTCTCGAACAAGGGCATCCTTTCTTGCCTGGAAGGTAGCCTTCTCCTTCGCAAGAGCCGTCATCAAAGCCTCATCCTCTGCACGGAACAACAACGTTGGGCTCCACTGCCTGGCATCCCGGAACCTGGCCACCTGACCCTCCAGGTCATTCAAAACTTTCCTCAGAGTGTTGGCCCACTCTTCATAGCTAGCAATGCTCTCGAGGGCCGCTACCTGGCATTCGGCAACAGCCTTCACAGGTCCGAAGGCAGCATTTCGATTCAGGACTCCAGGAAGCTTCATTTTCAGTACAGAGTAAAAAGCTTTGATAACTTCCTGGGCCATCTCCTCATCTTCAGTGGAGGTCGTCGGAGAAGAGGCTTGGAAAGTTTCTTCCACTTTAGTAAGGAACACCTGACAAGAAGCCGAACCTGACAAGGAAAACAACATATACATCAGTAACCAAAAAGGAGGAGAGAAATGCAAAAGAATTATAATTTTGTACCTTCGGCTTGCTCAACTCTAGCCCGGACTGCACCATCAACCTTGGTTTCAGGGAAACCAAGAACAGGCCCAGACTGCTCAAGAAGAATAATATCAAGGCCCTGAGTGGCATCGGGCCTGATGTCTTCCACAAGCTCAGCCAGAACAGGAGCAGATTCAGCGACAGCCCCCTCAGCAGGCTGCTCAACTTCTCATTCTGTAGCCGATACTGGCTCACTAACAGCTCTCCCTACACCAGCAAAATTGGAGGAGCCAGGAACAACTTTTGTCCCTACCCCAATGGCGGGGACTATCTTTGCGAGGGGTTCTCTCCCCTTGTCTACAAGGGGACATATAGTCATGGTCAGCCTCACGAGGAGCACGCAAAATCAAAGTCTAAAAATCTCATCCGAAGAAAGGCGCAAAGGTAACGTACCCGTGGGAGGATGAACCGATTGGACTTGGTTCTCGTCCAGCTTTTTCATCGCAGTTCCTATTGCAGACATATCCCTCACAGCTATGTCATAGGAAAAACTGATCTTCTGATCGCCATCATGGTCCGGGCCTCTGCCCCGATCTTCCCGCTCAAGTTTTATAACTGAAGAAGATCCGCCCTCATCCATCGGTTGGAGACGAGCAGGGGGCACTGTCGTCACCTCCACCTCCTCAGACGAAGAGACATCTGCCTCAGCTGTAACTTCGGGGTCCTGTGCAAAGGACAAATACAAGGGTGAGAAAGCTTCTAAAGGCTTGACCAAAATAGCCATAGAGTCTAGGAAGGGATCTACCTCCTGAATAATAACGGCCCGCGATGCCGTTCCTCCTCTTCCAGTTTATCGGAAGGACCCTCTCAAGGGAGGCGAGCCAGCACCCACTTCTTTGGCTCTCCTCAGGGCAACAATTTTCTTCTTTCGCTTTAAGGTTGGCTCCTGGGCTAATTCAGTTAAAGCTTTCCTCTTCTGAGGAGGATTAAGAGGAGAAGAATCATCATCTTTCGTATCCTCCTTCGGAGACACTGTTGGCTCCCTAAAGATAGCTTCTGGCCGTGGTATTATGGCTGGTTTCACGGTAGAAACAGTACTTTTCTTCTTACGGCCCTTCGGCATCTTTTTTGTAGGAAGGAGGCCAAACCGAGTCCCCAATATCAAGCTATGTTCACGATCATACAGAGGATAAAAAGTATTGATCTGAACGTAAAATTTGGCAGCGACATAGCACAAATGGGTCTCAGGCTTATCCAAGAGAAGAGTGAAGATCGCCCCCGTGCACCCGGTATTATAGTACATCCAAGCACGCGCCCCATCAATCAAGCTACCTATTGACTCCAAATGCGGGCTAGCATTTCCCAGAAGGAGCTGGCTGTAGCCGAACTGCTGCGCAAAATGGCTTGGCAGATACGGATCCAGATAGGCATGATTCCTGTTCCGGAGCACCTGATGCGATGGTCTAATAGACTGAAGCTAGCAAAATGCCCCAACAGTCAAATTAGTGGCATGAAATCCCTCATCCACTAAGATATCTCCCGTATTACCGCTGCCGGACGGAGGAAATACTCTGAAGAACTCATAGTTATGTAAGACGCCTAAAGCCTTTCTGCAAGCAG
Source organism: Iris pallida (assembly GCA_029216955.1). Classification (NCBI taxonomy): domain Eukaryota; kingdom Viridiplantae; phylum Streptophyta; class Magnoliopsida; order Asparagales; family Iridaceae; genus Iris; species Iris pallida. The sequence goes on from JANAVB010027596.1 coordinate 9,308,089, forward strand.
GTACACTGGTGATGGCCCAATCTGCGTCATAAAATCTACGAAGAAAGGCGTCTCCTGCCAAAGAGTCTGCCACCGGCCCAGCATTCATTAGGGAAGGGCAATGCAGTAGCAGCCACCCCATCAGGAAATGATATGGAAGATTGGTCCGGGCAAAGTGGGGCCAGCCGTCGGGAGTCATCGCATTCCTAACAAAGTCCCGCATACCTCGTCCAGTAGCACAGACCATCGCGGAAAGTAATACAAGACGGTGTCCGAATGCCAGCTTCACAGCCGAAAGAATCATAACCCGGCTTATTCTCTCAATGGACCCTGAACCTCCAGGGACTATGTAGTCACGAAGCCAGATCATTAAGAAAGCTGCCACACAGCTTTCTCTGACAACGGATGTTCGGCTTGATGAAAATAGTGGCCAATCGGAGACCCGGGGTCATCACTGTCCTCAGTATCCGCCATCTCATAATCCGCCATCCGGGCTTCTATATCGGACTTGATCATAGGTTTTAAGATCAAAAAGGAGGCCGGATCTTCCCCTTCTCTTTGAACGAAGACATAGCCCATCCAGGCTCTCGTGTGGGGATTGGCCCCCTCGGTCCTCCCTTTCTTATTAATCCTATGACAGATAAGAAGGTGGCAGAGCAATTTCTTGTATACATCAATCATTCCGGAGTTTTCGCTCTCCAGATCTTGGAGTTCTTCATCACAAGGCACGTACTCCTCGTAGGGATCCGAACCCCAGGGAAGCTTCGACACTTTCTGTATTTCATGGAGAGCCAATCCCATCTCCCTAGCCGGAGTAAAGAAGGTACAAGTGTGAAGGTTATATAACTCGGCCAAAGAAACAAACATTGGCCAGTTGACCCTTACACTATATTGAGTGGCCCTAGTAGCATAGTAAAGGCCAGTAGTCTTCAGGGTGGCTTCATACATAGAAAGTATCCAGCCAGTAAGATTGCTCCAGAATGAAGACGGATACCTCTAGCCTTCCATCCGCATCTTTCCTGCGGGATACGACGTATCCCCCGTCATCATCAAATGGTAAAGCGTGTCAGCGACATAAGGATGGAGGTTAGTTGGAATGTCGTTCACTATGGCACCAGGTTGCAGTCCCCTCGTAGAGTAAGATGCAGAGCCCCAGACACATTTGAAAGTGTCCTTCTTCCGATCGCCTGAGTCGAACTGTATTCTCCCAGAGATGACTCCGGGGAGCTCAGGAGTTAGCTCCCACTTCATCTGTTGCCGCACAGCTAAGGCAGTGAAAGCAGAGAAAGGATAATGGCGCTCCATCGACGGTAGCCATACCCTTTGATTTTTTGGACTGATCACCATGGGGCTTCTCAAACATATGGTCTTGCCATCTTCAAACCCCATACTATCACCAAACAGGAAGTATGGCTTCTTGAAGCGACGTGCCCCTCCACGCATGAACTTCTCATCATTAATCATCTGCCTCAAGAAGGACTTATCCTGTTCAAGTATAGCGAGGGTCCGCTCCGTAGGCTGATTTAGACTAATCTTGGCGTGAACCACACTGATCATATTTGTTATGGGACTGGTATCAAGGGCCTGATAGACAGAGCCAAAAGAGATTCTGTCAAATTTTGGGACAAACATGTTTACTGCAGGAACAGAAAAAAAAGCCAGACTCAGAAAACTGCAGGAAAAACTAAGTTCTGAAGGGCTCATATGCGCCCAAAGGGCTATGCGCCCAAAGGGATATGCGCCCAGAACAAGACATGTGGGCACATAATACACGAGCAGTACGTGGGCGCATAACATACCACAGTTAAAGGGCACATAACATGGCAACACGTGGGCGCATAGCACACCATGGTGTTGGCGCATGACTTCTGTGGGCGTATAATGATGCTCACAGAAGTATGTTGCCTTAGGCGCAAGCGCCCAAGCAGAAAAAAAGTTCGAGCGTCGCAAATTAACGCTCAAAACTTTGTTTTTTTGGAAGCATGCCCTCACCCAGAATCGGGTCCTGGACTACCGAGGACGCTCAAAACTTTATTTTTTTTGAAGCATGCCCTCACCCAGAATCGGGTCCTGGACTACCGAGGACGCTGCCGCGGGAGGAGTCACTCGGTGCAGCCCCCTTGCCTTTCGCAGATCTCTTCGTGACCTTGGAAGACATGGTTCTCAATGAAAGAAGAAGTATTTTCTAAAAAATTCTAAGTAAAAGGAATAATGAGCTCTCTCTCTCTTTCATGGCCTATTTATAGGCATGTGCCACCTCCTATGTGCCCACTTGCTTTATGCGCCCATGCACCAATTACATTGTATGTGCCCACAATGGCCTATGCACCCACGTAAAGAATCAGCCTCCTGCACACTATGCCACTGTCACTTGCTGACGTGGACAACGTATGAAGGATGGACCGCTTCAAATTCTACCCCGATGAATCTGTCAGTTCAGATTTCGAGGAAGATCTCAACAGTCATATCTCTCTCACAGGCTGGCCAAACACTATGCACCCAAAGAGAGAGTCACACTATGCGCCTATTGCATCACGAGAAGACCAACCATGCTTCTTTCAAAGTATTTTGAACTTGTTCAAGTATCAAAAACTTTGAAGGGGTCTTGTAGAAGCATGAAATTTTTTTAGCAATGAAGCTCTATACGCCCAAAGCCAGTGAAGCTCCATGCACCCAGTCAGTGAAGCTCCATGCGCTCAGTCAGTGAAGTTCCATGCGCCCAGCCAGTGAAGCTCCATGCGCCCAGTCAGTAAAGCTCCATGCACCCAGTCAGTGAAGTTTTATGCGCCCAAGACTAGCTCCCCCCAAAGGAGGGCGCATAGCCTGAGACATGGCTATGCGCCCAAGCTTGACTCAGTCAAAGCCATGATCAAAATGTGCACCGAAGCGCACGGCTACGTCAGTATCCAAGAGCAGTCGTGCACCGAAGCATGCGGCCACGTCAACACCACGACCAACCTACGATCTCGCAGCCTGCATGCGCCTACACCCTATGTGCCCAAGGCAGGACTATGTGCCCATATAAAAACCAGTGTATTTCCTTCATGTGGGCGCATAACATCATTTTAGCTCAAGAACAACTATAAAAGGGGGGCCTCATCCCTCTTCAAAATATAGAACAGAGAGCATTTTCGAGAGCCAAATTGTTGTACTTCTTGCCAGCGAGCCGAGAGTTAGCAATTTTCTTAGGTTTTCTCCTACTTTTGTAATCGGAGTGTCAACGGAGTAAAGGAGCAACTGTCGCTCAATCTCCATCGTCCCATTCCCCAGAATGCTTTTTTGTAATCGGGGATCCTCAGTGCAGGATCTCTCAGGCGTACTCGATTTGTGGTGCCTTGCACCAATAAAGAAAAGACAGCATTTTCTTCTTCTTTTTTGCGTGTGTCCACAAAAATGGCTCAAGGTGTAGAAACTGAATTTATATGATCTAGGGTTAGGGTTTTTAGGGTTTTGGAGCTTTTTTGGGCAGCTGCTCTTGAGGAGGAAAAAGAAAAAGTAATGAATGAGGGGCTGTTGTTTCAAATTCTGATATAAATATGTTCCTATAGAGTTCAGCCACTTGATTTTTAGGTTATATTTTGAATAATGAATGATAAAAGTAGCCTAAAAACTTTGTAATACATTGATTAATTAATATCCATTACCTTGGGTTAGCTGTAGGCCGGATCCCAGCTAGCGGTAGTGTGAAGACACTTGGTACCGTGTCGCTTAGGCTTTTACACTTTGTTGACAGAAGGACCCTTTCGGCTTATACCCAAAATAACTTTAATTAATAAATTGCTGAATTTTAAGTTTTACGTATTTTTATTAAACATAACCCATTATGACTCAAAAAATTTAAGTATGCATAACTCTCCACGCAGGTAGTTGAAACGATCTTCAGCTAGTGGTTTTGTGAATATGTCTGTCAGTTGATGATCTGTGTCAATGAACTCTAGACTGATATTCCCGTGTTGTTGGTGGTTACGCAAAAAATGGTAACGTATTTTTATGTGTTTTGTGCGTGATTGACTCACTAGGTTTTTAGGCAGATTAGTAGTGCTAGTGTTGTCACAGTATATGGGAATCTTAGTGTAGTGTAGATTATAGTCTTCTAGGGTTTGTTTTATCCATAAAATTTGAGCACAACAATGTCCTACGACGATATACTCAGCCTCAGTTGTTGATAATGCTGTAGAGTTTTATTTTTTGCTAAACCATAAGACTAAAGCTTTACCTAGGAAATGACATGTACCGCTGGTACTTTTACGATCTACTTTGCATCCAAAAAAATTAGCATATGAGTAACCGATTAGGTCAAACAATGTAATTTTGGGATACCATAAGCCGATAGTAGAAGTTTCTTTAAGGTATTAGAAGATACACGTAACTGCATATATGTGTGATTCCTTAGGGTTAGCTTGATATCTTGCACAGATACACGTAACTGATAGTAGAAGTTTCTTTAAGTTTCTTTAGGGTTTTTTTTTTTCAATTTTATTTGATTAGAATACGATTAACTTTTATGGTTAGTAGGGGTCACGCCTAAGCTTGTAGGTGAGTTAGGACCCCCCCTATGGTTATATGGGCCCTAGATAACTTATATAAGTACTTTTTAGCTATTGGATAATTTTCTAAGATTTTATAGATATTTATAGATATTTATAGATATTTTAAGTATTTAGTTATTAAGGTTTATATATTATTAAAGGCTTCCAAGATTTACTATAGGGCCATTAGAGGCTATTTTGAGATAAGGTATTTTTTATGTTCTAGGTAGTTAGAAATATTTTCTATATTTTCCTAGAATTTTTAAGAAACATTTATGATTTTATTTGAAATTATTTGGAGTTAATTGGATTTTTAAAACCGTTTTTGAAATTATTTATCCAGTTAATTGACCAGTTAGTGCCGCTAGGCCCACTGGTCAGTGACCGGACCAACCTAGTTGGTGCCAGCCAGCGCTGATTGGTCAGAGAGAGGGGGGTTCTATATAAGGGAGTCGGCTCCCTATGCCGATTACCCTAGCCGGGTCACCATCCCTCTATTCTTTGAACATGACCGAATGGATTGCGCCACTGGCATGGTGCCATGGCTCTACCGACCTAGCTGCTGCCGTTGCCCTATATATATATATATATATATATATATATATATATATATATATATATATATATATATATATATATATATATATATCGCAGTTTACAGAAACCCTATTATATTGTGGCCGATTTTGAGAGAGAGGTTTCCTTCGAGACTCCGACTTCTCGGAGCATTTGCCGCCAGCCCCGACCCCCTATTCATGCGCCATTTTTTATTGGATTTGTCTTGAGGTAAGTTTTCAAAATTTTACGAATATTTTACTTCTGAGTTTCTGGAAAATTTTATTTTTGCTTGTCTAAAACTCGACACGTCATACGATTTTTGAGATCCCAAACTCCGGTTCGCAATCCATTTGAAGTTTTGGAAAGCTAACATGACGATCTTCGACATATAAATTTTTCAGAATTTTAGAGGTTCATTTACTAATTTTTTTATTAAGTTAACCTCAGATTTGATAAGTAAATCACCATTTTGGTCACGATTAGCCATAACAACGATATCTTTTGACTAAAGCGTGATTTTGTGACACGGTCAATTTCAGTGCACTCGTGGCACTAAAATCTACCAAGATGTACTTTCAAAATCTTAAGTTCATAGTATTTGACTAGATAGTCAACGACACGCCTCAATTTGCGTGCCATAGTTTCTAAAATTAGAAACATGACTTTTTATGGCCAAACTTTCTCGTTTAGATTATATTTAGATTATTATTAGGTTATATTAGGTTTTAAAGTGATTTATTCTAGAACTAATTATCATTAGATAAGTTAACCCTTTAGCCACTTATTTTATGATTTTAGAATTAGAATCTTAGAATTGACTTGTAGTTTTCGTGCACGGTTCGTGGTACGATGTGCGATATATGTTGATAGCTTATAGATCGGCGTTTCTCTTATCCTTGATTTGTGACTATGGTTTGTTCAATGGTTCAGGCAAGTGCAGTATTGCATTATATTTTAGTTCATTATAGCGCTTTCTCTATTGTTTCCTTGTTTGATATCCCGTTGAGACATTGTTTGATATTTCGTTGAGACATTTTTTGATATTCCGTTGAGACAAGATTATGACACGGTAGTTATTGTATCCTTCTTATTGTATCATTGACTGTTATTGATTGTTAGTGAGTCAGAAGGGAAAATACTCGGTAGGTGTGTGAACAAACCTAATAAATATTAATGTGGATAGCTAAGTCATACACTTCACGTATGGGTTAGCTGTATCAAAAATGTGGATAGCCCTCGTAGGATGTGCTGTATTAGCCCAGCTGTTTATATATCAAAAGGTATTTCACACACACATGGTTGTTTCCATTTTTCTTGATCGCAATTCAGTTTTTTATCTTCATATTTTTTTCTATTAGCTTACTCGTTCGTGATTATTGCTTTCCATGTCTAGTTCATATCTTGCTAGTTCTTTATATATTCTTTATCGTTACTGTTTCTAGCTTATTTTGTGCTAACAATATTAAATGCAATATGGTTGTACTCTGCTCCTTTTCTAACTGGATCGTTGATGTAGGTGAGGATGATGAGTATCTCTACACTTCTTATTATGAACCATCAGAGCGTAGTGCTACGATATTGGTACCGAGACTCGGGAGCCATGATCAATCTGGAGGGATCTGGATTTACCTTTTATTATTCTTTAGTTTTCTTTTCATAGTTGGATCGAATTTATTCTGGGATGGACCATATTATTACTCTGGATCTTAGTGTATTTGTTATTGGATTTGGATATTATTTTATTATCTATCGTACTTTTATTTCCCTGGTTTGTATTATTGCTGAGTAAGATTTGTATCTGTGATCACTTTTATATATGAAGGATTCTATTGTGTGTACTAGACAATGTTCTATCGTCGATACCGCGGTGTAGGCCGGGCTTGGCTACGAACTCGTACTCGGTTATCCGGGAGTGGGTCGTGACAAGTTTTTATGGTGGCTTATGCAGGTTAGTTTTTGCAAAGATTGTGAACTCGTGGTAGTATTTAAGTTAGTCGTACTACTGCGGGCCTGTGAATAGGATTAGATTTGAAGGATCTTCTCCACATGCCTTGATACGTTATTAATCTCCACAATTGACTTCAGCTATTCCTCGATTTGCATCATGCTTGAATCTTTCCATCGTTTAATTACCTTCTTTTATTGCAACTAATGGATTCTCAGGACAGGAATACCGCTCCCATGGATACCCTACCAGCTGTAGAAGGAACTTTTTTCGATGGGACCCCACCATCACATGGAGGCCAGCTTACTCATAAGGGTGACCCGCCACATCCGCACACCTCCAGGTTCCACAGAGATGACATTCTAGCACCCCCGCAGTTCCCTCCGCAGAATCTACCGCCAACACCTGTACTGCCTCCAGCTCCCACACTGGATAATGCTCAGCTTCTTAGGATCTTCCAGCAACTCATCAATTCTCAGACAGAGTAGGCCAACGTCTTCTGCAATAGTTTAAGAGAGGCTTTTCAGACTAGAGATACTCTCCGACCATGCCCTGGAACTTCTAAGGACTTTATGAACCTCAGGCCCTTGGAATTCTATGGAATAGAAGGGATTATCTATGCTGATGTGTGGCTAAAGAACGTGAAGTGATTTTTTCGGATGGCTCGAGTTCCAGAAGATTTGAAGATAGAGTCAGCCAGCATGCAGCTTTTCGATATCACCCGGACATGGTATAGAGATGAGCCTCGACTTTTTGCACCAGATGTGACTTGGGCAGAGTTCAAGGAGCTATTCAAGAAAAAGTTCTACCCCGACGTTGCTTGAAAGGCGTTAGAGAGTTAGTTCGAGAGTCTGGAGCAGGAAAACCTTACCGTCGATGAGTACACCTCGAAGTTTTCTTGCCTCAGCTGCTTCGTAGAGAGCATGGTCAACACCCCTGAAAGTAAAGCTCAAAGATTCAAGAAAGGATTATCTCACAAGATTCGCCTAGCCATCGTCACCAGTCAAGCCACTACCTACAAGAGGATCTTGAAGGTCGTACTAGCAGAAGAGAAAGAGCTGGATTGTAGGCCGAAGAGAGATCGAGATGCATACGAAGGAGGTAGCAGCTAATCAGGACCAGACGAAATATTCTAATGTTCCAGAGAAGACTTTACCGCAGCAGTATCACTTGCAGCGTCATTCCCAGCAGCAGTATTTCTGACCTTCGGGAAGAGCTCCATCACCACAACATCAGAATCAGACTTAGGCGATTATTGCATGCTCCTATTGTCGGAGTCCAGGACAGCATTTTGAGGTGTGACACAAAAGATTAGAATAATGCTTATCATGTCGATCGACTATGCACCGAGTGAAAGATTGCCCCATGACACCTCCTCTTCGAGGCCCAGCACATACTCAGAGAGGACTAGGAGGACAACAGCAAGGACAAGGACAAGGACAAGGACAAGGACAAGGACAAGCATTCATAGCTATGACTCGACCAGAAGGTATAGGTAAATAAAATAGATTCCCTTAAAAGCATTCCATAGTTATAGTTAGCGTGCATGTTTAGTCAATGCTAGATTAGTTATCTTAGATTTCTTAATCCTTCCCATGATATAGACTAGAAATTATTTTAGATTGCATGTAGAAGATATTTATTTTGATATATTAATTTTTGAGGACAAAAATATTTTTAAGGGGGATAGTATATGGCATCTGCCACCCCGATTAGAAATTTAGGGTGTTTTTTCAATTTTATTTGATTAGAATACAATTAACTTTTATGGTCAGTAGGGGTCATGCCTAAGATTGAAGGTGAGTTAGGACCCCCTTATGGTTATGCGGGCCCTAGATAACTTATATAAGTAATTTTTAGCCATTGGATAATTTTCTATGATTTTATAGATATTTTTAGATATTTTAAGTATTTAGTTATTAAGGTTTATATATTTTTAAAGGCTTCCAAGAATTACAATAGGGCCATTAGAGGCTATTTTGAGACATGGTATTTTTATTTAGGTTCTAGGTAGTTAGAAATATTTTCTATATTTTTCTAGAATTTTAGGATTTTATTTGGAATTATTTGGAGTTCATTAGATTTTTTAAAACAAAATTTGAAATTATTTATACAGTCAACTGACCAGTCAGCGCCGCTGGGCCCACCGGTCAGTGACCGGACCAGCCTAGCTGGCGCCAGCTAGCGCTGACTGGTCAGGGAGAGGGGGGGTTTCCATATAAGGGAGTCGGCTCCCTAAGCCGACTATCCTAGCCGGTCGCCTTTCCGACCCTCCATTCTTTGAGTAGGACCGCATGGATTGTGCCACGTGGCATGGAGCCGAGGCTCCACTGATCCAGCTGCTGCCGCTGTCATATATATATATATATATATATATATATATATATATATATATATATTTATATATATATATATTTTATATATATATATATATTATATAAAAAATATATATATATATATATATATATATATAATATATATATATATATATATATATATATATATATATATATATATATATATATATATATATATATGATCTAGCTGCTGCCGCTGCCATATATATATATATATTATATATATATATATATATATATATATATATATATATATATTTTATATAATATATATATATATATATATAAAAAATATATATATATATATATATATATATATATACATATATATATATATAATATATATATATATATATGGCAGCGGCAGCAGCTAGATCATATATATATATATATATATATATATATATATTATATATATATATATATATATATATATATATATATATATATATATATATATATATATATATATATATATATATATATATATATATATATATATATATATATATATATTTCGCAGTTTACAGAAACCCTATTATATTGTGGCTGATTTTGAGAGAGAGGTTTCCTTCGAGACTCCGACTTTCCGGAGCGTTTGCCGCCAGAACCGACCTCCTATTTGTGTGTCATTTTTTTTATTAGATTCGTCTTGAGGTAAGCTTTCAGAATTTATAATTTATTTATGAATATTTTACTTCTAAATTTTTGGAGAATTATTTTATTGTTGCTTGTCCAAAACTTGACACATCGTACGGTTTTTGAGATCCCGAACTCCGATTCATGATTGGTTTGAAGTTTTAGAAAGCTAATAGACGATCTCTGACATATAATTTTTCTAGAATTTCAGAGGTTCGTTTACTATTTTATTTATTAAGTTAAACTCAGATTTGATCGATAAATCACCATTTTGGTCACGGTTAGCCATAACGGCGATATCTTTTGGCCAAAGCATGATTTTGCGGCACGATCAATTCTGGGGCACTCGTGGCAATGAAATCTACCAAAATGCACTTTTAAAATCTTGAGTTCATAATGTTTGACTGGATAGTCAATCACACGCCTCGATTTGTGTGCTATGGTTTCCAAAATTGGAAACATGACTTTTTATGGCCAAACTTCCTCATTTAGATTATATTCAGATTATTATTAGGTTATATTAGGTTTTTAAGTGATTTATTCAAGAATTAATTATTATTTGATAAGTTAACCCCTTAGCCACTTATTTCATGATTTTAGAATTAAAATCTTAGAATTGACTTATGGTTTTCGTGCACGGTTCGTAGTACGATGTATGATATGAGTTGATAGCTTCTAGATCAGCATTTCTCTCATCCTCGACTTGTGACTATGATTTATTTAATGGTTCAGGTAAGTACAGTATTGCAATATTTTTTAGTTCATTATAGCGCTTTGTCTATTGTTTCCTTGTTTGATATCCCGTAGAGACATTGTTTGATATTCCATTGAGGCATTGTTTGATATTCTGTTGAGGCACGATTGTGATATGGTAGTTATTGTATCCTTCTTATTGTATCATTGACCGTTATTGATTGTTAGTGAGTCGGAAGGGAAAATATTCGGTACGTGCGTGAACAAACCCAATGAATGTTAATGTGGATAGCTAAGTCATACACTTCACGTATGGGTTAGCCGTATCAAAAATATGGATAGCCATCGTATGATGTGCCGTATTAGCCCAGCCATTTATGTATCAAACAATATTTCACACATACATGGTTATTTCCATTGTTCTTGATCGCAGTTCCGTTTTTTATCTTCATGTTTCTTTTCCATTAGCTTACTCATTCGTGATTATTGCTTTCTATTTCTAGTTCATATCTTGCTAGTTCTTTATATATTCTTTATCATTACTATTTCTAGCTTATTTTGTGCTAACAACATTAAATGCAATACGGTTGTACTCTGATCCTTTCCTGACTGGATCGTTGATATAGGTGAGGATGATGAGTATCTCTACACTTTTTATTATGGACCATCAGAGGTAGTGCTGACAATATTGGTACCGAGAATCAGAAGCCATGATCAATATCTAGAGGGATCTGGATTTACCTTTTATTATTCTTTAGTTTTCTTTCCATAGTTGGACCAGATTTGTTCCCGGATGAACCATATTATTATTCTGGATCTTAGTCTCTTTATTATTGGATTTGGATATTATTTTATTATCTATCATACTCTTATTTCCTTAGTTTGTGTTATTGATGAGTATTATTTGTATATGTGATCACTTGTATATGTGGAGGATTCTATTGTGTGTACTAGACAACATTCTATCGCCGATACTGCGACGTAGGCTGGACTTGGCTATGAACTCGTACTCGGTTATCCAGGAGCGGGTCATGACAGATGCAAATGCTAAACATGATATCAGGATGTCTAGTAGTTAAATAAAGTAAACTACCAATCATACCTCGATACTTACGCTGGTTGACTGGTTTGCTACTTTCATCAATGTCAAGTCGAGTTGATGTTGCCATTGGCATATCGATAGGATTTACGTTGTCGACATCATACTTCTTAGTAAGTCCTTCGTGTACTTGGCTTGATTGATGAAGGTTCCCTGCGATGTTGTTTGATTTGGAGTCCTAGAATGTAGTTGAGCTCTTCCATCATACTCATTTTAAACTTACTCTACATACACTTAGCAAAATCTTGACAAAATTTTTCATTAGTAGAACCGAAATTATGTCATCAACATAAATTTGCACATGTAAAATACTGTCGATTGAAGTTTTGATAAACAAAATTGTATCAATTCTTTCTTTTGAAAAACTATTGTCAAGTAGGAAAGTACTTAGGCATTCGTACCAAGTACGCGGTGCTTGTTTGAGTCCATAAAGCGTCTTTCTAAGCTTAAAAATGTGATCAAATTTTTGAAAAATCCTCAAAATCAGGGGTTTGCTTCACAAAAATCTCTTTTTTTAAAAATCCATTCATAAAATGAACTCTTAACGTCCATTTAAAAAGTTTAAAATTATGAAAATATGTGAATGCATAAAACATGCGAATAGAATATAGTCTAGCAACATGAGAATATGTCTCGTCATAATTAATTCTTTTTTCTTGATTATAACCTTATGCTACTAGACGAGTTTTGTTGCGTAGAGTATGTCCATCCTCACTCAGTTTATTTCTGAACACTTTTGGTACCAATTATCAATTGACCAATAGGTTTAGGAACAAGTTCCGAAACTTGGTTTCTCTCAAATTGATTAAGTTCCTCTTGCATGGCATTAATCCAAAACTCATCAGAAAAAGCATATGCTACTGACTTAGGTTCTACTTGAGAAATGAAAGCTTCGCTTGGTGCTATGTCTCAAGTAGAAGAGCGCATACCGAGTCCCTTAGATACATCTCATATAACAAGTATCTCTGGATGGTCTGGCATAAATTTTATCTTCTTAGGCAGAATCTCCAGATAGTTCTTATTGGTAGCAGTATCTTCAGGTGCCTTGGATTGTTTTTGTGCATCTTCGTTATCACTGTCGCTATATTTCTGACTATTGAGCTTATCAAAAGAAACATTAGTAGATTCTTCAACAATCATAGATCTTTTATTAAAAATTCTATATCCTCCACTCTTGGCAGCAATCCATGAAATATCTCTTCGTCTGCCTTCGAACTTACCCAAGTTATCCTTGGTGTTCAGGATAAAGCAGCGACAACCAATAACTTTAAAATAAAAAATGTTTGGAATCTTTTCAAACTACAGTTCATAGGGGATTTTCTTCGATATAGGTCAAATTAACACCCTATTCAAAATATGACATGCTGTACTTACAGCTTCTGCCCAAAAATATTTAGGAAGATTATGCTGATTAAATATGACTTTAGCCATATTGATTAGAGTGCGATTTTTCCACTCCACAACACCATTTTGTTGAGGAGTTCTATGACAAGAAAACTCATGGTAATATCCATTATCATCATAAAACTTTTTGAAATCAGTATTTTTGAATTTGTCGTCATGTTCACTTCGGATTCGAGTAATCATGAAGCCTTTTTCATTTTGTACATTTTTGCAAAATACTTAAAATGGCATCGCTTTTATTAGATAAAAAGTAAACCCAAGTAAATTGAGTGCGATCATCAACTATAACAAAAGCATATAGCTTACCGACAAGACTAGTGACTCTACTAGGATCAAATAAATCCATATGAATCAATTGCAAGGGTCTAAAAATGCTTACTGTGATGATGGATTTAAAGGATGATCTAGTTGCTTTGTTCTTTTCATAGTATGAACATACCATATCTCTCTTTAAGAAAATTTATGGGAGTCCTTTTACCAGCTGTTTAGTCGAATAGTGTCCATGTTTGCATGTCCTAGTCTTATATGCCACAGCCAGCTTTCATCCTGATTGGCTACTAGGCACTTACCTGCATTGTTAGTACGTTCTAGAAAGAAAACATAAATATTATCTTCCTTGATCCCTTCCTTGATCCCTTCATATACGAGATTATCGGTAGATATTTCATATATAGAGCATTTGTCTTTCACAAAATTAATACCATAACCGTTATCTGTCAAATAACTTATGCTCAACATGTTATGTTTCAATTCTGTGACTAGACAAACGTCTTTTATTTCTGGGTAGGAAGACATACCAACAGTGCCAATTCCTATCATATTACCTGGAAGATTATTGCCAAAGGAAACATACACTTCTTTCTTCATCGATTGTGTAGCGAATAAGGATGCATCACCTGTCATGTGCCATGAACATCCGCTATCGAGGATTGTCACGCCCCGCTCCCGAATAATCGGGTATGGGCCGATGTCATGCCCGGCCTACACTGTCGTTGACAACGGTAGTGAGCCGTCTAGTCATCAAATACAAGAGTATCTCATCACAGCATCTAATCACGGAAACTATACTAACTATCACAGATATCCACTATACAATTATTACAACTTATACATGAATATCCGGGTACAAAGCCGGTGAAAGATAAATGATACAACAATGACATATAATCAAATACACTCAATCAAACTATATACATGAAACTAGCTATCTCAGTATCAAGTGAGCTCCAATGCCAGTCATGAATGATAATCTATGATCCATCTCACCTGTAATCAACGATCCAGTCAGAAAAGGAGCAAAGTACAATGTAACTCAATAAAACTCACCATGAAGATCAATGGAACGGTATATCAAAATATAACTGAAAGACATGAAACAAGATGAGCAATAAGCATGCACTAGCTACGTGTATATGTGCAATTGGACGTTATCAACATGTGGGGACTAATATGTAATCAGGCATATAAAATATGCTATCAGTCACGCAATAATCAGGCATGTCTGACGATAATGCTATCAGGCACGCACGAAATGGACTCAGGCATACAGAGTATGCTATCAGGCAATGTTTATCCAATATTAGTCAATCACATGTCTCTAGAACGTCCCCCACCCGACACGAGAAACAATGCAAGCAATCAATCGATCGAGAACAAGTGAAATAAATGACACGATAACAAGTGTAAGTGCAATGCATGCAATGATGGTAATACTGAGTACATGTACTTGTCTTGATTCTGGGGTTTTGTCCAAGTTCTTCAAATCACCTAAAATAGGAAAATATAATTAGAGCCTTCTAATCAACTCTAATTTCCTTAATTTTCTAATTGGTTTTAGTCACTAAACCACCATATTGCTTAACCAAATCTGGCTCTGCTAGACCAATATGAACCCATACAATTTAAACACTCAATATTCAAATGTGGCTTAATTCTATCTGTTACAACCACTGCCTCAAGATCTCTATTCTCAACTCAACTCCAAAGCTAATAACCATTGCCAATACTTTAATAATCTAATACTCAGCCTAGCTATACTGGCCCATAGACTCGGCCCATACCACAGCCAATACAACATCCTGCTAAAATCAAACTAATACATATCAGTGTCATTTTTAAATATAATGGAGTCCAACGGTCATATGAATCTAACGAACAAAACCACACAGTATAATCCTAACAGCCGTATCAGTGTCAGCCATCCCTGTGTCCGACCTCCACCCGTGTCTGCTGTATCTAACTCATGTCCACCACTTCTGGACACTCACACGAATCCAGTTTGACACCTGGTAGCACGGTCTCGACACTGGCCTCGACACACTCTCGTTCAATCTGACAGAGGACCCCCTTTAATATCAACTAATCTCAGTAGAATAGGTCAAGAATCGTACCTGAGTCTCCGCAACGGTTCGACACAAGAGTTCAGTGTCCGATGATGGTGTCTCCTAGTCCACGGCTCGTCGATACGTTCTTCTGGGCATTTTATCGAACAGGTCATACGCGAGAATAGAAAGAGTAATCGTGAGTTCAATTTGAATGGTTTCGACTCCAAATTTGGAGAAATAAGCAAGAATTACTCAGACACTCACCCACGAGTCTTAGCCAAATCAGAATCTCAAGAATCGATCCAATAACTCACCAAAAATGAAATCAAAAAGAGGAGAAAAGCTAAGGACATTACCTGCACTAGTTCGTGTCAAGGCGTGTCCCTGATTCTTTGAGGCGATCGACCCTGAGTCGTCGATACCGGGAAAAAAAGACCACAGAAATGGCCGCTTTGCCGCTCACAGCAAGAGACGTGGAGAATCACTCTCCGCTATGGTCCCAAGCTCGATCAAATGATGGAGTCATCGTAGACACGGTCCAGCTGTTGCGAGGAGTCGGACATCGATCTGATGTTTAGGAAGCAGGATCGGTCGAGGTCGTCCCGCCGTCGATATCGAAGAACCACATCGCCATGGCCGGAGCTCGTCGTCGACGAAAGGAAGGATAGGGAACAATTCAGCAGGGCTTCGCCGTTTTTAAGTCTGAATGAAGAAGAAGGGAGCTGGGCTCTATTTATAGGCGGAGCGTCGGTCAGGCGGTTGGCCGGGCACCTGACCGACGGTTGGACGGGCAGCGGCCGTTACAATCCGACGGTCGGGGAGAGTTTGGTGGTTGATGATCGACGGTGGAGATGAGATAGGTAGTTAGGTGGTTGGGGAGAAACTTCTAGAGGAGACTGGATTTCTTGGCGTCGCCGTCGTCATCGTCGTCGTCGTCGTCGTGTCGGCTCACAGCAGCGGAGGAATTGGGTGGAGGGAAGAATTTAGTTTGAATGAATGAATAAGGAAGGGTCGGTTTAAAACCAACGGTCGATATTGGGTCGGGTTAGCGACTTGCGGGTTATTAGTTTATTGGGTTAGACCTCGACCCGCGTCCACAGAGCTAACATGCCCGCTGGACTGGGCTTAATAGGACGGGCTGGTTTAATTGGTTGGTCTGAACTGATTGGGCCAAGCTGCTGATTAAACCCAAGGGAATTGGGCTGAAATAAGTAATAAAGGATTAGTAAAAATCCTTAAGGATTTAACCAATAAATTTAAATAATTTTTTTTAGGGAATTATAATTAGCAATTAATAATTAGAAGCATTTAAAATAATTAGAAAATCATTAATGATAATTAATTACTAGTCAAGAAAATCAAAAATAAAAATCTTAATTAAATCATAGGAGAAAAACTCAATCTAGAAAAGTGGAGTTACAAGGATCCACTTACTTTTAGCATGAGAGGGTTAAGGGTCCACCTATAAAATGAGTCGATGTAATCTTTGGTACCTATTTCTTCAAGGGTCCAGCATGATTAGGTTTGGAAATCCAAGCAAGTACGTTTGTGCCAACTAGCTTTCTAGCTCTACCGTACTGTGATATATGCCGGTGTTCACCACAGTATGTGCATACAATTTTTTGAAATAGTGCTTTCTGTGTTGATATGCTTCTTATATGCTTTTCTTGGAAACCTGTATGTGAAAGCATATTTGTGAGAAACGTATTGCTTTTGTGCTTTCTTCAGTTTAGTCCTTTTTGGTATATGCTTGGTGTTAGGACTAACCTTAGGCTGTGTGTAACCGGGATGACCTATTTGCCTAATTTGATCTCTAACATTTTAGAGATGGCACAAGTCTCTTCGAATTTTGTAGTCACCCGTGAGTCTTTGCTCAGTGACTAGGTGTCTCTTCTTCTCTATGTAATATAGCTCTTGTACCTTGACATAGTCTCTTTCTTTTTGTTCTATAGTGAGGATAGCCTCATGATACTCCAATCTGATCTTGGCTAACTCCTTCGTGTTACCGGTAGTAGATGTCGCTTTAATATCTTCAAGAAGATTAAACAATCTAGCTACTTCGGTTGTGTATGCCTTAATCTTCTTGCGATACTGTTTATACTTGTCTAACACATTTCTGTGTTCTTTAAGTAATTAACTAGAGGCATTTTCTAACTGATCAAATGTAAAATCATTATAGAGAGGACTTTTTGATACCTTATTATATGCTATTAGATAGACATTTGTACTGCTGTTGTGTCTGTCCTCCCTTTTTGACTTACTGGCCTCACTTTTGGGCCATATGATGGTATTCGTGTACTTTCGACTAGTTGTAGGTTTTCTGCTCGATCTTAATCGGTCGTATGGACTGCTTTTATTTGTTAGTAGACAATCCTTCTTCATGTGCCCTAATTTTTTGTATTTGAAGCATATAATTTCTTCTTCGTTGCTTTCATAGATGTTCTTCCTCTTTCGGTTAGATTACTCAAATTTTAATAATTTTCTATAGTTCTTGACCAGTAGGGCATGCTCATTGCCTTCAGAATCTTTTTCGTCAGAATTATTGCATAAGACTTTTCTGGCTTGAGCTTTGAAGGCAAAGGATTTTTCTTTGGGGGTTGTGTCACGCCCCAGAACCGGAATACGGGAGAGCGGGGGAATGACTCAGCCAGCTACGTATTACGGGTAGAAGAATACCATATAATACGATCAATGCTGTCTAACGATGAGGGGGTGTATACTACATGAAAGTCTCACTATGGTCAATTAACATCTATTGTCTCAATCATTCAAACAAGAAGCAATAATAGAGAACATGTAAGATAAAACAGTAAGGCGTCCCAAACGCTCATTCAAAATATTCTTGAGACCTGGCTGTACAAAACATAGCTAGATGATGTAGCAAGGTATACACAATTGTTATCAGCTGCAGTCTGACTTAGTTACAATTATGTAAAGGTAAGTGCAAGACAGTCCGACTAACATGTCGGTGCCAAACGGCAATAAGTAAAGTAAGTAGTAAAACGAGCAGGGAAGCAAGGAACCTACTCGTGTCCTCCTGCGATCGTCCTTCTAGTATTGACCATCTTGGAGGCAGAAGTAAGTTGAGTCCTCGGGAGCTGGCTCTAGATCTGGCCATACAAAACCAGAGAGGTTAGACCTCTAATAGCAAGTACCGCAAGGAAGCACGATATGAGAAATTAGAACCAGTGATAAGAGTCAAGAATATGATAAATAGATCTCTGCTTGCTACTGGGGTTCGCACAACATCACGATACTTCAAGCCAACTTCCCAACCAAACAAGGACAGAAGTTGACCCGTCATGTCCTGACGTTCTGCTCATCTCAGTAGTTGACAGAGTAGGCACATTTTACAAACAAACCAGTTTAAACGGCCATACAACTACTACGGCTTGCTATTGTGAGTTCCAAGTTGTTTTGGAAACATGCAATAAGGGATTCCTCAGTTCTTACCATGTACAAGCAAGGCTAGTCTACCCAATAATCAATTGTGCCAATCATGAATTAAATGGGTCCCAGCGGGACGTCCGTTATCAATATATAGTAAATATAAGCAGATACCATACCCTACCCGTGCGGCAGATTTACAGTATCTGTGGGAACCAACCGGCATGTCGGGGTACTAATTGTCCCAAGATGGTTACCATATAAGAACTCGAGAATCCATTCTCTCTATGCAATAGTTATTTTTATTTAGCTTAGTAGGTCCTATGTTAATAGAAATCTCATGCCGTGGATTATGATCATTCTGAATGAGTACTCTCGTACATGGTACGATATGCATAATCTCTACAACGATACCAGTGCGGCTAGCTTGTAGGTCTTACATAGCGTAATGCAACAATCAAGCCTAGTCACGGAATAATCATGCCTTCACCATAAGGTGCACATGCTGCTTTTGCAGAAAAATAGGAATTAACATATGTCTTATGCCAATGTTCGGATCGGCTAGTCGATCACAATGGTTCATTGTTCATTCATGAACGTGTCTCATTCAATTCAATAAGACGACTAGCCAGTCTTCTAGTTCCAACTAGGAACGCATGATCAATCATTATTCAAGGTAACAATCAATATCAATTCGGGACAAGAAACAGCCAAAAGGCACTATGGACGGCAGCAGATGGATACCCATCTATGCAGCCTAGGAAATCGAGTCTCATGCGGCTCAAAAATTGGGTCTCATGCGGCCAGGAAATCAGGTCTCATGCGGTCAGGAAATCAAGTCTCATGCGGCCCAGAATTCGAGTCTCATGCGGCTCAGAATTCGAGTCTCATGCGGCCAGGAAATCAAGTCTCATGCGGCTCAGAATTGATTGGGTCTATGCGGCTCAATGCCATGCGGCCAAGATTTCCATGCGGCCGAAGGAGACTGATCCTTATGCGCCCAGGAGAACATGTATATACGGCTAGGGGGAAACGAGTCCCATGCGACTAGAAGAACATGCATATGCGACTAGGGGGAAACGAGTCCCATGCGGCTAGGAGAACATGCATATGCGGCTAGGGGGAAACGAGTCCCATGCGGCTAGGAGAACATGCATATGCGGCTAGGGGAAAACGAGTTCCATGCGGCTAGAAGAACATGCATATGTGGCTAGGGTAAAACGAGTCCCATGCGGCTAGGAGAACATGCCAAGGCCATGCGACCAGAAGCCCATGCGATAATGGAAAGACAGGGCCTATGCGGCAATAGAAACAGGGCCTTATGCGGCTCGAGGGGCTTTGTCGCATGAAAGCCATGCGGCTAAAGTAACGTTCTTCTCTAATTCTCTGAGGACAGAACCAGGAAAGCCATTGCTTCCAAGCTCCCTAAATCCTTCATTCCAAGCTCAAATCTGGACTTTCATAGGTCAAAATAGGGTAGAATGAAATTCTCTACAACATGGAACAATCCAACTTAAAAAAATAACAAGACTTAACAGATCAAAATCCAAGAATTCTGAAAACGCAACAAACTTAGACCTACATGAAATGAACCATGGAAAACAAAAATGCTAAGTACTAAAGTGTCTTAGAATTTCATGAGGAAGACAATGGAATAACAAAGATTGAGATTCATCATGAAGCAAGTTGTACTTGCCTAGCTCTCTAGGTTGGTGTTAGAGTAATGGAGGAAGAAGAAGGAGTAAATGAGAGTAATGAAGAGAGAGAAAAGTAAAGAGGTATTAATATCAAGCCCAAGTCAATCTCCACCACTCATTCCTTCCTACAAGATCTAGGCCATCCATCCCTTATCATGATGAACCAAACTAAACCAAGTTGGTTCAACATGGACAAAATAAACCAATAGCTTAAGCCAAAGCAGAAATTAAAATACAAAAAATTAATTTGCATGAAATTACAGAATAAACGTAGGATAAGAATTAAATAAATTCACTCAAGCAATACACGTATTAAAATACGTATTTTGGGAATGGGGAGTGACATCTCTACCCTCCTTAGAAAAATTCTATCATCGAAATTTTAAATCCAAGCAGGATAGAAACCTCAGAGCTAACTAATCCAAGTACAAGTAATTTTAGTAAACAAGCAGTCATTTTACAATATCAATTAGCAAGTAATATATCTATATTTATCAATCGACGACATCAAACAATTTCTACTCATAGGGTGATAAGCATGAGGAATCAAGACAATTAAGGTACACGAAAAGAAATATACCTTGTGAGTCAAATAGGTGCGGATACCGTGATCGGATATCATCCTCACGTTCCTACATTGACTCTCCTAAGGAGTGATGACCCCAAGCAACACGGACAAGGCTAATTATTCGGTTCTTGAGTATCTTCTCTTTTCGATCCAAAATGGACACAGACTGCTCCTCGTAAGACAGGTTGGTACCAACAACCAGTTCAGAATGATCGAGGATGTGGCTTGGGTCCGATACATACCTTCACAACTGAGATACATGAAACACATCGTGTACCTCGCGTAACAAAGGTGGAAGGGATAAACAATAAGCAACATCACCTACCCTATCAAGGATAACAAATGGGCCCACGTATCGTGGACTCAACTTTCTGCGAACGCCAAATCTAATGACCCCACTGGTAGGTAAGATCCGCAAGAACATGTGGTCCCCAACAAAAAATTCTAGCGGTCTACGATGCTGGTCTGCCCAATGACAATGTCGATCTTGCGCAACTCGAAGTCGCTCTCTAATCTTCTTCACCACTTCAACCGTTTGAACAATTAATTCTGGGCCTAACATCTTCCTTTCCCTAATATCATCCCATGCCAGTGGCGACCTGCAATTTTTACCATATAGTGCTTCGAATGGTGCCATCTGGATACTGGCTTGATAGCTGTTGTTGTAAGAGAATTCGACTAAGTACATGTGACTCTTCCAAGATCCTCCAAAATCTAAGGTGCAAGCTCGTAACATTTCTTCCAAAGTCTGAATTATTCTTTCTGATTGCCCGTCTATTTGTGGGTGGTAGGCCGTACTAAATCTTAACTTGGTACCCATGCTATGATGTAAACTCTTCCAGAAATGTGACGTAAAACGGGTATCTTTATCTGATACAATACTGACTAGGACTCCATGCTGCCTGACTATCTGCTGCATATACAACTATGCCAACTTTTCTGTAGATTGACCTACTCTAAAAGGAAGAAAATGTGCCACCTTCGTGAGCCGATCTACGATCACCCAAATAGCATCCTTACCACTTGGTGACCTCGGTAAACCGGTCACAAAGTCCATTGTGATATGTTCCCACTTCCATTCCGAGATGGGAAGTGGCTGTAATAATCCAGCTGGCCTCTATTTTTCTGCCTTCACATGCTGACATATTAAGCAACGCGAGACAAATCTAGCTATCTCCATCTTCATTCCGTTCCACCAAAAGTGCTGCTTGATATCTTGGTACATTTTAGTCCCTCCGGGGTGTATAGAATACTGAGAACTGTAGGCTTCCGCCATAACCTCCTGTCTGATATCTCCACTAGGCACACATAGACGTGATCCAAATCTAAGTGTACCATCTTCGTGAATTTCTATCTCTTTCCTGAGCCCTGACTCACATTCTGCCCTAAGCTTCTGAATCTTTGGGTCCTGCGCCTGGGCTGCCTTGATCCTGTCTACTAAGTCAGATTGAACTCGTAGACTTGCCAGAATTCCTACATAACTAGGAAGTATAACTTCGATGCTCATCTCCTGAAGATCTTCTAAGATATGTTTCTGTGATGTCAACATAAATGCGCCACCTCTCATGTTAAGAGAATCTGCTACCATGTTAGCCTTGCCTAGATGATACTGAAGCTCTACGTCGTAATCCTTGATCAATTTTAACCATCTTCTATGTCTCATGTTCAGTTCCTTCTGAGTAAAGATGTACTTCAGACTTTTGTGGTCTGTGTACATATCCACTCGATCACCGTACAAGTAGTGTCTCCATAGCTTCAAAGCAAATACTACTATCGCCAGCTCCAAGTCATGAGCCGGATAATTCTTCTCGTGGTCCCGAAGTTGCCTAGATGCATACGCTATCACCTTCCCATGCTGCATTAGGACACACCCAAGTCCCTTTCCTGACGCGTCACAATAAACAGTAAAATCTCCGGGTCCAACTGGTAATGTAAGAATAGGTGCTGATATCAACTTCTGCTTCAAATTCTTAAATGATGCCTGGCATTTTACCGACCAGACGAATGGCACGTCCTTTCGTATCAAGCGAGTCATGGGTACTGAAAGTCTTGTAAAATCTGATATGAACCTTCTGTAATATCCTGTCAATCCTAAGAAACTTCGCACATCTGCTACTGTCTTAGGCATTGGCCAACTTTCTACTACTTTTACTTTTTTGGGATCCACTGCCACTCCAGCTCCTGATATGATGTGCCCTAAGAATGAAATACGGTCTGACCAAAACTCACATTTGCTGAGCTTGGCGTACAACTGGTTCTCTCTCAGAACCTGCAACACTTTTCCGAGGTGATCTTTATTCTCTTCTTTACTAGCTGAGTACACGAGAATGTCGTCGAGGAACACAACGACAAATTTATCCAAATATGGCATAAAAATGTGGTTCATCAAGTCCATAAATATTGCTGGAGCATTGGTCAAACCAAACGGTATAACTAGAAATTCGTAATGCCCGTACTTTGACCTAAATGCTGTCTTGGGAATATCCTCTTCTCGAACTCTAACTTGATGATACCCTGACCGAAGATCTATCTTGGAGAAAACTCTAGCTCTGCTCAACTGATCAAACAAGTCATCGATCCTTGGTAGTGGGTACTTATTCTTTACGGTTGCCGCGTTGAGCTTTCTGTAGTCAATGCACAATCTTGATGACCCATCCTTCTTCCCCACAAGTACTACTGGTGCTGCCCATGGTGACTCGCTGTCTCGAATAAACTTCTTCGCCTTCAGTTCCTCTACGTGCTGATACACCTTGGCCTACTCTGAATCCGACATTCTGTAAACGTGATCCGATATTGGTTTAGTTCCAGGTGCTAATTCTATACTGAACTCAATATTTCTAATGGGTGGTAGACCTGGAAGTTCCTCGGGAAACACGTTGATGAACTCTCTAACTACCTTCGGGACTTGAACTTCTTCCATTGCCGCTACTTCTCCTTCTTCTTGTTGGGTTGCCACTGATCTGACTAGGGTAAATCGATCCATGCCTGGAATATTAAAAGATACACTCCCTCTACGGCAATCTATTGTGGCACAACTGTCTTTCAGCCAGTCCATGCCTAGGATAACGTCAAAATTCCTCATAGAAAATTCTATCAACATGGCGGGTAAGGAACGCCCGCACACTACAATACTACATGCTAGAATAACTCTACTAACTCCTACGAGCCTATTACCAGTGAGTATATTTAACCTCCCTGACAATGCTTCGAATTCTATTCCTAGACGTGTCGTAAATTACGTAGATATAAAGGAGTGTGATGCTCCCGAATCAAACAATGCTACTACAGGATAGGAGGCGACGAGAATGTTACCTGCCACAATATCTCCCGATGCCAATGCCTCTTCCAAAGATAGATTGAATGGCTGCCCTCGGCCTTCTTGTTGGTTCCCATGCTGATGCCTAGCCTGGTGTTGCTGCTGGCCCCTGCCTTGGTGATGCTGGGATGGTCTATGTTGTTGCTGGTGCATCGGCGGTCCCTGTTGCCGAAACATCTAAGCTTGCGACATCAACGAACGTTGTGCCAAAGGTCTCACGGCCATCGTTGGTCCTTGGTACTGGCCTGCCCCTGGTGTTGGCAGAGCAGAAGATTGCTGTACTGGTCCTCCTGACCTCGAATTCATAGAACAGGTGGAAACCCAATGATCTGGACTTCCACATATCAAACACTGTCCGTTCAATGCCCGACACACATCTCTAGTGTGCCCGGTCTTTCCATAATAAGTGCAGCCCGTTAGGGGTTGCTGGTTCTTTCTCTGTTGCTGTTGTTGCCTTGCTGGGGGCGCTGGCCCTTGCATTGCCACATCGTGAATGCGAATGCCAGGGGGTTGTGCTCTAACTCGGGGCGTTGCTCCCCCCTCCTTCAATCTGATTGTGAGATCTCTTCTGACCTCCAGTCATAGATGCGATCCTCTGGATGGTGATCTCATGTCTCCGGGTTGCCGTCAATACCTCATCGAAAGTCTGGTAGTTATGTCCCTCTATCAATTGCAAGAGCTCAAGATGAAACCCTTGCTGAAACCTCATAGCCCTCTGGCTCTCCGTTGCTACCATCTCCGGGGCGAACCTACTTAATCTGCAGAACTCCGCTGCATAAGCATACTCTGTCTTGCCAGCCTGCTTGAGATTGATAAACTTCTGTTGTAGCTCAAACTGTGCCACAACTCCATAGTACTTTGTCTTGAATCTGGTAGTAAAATCGTCCCAAGCAACAGGACATCTGATGCCCACTTCTTCTGATTCCCACCAATCGCGTGCAAGGTCCTGAAGCAACAGCTTCAGTAGATCCACGCGTTCTTCTGTCGGTACCTTGGCTGCTGTCAGAGTAGACTCGATGTCCTTAAGCCATGTATATGATGAAATGGCATCTTCCGTGCCCTCAAAACGATAGGGATTTACTTGCAAAATCTGGTTGATGCTCCTGAATCAGTCCTCGCCCCTCATTCCAAAGCCGTATGCAATCCCTGGTTGAGTAATACATTCTGTTCTTGCAACTGAGTGTACATGCGTTGCTGGGCCAACATCTGATGTTGTTGAGTAGCCATCATCCCCCTCATGATTTCTAGAAGGGCGGGTGTGTTTACTACCATGGGGGTAGGTGGGACTGTCGGTGGTGGTGGAACCTCCGGATACTACGGTCCAGCTGCTGGTTCCACTATCACCTCTTCATGGACGGTCTCTTGAGGTAGTACCGGCCCTCCTTGCTGATCAATAGGGTCTTGCTGTTCATGTTGCCCTTGTTGTTGTTGTCCAGCTCTGACAGATGCGGACGAAGTGCCCCTGAGAAAGGGACAAGGGAACAATCAAACGATCTAACAGGAAATATCAGTGAAGTCAAAGGGTACTGGAATTGTCAAGCTGGGGTCGAGAACAAGAATCAAGAGATCAAGGGGGGAACATGTGTGATTGAGACATCCTACAAATTAAAGCACCCCACAAGTCTGCAATCCGACCTGCATGGGCCACCATTAAAACCTTGTCACGCCCCAGAACCGGAATATCGGAGAGCGGGGGAATGACTCAGCCAGCTACGTATTACGGGTAGAAGAATACCATATAATACGATCAATACTGTCTAACGACGATGAGGTGTATACTACATGAAAGTCTCACTATGGTCAATTAACATCTATTGTCTCAATCATTCAAACAAGAAGCAATAATAGAGAACATGTAAGATAAAACAGTAAGGCGTCCCAAACGCTCATTCAAAATATTCTTGAGACCTGGCTGTATAAAACATAGCCAGATGATGTAGCAAGGTATACACAATTGTTATCAGCTGCAGTCTGACTTAGTTACAATTATATAAAGGTAAGTGCAAGACAGTCCGACTAACATGTCGGTGCCAAACGACAATAAGTAAAGTAAGTAGTAAAACGAGCAGGGAAGCAAGGAACCCACTCATGTCCTCCTGCGATCGTCCTTCTAGTATTGACCATCTTGGAGACGGAAGTAAGTTGAGTCCTCGGGAACTGGCTCTAGATCTGGCCATACAAAACCAGAGAGGTTAGACCTCTAATAGCAAGTACCGTAAAGAAGCACGATATGAGGAATTAGAACCAGTGATAAGAGTCAAGAATATGATAAATAGATCTCTGCTTGCTACTGGGGTTCGCACAACATCACGATACTTCAAGCCAACTTCCCAACCAAACAAGGACAGAAGTTGACCCGTCATGTCCTGACGTTCTGCTCATCTCAGTAGTTGACAGAGTAGGCACATTTTACAAACAAACCAGTTTAAACGGCTATTCAACTACTACGGCTTGCTATTGTGAGTTCTAAGTTGTTTTGGAAACATGCAATAAGGGATTCCTCAGTTCTTACCATGTACAAGCAAGGCTAGTCTACCCAATAATCAATTGTGCCAATCATGAATTAGACGGGTCCCAGCGGGACGCCAGTCATCAATATATAGTAAATATAAGCAGATACCACTCCCTACCCGTGTGGCAGATTTGCAGTATCTGTGGGAACCAGCCGGCATGTCGGGGTACTAATTGTCCCAAGATGGTTGCCATGTAAGAACTCGAGAATCCATTCTCTCTATGCAATAGTTATTTTTATTTAGCTTAGTAGGTCCTATGTTAATAGAAATCTCATGCCGTGGATCATGATCATTCTGAATGAGTACTTTCGTACAGGGTACGATATGCATAATCTCTACAACGATACCAGTGCGGCTAGCTTGTAGGTCTTACATAGCATAATACAACAATCAAGCCTAGTCACAGAATAATCATGCCTTCACCATAAGGTGCATATGCTGCTTTTGCAGAAAAATAGGAATCAACATGTGTCTTATGCCAATGTTCGGATCGGCTAGTCGATCACAATGGTTCATGGTTCATTCATGAACGTGTCTCATTCAATTCAATAAGATGACTAGCCAGTCTTCTAGTTCCAACTAGGAATGCATGATCAATCATTAGTCAAAGTAACAATCAATATCAATTCGGGACAAGAAACAGCCAAAAGGCACTATGGGCGGCAGCAGATGGATACCCATCTATGTGGCCTGGGAAATTGAGTCTCACGCGGCTCAGAAATCGGGTCTCATGCGGCCAGGAAATCAAGTCTCATGCGGTCAGGAAATCAAGTCTCATGCGGCCCAGAATTTGAGTCTCATGCGGCTCAAAATTCGAGTCTCATGCGGCCAGGAAATCAAGTCTCATGCGGCTCAGAATTGATTGGGTCTATGCGGCTCAATGCCATGCGGCCAGGGTTTCCATGCGGCCGAAGGGGACTGATCCTTATGCGGCCAGGAGAACATGAATATGCGGCTAGGGGGAAACGAGTCCCATGCAGCTAGGAGAACATGCATATACGGCTAGGGGGAAACGAGTCCCATGCGTCTAGGAGAACATGCATATGCAGCTAGGGAAAAATGAGTCCCATGCGGCTAGGAGAACATGCATATGCGACTAGGGGAAAACGAGTCCCATGCGGCTAGGAGAACATGCCAAGGCCATGCGGCCAGAAGCCCATGCGGCAATGGAAAGACAGGGCCTATCCGACAATGGGAACTGGGCCTTATGCGGCTCGAGGGGCTTTGCCACATGAAAGCCATGCGGCTAAAGTAACGTTCTTCTCTAATTCTTCGAGTACAGAACCAGGAAAGCCATTGCTTCCAAGCTCCCTAAATCCTTCATTCCAAGCCCAAATCTGGACTTCCATATGTCAAAATAGGGTAGAATAAAATTCTCTACAACATGGAACAATCCAACTTAAAAAAATAACAAGACTTAATAGATCAAAACCCAAGAATTCCGATAATGCAACAAACCTAGATCTACATGTAATGAACCATGGAAAACAAAAATACTAAGTACTAAAGTGTCTTAGAATCTCATGAGGAAGACAATAGAATAGCAAAGATTGAGATTCATTATGAAGCAAGTTGTACTTGCCTAGCTCTCTAGGTTGGTGGGAGAGTAATGGAGGAAGAAGAATGAGTAAATGAGAGTAATGAAGAGAGAGAAAAGTAAAGATGTATTAATATCAAGCCCAAGTCACTCTCCACTACTCATTCCTTCCTACAAGATCTAGGCCATCCATCCCTTATCATGATGAACCAAACTAAACCAAGTTGGTTCAACATGGACAAAATAAACCAATAGCTTAAGCAAAAGCAGAAATTAAAATACAAAAAATTAATTTGCATGAAATTACAGAATAAATGCAGGATAAGAATTAAATAAATGCACTCAAGCAATATACGTATTAAAATACGTATTCTGGGAATGGAGAGTGACAGGTTGCCTCTTCAAAGTCTTGTAGATCTAGCTCATGGGTTATGAACTTGCTCATAAGTGTCTCCAATGTCATCGTGGTGAGTTCATTTCTTTCTATGATCGTGCTGGCCTTCGGGTTCCAGTTCTTGGTTAGAGCCTTTAGTACCTTCCTGATTATCTCATGATTGCTGTAATCCTTTCTAAGAGATTGTAGAGAATTAGTAATATCAAAAAAATGAGTGAACATCTGTGTAATTGACTCACCGAATTTTATCTTAAATGACTTATATTGTTATATCAATATATTTATTTTGGATTCTTTCACTTGGAAAGTTCCTTCATGAGTTACCTCAAGAAGTCTCCAAATTTTATTAGATGTGATATAAGTTGATACGCGATTGAACTCGGTTTTATCAATTGCACAGAATAGTGCATTGATGGCTCGTGCATCTGGACTAGCCTGTGTCTTCTCATGCTCAGTGTATTTGTCATAGGGCTTGTCTACTAATGCACCATCAATCATTGTTCTAGGCAGTTTTTTGTAACCGTCTATTACTATCGATCATAGATCAAAGTCCAGTGAGTTAAGAAAGAAACTCATTCATGTTTTCTAGCAAGTATAGTTCGTTCCATCAAATAATGGAGGTTTATTTATGGATTGTCCTTCACCGTTGAATATAGATTTAAGGCTGCCATATATATATACTCTCTAAATGGTTATGTATATGTATAACCTACTTTTATACCAATTGTAGGACCATTGAGCACCTCTAGAGGGGGAGAGTGAATAGAGAGTGTGTGTGTGCAGCAAAAATATTACCTATTAAAAATTTATATACTATGACAAGAAAGAACAAATAAAATAGCAGTAAATAACTTGAAGTAGAAGTAAGAGTTAAGAAGATCAAACTCAGTGATACATCGATATATACTGGTTTCCCTCATGGAGGACTAATCCAGTCTCGAGTACTCATGCTCGATGTTAATCCACTATGGCACAAGCTTTAACTGAGTATTTGTTACTCTTACAATACCGTGCTTGGGTATAAGTGCACGACCAACTTTAACAACATCGTGCTTGGTGACGAGTGTACGACCGACTCCAGAAGGCGATTTGAAAACTGGAACATTTTTTGAATTTAGCCTCCGACACAACTTTTCAACACCAAACTCTAGATTAAATAGAAACTGTACTGACTTGGCTAAGAGTAGTATAGGCTTGATTTAAAATGTAGCTCATAGAAAATACTTAAAGAGATAGAGAAGAGAAAGTGAATGAATGATTTGAAATTATGATAGTTCTTCTCTATTTTTAGTATTTTTATAGACCAAATTCGGCCAGAGTTCGGATGCAGAAATCTCGCATTCGAATGCTGGATGCAGATATAGGGGAAATTCAAAAATAAATTGAAACTACCCTGACCGAACTCGAGCCGAACTTAGACCGAATTCTGTCAGACCTTTTTTGGGCCAAATAGTTAGGTTTTGGGCTAATTTGATATGTGGACTTTGGATATATATATTTGTGGATATGTAGGCTATGATTTTTGTGGACTGAGGATTACTAAGCCAGTACCAATCCTGATCAATCTTACATATTTTTCCTAGAATAAATAAAATACCGAAGAAATATGTAAAAATCATGATCTTGATTCTATTGCTTTTGCTTTTTGATGACGACGAAACTTTTTACAGCTTGTAGCAGTAGGTGTATACTTGAAAATTGTAAACCTGTAGCAGTATATATATTTTGTGTATCGATCAAAGTTAACGTTGATTATCAAAATAAGGTGTGATCAAGACCTATGGGCTAAAAGTGCTTCTTCTATATAATTATGAGAAGAGACTAAGAATAGACAATGAACAAAGGCTGAAAGACATGACTGACTAATATGTTGCAGCTTGTTCTGTATCTAAAAAGTTAGAAATAAAATTAGGCAAACATGTTGCTCCTGTTACATTGCCTAAGATCCGTCTTTGCATACATTATATACCAAATAGGACACGATAAAAGAAAGCATAAAAAGTACATGTTCCACACAATCATGCTTTCATATACAAGTATCCACGGAAGACACAAAAGACTCATGTCTACACAAAACCAAATGACACTCACTCTAGAATCATCTGCACATACTGTGGTTAACACGGGTACATATCACAATATTATAGAATTAGAAAGCTAGTAGACATAAATAAATATACCTGGATACACAAAACTAACCATACTGGACCCTCAAAGAAATATGTACCGAAGGTCACATCTACTTGTCTCGTAGGTGGGCCAACCCTCTCATGCTAGAAGCAAATGGATCTTTGATAGCGGATGTTTGCAGCATATAACAGGTGACACATCTTTATTCATGACACTATCGATGAAAAGAGAAGGATACATCCCCTTCAAAAATAATCTAAACGGTAATATAATAGGTAATGGTATTGTTAGTATATCTAGCTATCCAAACATTTGTCTGATAACAGAATTAAAACCTAACCTATTAAGCATTAGTCATCTTACCTACAATGGTTATGGTATTAATTTTGTAAAAGACAAATGCTCTATATATGATATGTCCACTGGTAATCCAGTTTATGAAGGAATCATGGAGGATAATGTTTATGCGTTCTTTTTAGAAAGTACTAATAGTGCAGGTAAGTGCCTAGTAGTCAACCAAGATGAAAGTTGGCTGTAGCATATGAGACTAGAATATGCAAACATGGATACCATTTCAAGACTATCAACGAAGAAATTGGTAAAAGGATTACCAGAGATATCATTCAAGAGAGACATGGTATGTGCTGACTGTCAGAAAAATAAAACAAGTAGATCTTCTTTTAAATCCATCAACGCTGTAAGTACTTCTAGACCTTTACAGTTGATTCATATGGATTTATTTGGACCCAGTAGAGTCGCCAGCCTTAGCGGTAAGCTCTATACTTTTGTTATTGTTGATGATTTCTCTCAATATACTTAGCTTTCTTCTTATCAAATAAAAGAGATTCACTTTTTGAATTTGAGATTTTCTACAAAAAGGTATAAAATGAAAAAATTTCATAATTACTTGTATCCGAAGTGATTATGGAAGAAAATTCGTAAATTCTGATTTCAAAATGTTTTGCATACAAATCATTTTTTTATGAGTTTTCTTATCCTAGAACTCCACAACAGAATGGTGTTGTGGAGCGGAAGAATAGAACTCTAAGCGATATGGCTAGAGTCATGCTAAATCAGCATAATCTTCCAAAATATTTTTGGACTGAAGCTGTAAGTACAGCTTGTCATGTTTTGAATAGGGTGCTGATTCGACCTATATCGAATAAGACACCTTATGAATTATGGTTCAACCTCATTCCAAATATTTTTTATTTTAGTTTTTGGTTGTCGCTATTTTATTCTAAACACCAAGGATAACTTGGGTAAGTTTGACTTTAAGGCAGACAAAGAAAAATGATGCAGAATCAATTAAAGTTTTATTTGATGAGCTCAACAGTCATATAGCAAGTGAAAATGATGATGAATACACAAGGAAAACACCCAAGGCAACTGAAGGTGCTGCTGATGACAAAGACTATCTGGAGAGTCTACCAAAGAAGATAAAATTCATGCCAGACCATCCAGAGACTCTTGTCATAGGTGATGTATCAAAGGGAGTCAGTACACGTTCTTCAAATAGAGATATAACTGCAAATGTTGCATTCATTTCTCAGGTAGAAACTAAATCAGTAGCTGCTGCATTTTTTAATGAATTTTGGATTTATGCCAAGCAAGAGGAACTTAACCAATTTGAGAGAAGCCAAGTTTGGGAACTTATTCCTAAACATATTGGTTAATCTATAATTGGTACCAAATAGGTGTTCCGAAATAAACATAGTGAGGATGGACAAGTTTTACGCAACAAAGCTCGTCTAGTAGCTCAAGGTTATAATCAAGAAGAAGGGATTGATTATGACGAGAATTATGCTCCTGTTGCTAGACTAGAATCTATTTGCATGCTTTGTGCATTTACATGTTGTTACGATTTTAAACTTTTTAAAATGGATGTAAAAAGTATATTTTTGAATGATTTTATAAAAGAAGTGTTTATAAAACAACCCCTGGTTCTGAAGATTTTAAATTTTTCGATCATATTTTCAAGTTGCGTAAGGGACTCTATGGACTCAAACAAGTCCCTTGAGCTTGGTATGATCGCCTGAGTTCCTTCATACTTGAAAATGGTTTTTCAAAAGAAAGAGTTGATATAACTCTATATATCAAGCTTTCAAATGATGACATTCTGTTAGTGCAAATTTATGTAGATAATATCATATTCGGTTCTACTAATGAACTATTATGTCTAGAATTTGCTAAGTGTATGCAGAGTGAGCTTGAAATGAGTATGATGGAAGAGATGAACTACTTCCTCGGACTATAAATCAAACAAATCATTCAGGGAACCTTCATCAATCAAGCCAAGTACATGAAAGACTTGCTGAAGAAGTTCGACTTCGACAACGCAAAGACTATCGGGACTCCTCTGGCAACATCAACAAAGCTTGATATTGATGAAAGTGGCAAACCAGTCGACCGGCGTAAGTATCAAGTTATGATTGGTAGTTTGTTATATTAACTGTTAGTCGACCTATTATCATGTTTAGCGTTTGCATATGTGCTAGATATCAAGCTAACCCTAAGGAATAACATTTATGTGCAGTTAAACGTATCATTCGATACCTTAGGGATACTTCTACTATTGGCTTATGGTATCCCAAAATGACATTATTTGACCTAATTAGGTATTCTGATGCTGATTTTGCTGGAGACAAAGTAGACCGTAAAAGTACCAGTGGTACATGTCATTTCCTAGGTAAAACTATAATATCTTGGTTTAGCAAGAAACAAAATTTTGTTGTATTATCAACGACTGAAGCCGAGTATGTCGCTGCAAGCCATTGTTATGCACAAATTTGTGGATAAAACAAAACTTAGAAGACTACAATCTACATTACACAAGGATTCCCATTTATTGTGATAATATTAGCATAATAAATTGGACAAAGAACCCTGTACGTCACTCACGCACTAAACACATTGAGATACGTCATCACTTCCTACATGATCACCAACAACACGGGAATATTTGTTTATAATTTATTGACATAGATCATCAGTTAGCAGATATATTCACAAAACTATTGGCCGAAGACCGATTCAACTTTATTCATCGTGAGTTAGGTATTCTTGAATTTTCGAAAACATAATGCTTTACGTTTAGAAAATTGTTTATACTAAAATCAAATGATTTATTTTAAGTCTGAGTAATTTTCGGGTAAAAGCCTAAAGGATCCTTCTGTCATACATGTGTAAATAGTTTAAAGCGACACGGTGTACTAGTCTTCAGATTACCGCTAACTGGGATCCGGCCCCTACAGCTAACCCCAAGTAATAAAGATATATTTTAAAACAAATGAATATTAGTTCAAATATAATTTCTATTCATAACTCAAAAATTGTTTTCAAAATACAAGCCTACCGA
Source organism: Iris pallida (assembly GCA_029216955.1). Taxonomy (NCBI): domain Eukaryota; kingdom Viridiplantae; phylum Streptophyta; class Magnoliopsida; order Asparagales; family Iridaceae; genus Iris; species Iris pallida. Next base: position 9,342,516 of record JANAVB010027596.1, read on the forward strand.
ACTTGGACCGAACTCTGGCGAATTCGGGCCGAGTTCGGTCACCCGTCGAAAGAACAGACCAATCAGCTGCTGGCCCACTTTTTTTAAACCCCAACTCACTTCTTCTTCTTCCCTACGACCACAACCGCCTCTAAACCGAAAAACCCTAACCCTAGCTCAAAATTCTTTCTATTCTTTTGGTGTTACGCCCTAAAACTTTGGATCAAAGGGTTTTACGTCGTTCTCTTCCACTCTATACTGCTATTTTTCGGTAAGTTCTACTCTTTTGTTGTCAAATTTTCTATGGCTCCTAGACTTTTCAAGAAAAAGAAAATGAGTGATGGTGCTTCTACATCAAGCCCATCCTACATACCTTGAGAAAGTCTATTTAGTCCACTTCCACCATCCGATGAGGATGACTATGATGCTACGTTATTCGTAGACTTAGAAATCTCACTCGCTTGGTTTGATGACTTTCATAAATGTCCCATATGTCCGGGTAACTCCATTTTAGCATATTCCTGGAATATTGCTTGACCTTGCAAAACATTTACCTATGTGAATTTTTAGAAATTTCTAATCTGATATTCGACAACACTGTTTAGATGTTTTACTGCAACCTATAATATCTACATGGTACAATGTATTCTTCAGTCTGTCGGATTGAAATAGAATTTGATGATAACGACTTAAGCGATTGGCTCTAGGTCCCTAACATTGGAGATGCTTTAGTCGACATTACCAAAGTCCAATTTGATGCCGACATGAGCCTAGAATCTTTCAAGGATGCGATGTGTTCTCCGAACCCCAGACCACCAGGATGGTTCATGTCACGTTACTTGAACCAATATTTTTATGAGCTTCATGGTATTATCATTATATCTATTCTACCCAAAATGGGATATACCGATGAGATCACATATTTGGAGTTGTCCGCCATGTATCATATTCCTTTTGGGATTCCCTTCAGTATTCCCAAATCTATGATGTCAACTATGATCAACTACAGGAAGGCAGGACATAACCTTATATATCCTATGATCATTTCTATTAATTTTCTAAGGTTCAACATTCCCTTGGATTCATGTCCTATCGATGGTATGACATCTGGGTTTCATAGGTCTACGAAGTTTCCTGTCCCTGTTACTCCTGTAGTTGGTGCCAGAGGTATTCCACCTGCCCAGGCTCTTCAGCTTATACCAATCCCTCATGCTGAGGCCCCTTTTGCTGATGTCCTATCTGTTTGCCATTAAAATCTTTGGACTCACTACAACAGATATGGGATACGTTAGCGTGCTCAGAACGCTGTAGAATGCCTATTATAGCGTATTCGGTCCGCTATAAATGCCCTCGCTATAATTGCCCCATGTACAAGAACGCTATAAAGTTATAGCGTTCATAAACGCTATTGATGGATTATAGCGTTCCATGGCGCTATAAATAGGTTATAACATTTATGAACGCTATACAATTCTTATAGCATATAAGAACGCTATAGGAAAGTAATAGCATTCATGAACGCTATTTAGTTATTATAGCGTCCATGAATGCAATAGACTTGTTATAGCAGTGACAAATGCTATAGAGTTTACATAGCATTTACGAACGCTATAGTTTCATAATAACGTTTGAATAGCTTTTCGATGCAAATTAGTTTTTATAGCATTTCTTTCGCGCTATTATATGTGCACCAATATCATGTCAGAATGCTATTACTGAATGCATTAGTGTAAAGAAACAATTCACATCAGAATAGTATTGCAGCACACCAAAATAGCATTGCAGATATACAGAATGCCACAAATATCTATTGCATATATACACAGAATGCGGGTATTCAAAAATTTAAATGCTTCTCGACGAATCAATCACAGAATGAATTCCAAACACAAGTAAATTTATTAATTTCACTGTCAAGAACATTCAAAATCCTTCATAATTTCTCCAAATTTAAACATTAACAACGTAGTCAACGTTTAATTGTTTCCATACATATATCCAAAATGTTGCATATCCAAAATTTAGCTCGAACCCTTTGAGCCTATCCACAACCAAAGCTCCTCAGAAATCCTCTTACTTCATCCAACCTACACAAATATAGGGGAGAAATATTAGTGTTCCTGGTTAATAAACAAGCAATTGAATTTATGAGTTAGCTATCAATAGAAAATTCCCTAAAATTTTATAAGTTATAATCAACCAAACAACTGGAATCCATTGTCAGTTGAATATATTAGTGATCCATTCATATCCATACATACTTATTCTTGCCAAATCACTGAAGGTATGAACAATACTCTTCTCTTATTTATTCTTGCCAACTCGCAATAAATTCTAGAAATTGAGCTTTATAGATATTGGCACCTAAGCAGGCTGCATCTCTGCTATAGAACTGATCCAAGTTCTTTCTTGGTATGTGATGGAGAAGCTCGTGAGGAAAGATGCATGGTAAGGTTGTATGCGACAAACCTTATTTCAAGCTTGTCTAGAAATTCAAGGTCGAGCTGGGTCCATGTAAAAGGCAGATGTCAGTTGACATCAATACCAAACCAAATATTTTAGAAGTTCAAAGGAGAGAAAGAAACCAGGTCCTCATACAAGAGTGCCTCCTCTCCAACAACTGCTATCATTGACTGAACATCCTTCCCAATAGCATAGTTGGCATTAAGCTGGAAGATAAAAATAGGCAATGTAAGCAAAAAACTCATTTACATAAAATAAGACCTGCATATTGCTAACAAAAGGCAACAGACCTGGTTTGACACATCAGATTGGTCGGGACGAACCCTCATCAGTGACACTCTAAAAAATAAACAAGTTCCCGATCGATTTTTGCTTGGAGCTAGAAGACGTTCAAGAACAATAACACATGCATGTATACAAACAAAATCCAATTAATTAGGATATTGATACAAGTCATAGTACTGCTAGTATGTTTTAATTATATTCTAGTTTTAACATTTAAATTATATATATTGTAAAGAGATCAAGGTGCCGGCCTCTGCAACCTATATAAATAAATGACATTATAATGGAATAATAGTCCCCAAAAGCAATCCAAATTACAAGACAAACATTCCTCAGCAGAAGCTAGAGAAAAAGTATATATAGCCATATATATATAATTGATATAGGGATTGATACCACCGGGTAAAAGATTGATTAAGCATTAATATTTTACTACATGGATGGTTCCTGGACCAGTGCAACTGGACTGAGATGAACAAGAAGGCAGTTGGTTTTTAATGCTAATATGTTGTAAGCAATTAGTTCAAGCTTTATAGATACCTGCAGGTGGGGTACAAAATAATCAGACTAGGGATACTCAGATTTTTAGTATACTCAAAATAATACTTGGTCTAATAACATCAACAATTTCAGATGTGGATCATATCATGCAAAAACTTCAAAAGGTAGTTCCTGAAACATAGAAGAATGAAACAGTAATGTGTAAATATAAATAAAAATAGATTAAGAAGTAAATAACAGAACAAAACATAATTTGGATACTAAATAATGATTCGGTTCAACTGTCCCCCTTGATATGTATCCCATACATAGTTCATTACTCAATATTTTAATTGGTAAATGAGTCTTTTCCTTCTTTTTTCAGCTTGATAAGTCCAAATAGAAAGAAGACCAAGGGGAAGAAAATAAACAAGTGGCACATCTGACAATTCAAATTCGCTCATGAGCTCCAAATAGAAAGAAGAGGCTTTATACTTTTTTTTCTTACTGTGAAAAATTGACTCTGCCCATTATACACAGAGTTGACAGTTTATTTCTTTTTATTTATTTATTTGAACACTCCTTGTTGTTCAATGTCCTTACAAATGGGAAGAGAAAAAGGAGAATTCTACTGCCCTTCAATTTTTTTAAGGTCTACCTTGTACTCGCTTGTGTTTGCACAAATACTTTCTATGCCTCGAAGTTAAAGAATAAAACCTAGGATGACAAGGGAAATAAAAGTACCTTTGGAGAGGCACAAAGGAGTCGAGCCACATGTATTATTTGATTCCCTTCACTTTAAGCTACGTCATATTCTTCCTTTGGCTGCAATGGCAAGAGCGAATCTTCTTAACTCAGGTTTCTAAAGGCACCAATAACTTTACAACATTAGAAATCTATAACTTATACAAATAATTACAGAATAATGATAAATCACCCTTCTGCACATCATAACAAATGGAAGTAACCTAAGAGTGTAGTAAAGTACTTGTAAATATAGTAGTAAATTTACTATTCTATACAGATTACAGGTTACGTTATACGAATATGCAACACGAATACGAGCACAATACATATATGAGATATAGACATTTTTCAAACATAAATAGAACTAGTTACCTATGTTGCACAAATATGGACATGACATAATTTGGATACGAAAACCATTATGTTGTGTCTGTGCAACTTAGTGTACAAGTTGACATGTGCTCATTATAACATTTACTAGCAGATTCTCTTAAATAAATAAAGATTAATAAACTTGCAACTCTAACCACGATAAGAAAGCTGAAGAGGTTTAAGCAATTGTCGTCAAAATTTAGTAACATGAAAGGTTATCAGACGTTTGTCCTGTTAGGCAAGAGAAGTATTTTATAGCAAGATAAAATATATCCTCATCATCTTGTCCCTGAAATGTTGAAATGATGAAATGTTGAAGTATCTCCTAGTTGTTAAGTGTCAACAAAGGATTCTGGGTGGCAGAAGAATGAAAACAAGATCATAATAGAAATAAAAATCGGCATGCCCTTGGTCTTCTGTTATGCCTCATCTTCATCACCATTTCCTAGGCCCTACCTTTCGTAAAACATAGCCCATATCATATCAGACACAAAGGAGTCATCTTAAATCAGCTTCTAACCATACCAACCTAGGGTTTCAATTTTGATAAGAAAAAAAAAGAATTTTGAGACAATAGACTAAAAATACGAAAACCCAGGGTGTCGATTTTCCAACTTTCCTCAACAATGATAAAAAAATTAGGAAAAAAAACCCAAAACTTAGGATTTCTTACTCACATCGCATATCAAAATTACTAATAGAATTGACAAACCATACTGACAAATAACCATACGAGAATAAAAAAAATTAAAGGATAACATGTGAACTCACTACGAGAATGTCGGACAGCCATAGGTGGACAACGTCGCGTAAATGTCACTGTAGACGGACGACCGCCACAGGTGGACGATGCATCTCAGGTTAGGGATTTGTGAATGAGAAAGAGAGAGAAAGAGAGATAGATAGAGAGGAGAACTAATGGGCGTTATTATGAAATTGGAGGGAATCTTGGCCGCCAGATTTTGGCTGTGCGCAAGAATTTTCACCAACAATGATTTTAGGGGGAAGGATTTTGGTAAGGGTTGCCTTTATACCAATTAATAATGAATTATTAGGGGAAAAAAGTATATTTGTAACGGACTATAGGAAATACTAACGGTTCTATTACGTTGTTAATTTGTAACATGTCAGGTCCATTAGAAACTAAAAAAATGACCCATTAGAAATTAGACAATTTGGTATAGTGAAATAACATGTAGCATAATCAATTTTTAGCAAGCTAGTAATAAACCAAATAGAAAATCCAAAAGAAGCAACGCAACAACGTCAGATCTAAATAAAGGCCATAAGGAAATTCAAATGACCAATACGAATAGAGTATATGTAGAACAATAATCGCAGACATGAATTTTGACCCCCAAAAAACTAGGGTATTTCTCACCTCATATTAAAGCAAAACAAGAGGGGGTTAATGCTGCGGGAAGCAAAGAATCGAGCCGTTGATGACTCTTCACAGATGGACACAAGAGTTGTCGGAGCAGTTGATGACTCTTCGTGGGTGGACGCCAGTCGCCGGAGTCGAGCCGAAGACTCGTCACATTTGCCAATTGAGAGAGAGAGTTTCTGAACCAAAATTTTTTAGATTTGTTAATGAGAGAGAGAGAGAGAAAGAAAGAACCGATCAGTGCATGTCACAAAACTTGGAGGAAAATCGGAAAAAGTGGGCGCCAATTTTTTTTTGGCTAACAACTATTTAGGGCGGGCTGAACCTTTTCACCATTATTAATACAAACAAATATATATATATATATATATATATATATATATATATATATATATATATATATATATATATATATATATATATATATTGTGAAGAGTGGTTTCGTGACAGAGAGGAGGGAAGAAAGTTTGGGAATTTTCGTGGAGGGTTTTCGTGGAGGGAGGGTTTTCGTGAAGGAGGACTATGCTGTTTGGCGGGTTTTGGGGAGTTCAAGGGTTGGAGAGAATACATTAAGGTTTCTTCAAACATAAAACATAGCATTTTGCTGTGGACGGTAGCGATTTAATTTCTGAATATCTAACGGACGGAAACGCCGCTATCGAGAACGCTATAAATTATACAACAAAACTGGATCGCTCCTATAGCAGTCACAACATGCTATAACTTTTTTTTAAATATAAAAAAAAACTGTGTTGTGAGCATTCGATTAACTCGGTTAACCGAACCGAATTACCAAATACCAAATTTGACCAAAAATCGAATAACAAAAATTAAAACCAACTGAAATATCCCGTATCAAACCAAACCGAACGGAATAAATCTGTTCGATTTTCAGTTTATTTGGTTTAACCAATATTTCAGTTTATTTATAATTTTTTTGTCAATATATAGTTACTAAATATACAAAGATATATTTCGTATATATATTACTAAATTTTCTTATTCGGTCTACCAGGGGAGAGGAATTTTATATAAAATTTCTGAAAGGTTAGTTTGATTTGAAGAGTATTCTGCAGACTCGTTGGCATGAAATATTTTTTTACGGTAACGATTTACCATTACGACGTTGTAACTTATATAGCATCCAAAATGTGCTATAGTCTTTTTTTAATTATGTAAAATATATAGAATACGATGCTGCTCCTAATCGAACTGGATACCTTACTTTGACATACGGACATAGCAATAAAGCAGCGTCCAGAAAAAACTATACCTTTAACAGCGTTCATAACATGCTATATAAAGTTCTGTTAACAGCAAAATAGCAAGGAGGCATAAACGCTATAGATAAACTGCTATTGTATGAACTTTTAATAGCACTTCACAATGAACGCTACGGAAGATGATATTATAATAGCAGGGAGGCTCGAATGATAAACTGCTATTGTACGTTCTTTTAATAGCACTGCAGAATGAACGCTATTGATGATGACATTCCATAGCAGGGAGGCTTGAACGCTATAGATAAACTGCTATTGTATGCCCTATTTGTTGTAGTGACTGCAATTTCAACTACAAACAGAACAGTATTATAATGTAGGACTTAGATGTAGTCCTAGGAGTACACTTTTGTTTATCTGGGTCCCTGTGTCGATGAAGCGAGTGGTAATACGTTGACTCCGTTGACGATCTGACGACGGTTTTTGGTTCTCTGAAGGTCTGAATTGCTCTGGGTGCTGGAGCTTGCGGAGAGGAAGAAGACGTTGAGTGTCTCTTCCGATCTCTGTAAGTGAACTCTGATGCTCTAGTTGTGACTATCTTTGACTCTGCGTCCTTGTATATGTCTCTGTGTGTGTGTGAGATGGAATGTTCCCCCTATTTATAAGCAACAGGTTGGGCTGCTCATGCACGCATATGTAGGATGCGCCTATACGTGGGGATGCCACGTGGTTGGAGCTGCGGAAGGTGCATTGATGATGCACCATCATTCGTGGGTTGAATCCTCCATGCTGTATTTGTGGGCTGGCACGTAGCAGGGGAGAGGATCTTTCAGTTGCTGAGATCTTGGGTGATTAGCACCCCTTCATTGGCTGAACTGAGTCAAAGGACACGTGGCGCATGTCCGTAGCTCAAAGATCTCAGATTTGGTGGAGAGTGATCCGATAGGATGCGCCTGGGATTGGGCGCATGAGAAGACTTTAGCTCGTGACCTTCAGGAGTTACGAACCAGTCTAGGCGTATGGCTTTTGAGGTGCATGCGAGGCTTCAGTAGCGACTTGACCTCTGTTTTTAGGGATCAGAGGAAGGTCTGAGACCCATGGCTCTTGAAGCACATGCAAAAGTTTGGATGCATGGCTATGGAGGCACATACGAATGGCTGGGCGGCCACGTGGCTTGTAACCGTCGGAAGAGATTAATGATGACGCTGAAGTCAGTGGTGCTTCATTTTCTAAAAAAAACTGTTGCTGCTCTGTCATTGAGGCATGGCTGCTGTCGTGTCAGACTTCATCATTTAATGTTCTTTGACGGGTGATGGGCTGTTGAGCGGGCACATTGATCTGCGTTCCACTAGGCGCATGGGGACGCGCGAGGCGCATCCTTATGAGGTGCTTAGTGCTGATGGGCACGTGTGTATGATGCACGGTCTGACCGGCACATCCGTTTGCATGACGCGTCTTTATTGGTCCGACTGTTGCGTTCTTCGAGTGCTTTAAATAGCCGTTTTTGACTTGGCCAAATTCGAAGCGTCAGGTTCATCACCATAAATGCAAATTCATTGCACGAGATTCGGAGAGCCCGCCAGTTGGCACATGGGTTTGATTTGCTCGGTCTATAAATAGCAGCAAGGAGAGAGTTTGCTTTTCGTTCTCTCACGTCTTCCCGAATAAAATTATTTGTTCGAGCACATTCTGTTGACAAGATGCTCCCGAGGGTGAAGATGCGACGAATTGTCTTCATTCATGCACTTGAAGGTGACTGTTACATCCAAAAGTCGGAATCGTGGGCTTCTGAGGTAGGCAGAAGGTGCCTGTTGCATCCAAAGATTGGGATGCTCGAGCCCCGTCTCCGTTATGCTGGAAGAGCCGCAGATCGAAATTGTGGTGCTCCCATCTTCCTTGGGCTTTGGAGAGCTCTGCCCCAAAGCTGCTCCTTTAGCCGCAGATCGGAATTGCGGTGCTCTCCTCTTCCTGGGGCTTTGGAGAGCTCTTCCTCTAGCTAAAGTGGGGTTGATCGCCCACTCTTGTTTTGCTCAATAAATGCTTCATTAGTCGAAGCACTTGATCGGGTCAAAGTGCAGCGCATATGCTGAGACTCCGTGATGCGCCTAACTGAGTCGCTGAAATAAATACGCCTGACTGAGACGCTGAAGAGACACGCCTAACTGAGACGCTGAAGTGATGCGCCTGGCAGATGATGCGCCCGACAGGAGGCGTATGGCAGTTTGCTGCGCCTGGTTGTAGTCTTAGGATCTTTCTTTTTGTAGAATTCTCCTTTGTAAAGCCTTTTTGTAGACATGTAATAGACTTTTATATAAAATAAAAATCTTCTTTTGATGTCTATACTTTTGCTGTCTTGCTGTGGCAAGTACTTCATTTTAGCTCCCTGGCGCACATAGTATTAGACGTATAGGAATTCTGGCCTGTAGGTGCGCCTGAAATTCCATGCTTCTACAAGACCCCCTTCAAAGTTTTTAAAACTTTTTGTCAAATTTTGGAATACTTTGAATAAGAAGCATGGTGCCGACTTCAATGGGCGCACGACTGTTCGGGGTACATGATTTGCACCGCACATCTGTGATGAAGCGCATGCTCCTTCTTCAGTGCTAAACGCAAATGATAATGCTTCAAAATAAACAAAAAGATTTAATGATGATCTTTTTGGATTATTTACTGTTATCATTTTGTAGAACCCCAGGCGACGGCTGACGTCACCCTTCATCGGTTTACGTGTGCGACCAAGCCTATAAATAGGCGTCTGATGGAGAGAGAAAAAGAGTTATTCCTCTCTTTGCTTTCTTCTTCTTTAGAGTTCTTCTCAAAACCTTAACTTCTTTTTTTACGAAATGGCTCCCAAGACTCCTCGCGGTGGTGCTGGCCGAGGACAAGGCCGGGGTAAGGAGCCGATGGAGTTCGATGAGGAGGACGCTCATGTCGTCACTGTAACTCCCATCGATGTTCGACCCACGGTGACGGGTGGGTGTCTTCTGATTTTTAGTTGCCAACTCTTTTTAGACGAGTTTGGGGCATACGGATGAGTTACATCCGGTTGCTGTGCCCTAACTCCTTGTTGCCGATGCGCATGGACTTCTGTCCTGATGATGCGCTTAGGCTCTTCCGCTGACACAAATAGGTTTAGGCCCTGATTATGCGCCGAGGCTTCGCTGCTGACGCGTATGGGCTTAGGCCCTGATTATGCGCCGAAGCTTTACTGCTGATGCGCATGGGCTTAGGCCCTGATTATGCGTCGAAGCTTTATTGCTGACGCGCATGGGCTTGGGCCCTGATTATGCGCCAGGCTGCTGATGCGCCCCAAAATGTTGTCTTTGAAGCCTGTAAATTTTTCCTTGCTGTCTGACTTTTGTTTTTGCTGTGTCAGTGTCAATGACTATCCCCTTGCTAAACGAAGTCATTCTGGATGCTTCGCTTTGCCAAATGGGGGTCGACTTCAACGAGGAAGTTATTAACCCAGCGAAGGCTGCTATCACGCTGGATCAGTCTCCCGAGAGGATGTTGCCAATTCGGGATCAGTCGCATGTTTTTCTCCAAAGTATGATAGAGAGCGACAAACTGAAATCCGCTGAATCCGAGAATATGACTTTCTTGAAACCGACTTTTTCTGTTTGGTGACCGCTTGATCTCCATTGAAGTGAAGGCACTGAAGATCAAGGAAGACTGGTTCTTCACAACGAAGGGCGTGGCCCTGTACATGCGGCAGTCTGAACGTCAATTGCCACTGACGGCTTTCTACCGTTTGGCCTCCAAGAGGAGGATGCCATGGGAACTTACTCCTTTTCAAGGAGGGTCAGTGGGGGGTACCCTTCGTATCGATGTTACTTCGAATCAAAGAGACACCTTAGTCTCCTCGCGAGCGGGGACCTCGTACCATTGCCGAACTTTGCGCCCTGGGAGCATTTATAGTGATGTTCCTCTCGACACTTTCGCCTTCGGTGCTTCGACCTTAGTGAGCCGGATGCTAACATCAAATGTTATGTATCCGAAAGGAGGTTTTTGGGTTGAGGGCTGGTGTCACCATGTGTCAAAATGGGACGAGCTGACCCTTTGGGTTTTGACGAAGTTCAAGACTGTAAAACCCCTAAATTTCTACTATTTTTTATTAAATTTGGTACTGATTTAAAATTTCGTATTGTACGTCGCGCATGAAATTTTATTTTTCGTAATTGCTCGATGAGTGCGAACATGTGCGAGCGTACATATTTTATAATTTTTTTTCCTATTTTTATAGTTTCAAGATAATATATATAATAATTATTTTTAGATATCAAAATTTCTAAATATATGAGTTATTTATGAAAAGCCTTTTATTTAGACAGTTATAATAAATAATATTCTTATAAAATGGTATACTAGAAAAGTATATATTTGTAAATATTATTTGTGTATACATATATATTTCATGAATATTTATTAAGTTTATTTGTAAATAATAATGTATTTTCGAAATTATTATTATAGTATTTCTGGAAAAACATATTTTAAAATTTTATGGCAATTTAAATCTTGATTTGATTTTTTTGGATTTATTTAAATATATTAAATTAATATTCATATTTGGAATTTGAATTACCTTATTTGATTTTAAACTAAGGATGGAATTCAATTATATTTAAATTGATTTAGATTTGGATAGTAATTTTGATTTGATTTAAATTAATAGATGAATTATCTAATTGGGTTAAATAAATCCTAATCCTTATCTTAATGGGAATTCCTACATCTTATAAATAGGCAGATACTCTTCCATAAATTTTTATCATCCACAAATTCTTCCACAAATTTTTTCCACAAACCAAAAGTGAGTGTATCGTGTCGGTGTTCCAATCCTTCCGTGTCAGCCATGATTGGCCTTGGGTCCGACCCCGGGTGACCTTCTTATTCCATTATTTTTTACATATACATTATTCTCTCTCGTGTCGACAACCCTGACACAATTTCAAATCCCCAATTTCCTAATCTCCAATCCCTAGTTCCTAAACCCTAACCCTAATCCTAACCCCCTGCCTCTACCACAATCGTCAGAATGTCGCGACTACACCCGACTAACCCTTCCTCCTGGCCAACCTCCAGCGACTGCACTTCACCTCTCTGGTCACGGCACCACCACCATCATCGCTGCATCATTGTGGCCTCCTCCTCTCCCGACCACCCGCTGCCCCGTCAACCCAACCACCACCGTCACCAGCAGCACCGCCCCCGCGACCACGACCCATGTTGTCTACTCTCCAACACCAGAACCGCCACCGCCCGACCACCTTCCAAACCACTCCATCCCGGCGTCCCTGCCACACAAACCTCCATAACCACCATCACCAGCCACTGCCACCGCGGCCGGCCACCACTGCGACCGTCCGCGACCACCAAAACCCAAAACCCCCAAAGTAACAACAAAGGAAAAATTTCTTACCTTTCATCCGCCTCGCCGGCATCGACAGAGGCGGAGCCGCCGACGAGCCCTGACCGATGACTCCCCAAAACCCTCCGTCGGATCTGCCTAGCCCGAATCTCCTCTCCGCGCCTCCGGCTCAGCCGCACTCCGTCGAAACTCTTCCGGCGCCGTCCCACTGCGTGCGCCGCCGTCTCTCCTTCCCTCTCCTCCGATCACCGCCCATCGTCACCCACCGAGCCGTCCCCTCACTTCTCTTCATCCCGAGCCCCATCACTCTCGTTCCCCCGCTCACTTCGACCCACTGATTCCTTTTCTCTCTCTCTATCGCTCCCTCCCTTTCTTCTCGCAGGACTCCCACTCTCTCTCTCTTTTTTCTTTCTTCTACTACTTTATTACGCTTCTTTTGACCCATTTCTCAAACCCGAGAACAGCCGCTCGTGGGTTCATTTCTTTGCTATTTGGTTTCATTACAAGTATAAGTACCATTTGCAATTTTCCTTATTATATAATAATATTATTATTATTAGCATCTGTATTATTATTATTATTATTTTTATTATTATTATTATTATTATTATTATTATTATTATTATTATTATTATTATATTTTTTGTTTGTTTTTGTTTAGTTTTATTTTGTTGTTGTTGATTATTTTTATGTTTTGGTTATTAGTTATTTTCTCCTTATTTTTGTATCTGCTATTTTATTATTATTATTATTATAATTATAATAATAATAATTATTATTATTACTTACCTTAATAGTATGTATCAACTCATATACAAACCAGTATACTTTAGTGATCATATACATAGAGGTATAAAATGTTATAGTATTTTAGTATATATATTACTAAATTTATTATTATAATTCTAAGATCTGTTTATATATATATATATATATATATATATATATATATATATATATATATATATATATATATATATATATATATATATATTCACTTCTTTATTTTTGGTAAACAAAAAATGTTATTTGGGCTTGATCCCATATGAAGTTTCAAAATTGATTTCAAAAGCCTAATATATTATACTTTCCTTGTGGTATTTTTATCGGAATTATTATTGTAGTATTGAATAAAAATTTAGTTTTTGAAATGATATTTTAGAATATTTATCTACAAGCATTTTAACTAATCAAAATCTAGTTTTCAAATTATCATGATATTTTCAAGTAGTTCTATAAAATATTTTACTAAGTAAAGTATAGTTTTTTACCTGAAACAAAATTATATATATATTATTTATCAATTTCCTTTGAGTATCCACCTGTCCATGACCAATCCCAATCTTCCTATTCCTTTGCCAATTCTGTACTACCTTATGTCCACCCTAGCTAAATTGACCGTCCTGGACCCGATGGAACCGTCCGTGCCACCCTCAGAGGTCACCTTGTGTAGTTGTTATCCAAAGATGCAGTTCATGCCATATTGATCATTGCAGTACACCAGACATCCTACCAGGCAAGACACCTTGCCATTTGCTGTTTATTTATTTTAGCACATATTTCATGCATTATTTATTATTTTCTTTATGCAAAATAAACTGTGATACATGGCATAACCTGTTATAACTTACTGTTCATTTATATTTTCTGCTATGTATTATTTTCTTACACATTAAACCTAGATTTAAGGGACCACCTTTGTGTGTTGCATTCATGGCCTTGACACGTTGTACCACGAAGTTGTGTCGCATGTAGAATACGGACGTGCATGATTGGCTGGCCACCAGTACGTACAAGCCGTACGATAGGAATAACCGCTAATAGAGGTTGCATGCTTAGTTTGACTTAGCGGTTATAGAGGTCTTCTGTTGTGGATAAAACATAGTAGGCATTGGGCGGGGAGGATAATTCCTTAGTGTATGGGCTTCGATGCACTTTCCCTTGTGACCCGGAAGCTCTGCTGGAGATACGGGATTGATGACCCATGATTACTGACGGCCACTGGCGTTCTGTGGAACGCTATGCTCTTATTGATTGGGCCTCTGGTTCCCCAAGGGAGGACTACGTCGATCCTATTTAGCCAGGGCCCATGCGTAGGAAGAATTGTTCTTAAATACATTTCACTTAGAATGGTTAGGCACCTTTATCCGTTTGGTACGAGTACTTTTGGTTTGGGTACTTGTATCTGACCGTGGCTTGGAACAATAACTTGTCGCGGATTAGTTCGTCACATCTTGTCCTTGTTTGATTGTAGGTGTGGCTTACTACATCGATGAGAAGGTATTGAACCTTGTTGGGGTCCGAATACCATATTGGGTTCATAGCATGGAAATATACATCACCGTGAATTAGTTTACCATCTCCTGTCCTTGTTTGGTTGGGGGGATGGTAAGATAGTTCAATAGGTGTGTATTGGACCGTGTTATAATTTAATTGACTTATTTTTTTGAGCAATATTTATTCAATTTATATGGCATGATATTATGTGTCTTGTTACGTCCCTCTAAGGACCTGGTTATCTCGTCAGGTGTGTGCTCTTGTCTTTCACAGGTGTTCTAGCTCTAGCCGTGATCCTCGCTATTTCTTCGAGGATGATTGCACTTGGATCGTCTTCGCTTCGCTCGCCAAAATCATTTCTTTTCTCATGTATTTTTCCTTTACTTGTTGGTAGTGGATTTGTCTCCGCCCAACATATTATATCAAGACAATTCATTATCTTTATATGATATCTTTTATTCATTTATTTTTGTGTGGATGAGATTAGTTATGGTTCTACTGTATTTTATAGCTTATGTATTCATACGAGGTTTCTATATATTGGAGTGTACTTCGTATGTATACAGCTGGCATGTCTACGTTCCTAGTCCTACGTATTTTGGGATTGGGGCGTTACAAAGACTGAGCTGAAAGCAACTGGGCTGACTGCTGCTCTTTGCGCCACCCAAGCAGGTGTCGACCTTAATCGACATATGTTTCTTGCCCTTCTGGAGATGTTCAATACCCAGACTGGCACCTTTTTTACTACGGTAGGCGAGTTGGGATTGGCCCTCCATGAGATGTATGAGGTGTCCAAGCTTCCTTGGGGCTCGGAGCCGTATGCGGAATATTTCCCAACAAATGAAGAGATCCAGGTTCTGGAAGACAAGGACCCAGAAATGGTAGCTATTTTCAAGAAAGTGGCGAGCCACCATTATCTGCTGCAACGAAGGAAGAAGGGCGGGTCATAGCCCCATGTGACTGTTTGAAGGGATTACATCTTCAAGCAGGACCAGACGGACCCCTCTAAGATTTGGTTTGTGACTCCGTAAGGATTGAGTCACATAGCGGTGACCTCCGACATGAGCCGACTGGGCGAGAAGACCCCTCGTACGAACGAGAGTGGTACCGACGTATATAGTTGTTTCTGGCATTGCGTGCACCGAATGTCTTCCAAGGCAGTGTTGACTGCATACTTGATGGTATGGCTCCGGGACTATGTGTTCTCGGGCGGATCTGGATCCATAGAGAGGGTGAGTAGGAAACTCATTTTGCCAGCGGTAAAACTAGTTTTTGGTCGTCCTCTGGCACTCCTTCCCGCAATGGTGTGTAACCTATTGCGGGGTTTGAGATATTTTGCCGATGATGTGGTCCACGAGAGGGGTAAGAAAGATAACTTTCCCTGAGCTGAGCTACCATTCCATTATTTGATGGGGTGGTTGATTCTGTATCATCTCAATGTAATGAGCCCAGGCCATGAACAGGATCATGTTGAAGGTGACGCTTTTATCCGTCGCTTCTATAAGAGGAAGTGGCTGCACACCGGTGTCCCTGTCTGCAGGAAGATTTTGTCTTATCTTCAAGGGTGGGAGATCACCAAGGTCAGTCCCGTCTTCACAGATTTTGAGGCTGACCAAGAACTGGAAGACTACGGTAAAGATGCAATCGTCCTGCCAACATAGGGATTTCGCTGGTTGCAGAGTATTCGACCGTCCCATTTGGTCTACCATAACAAGAATAAGTGTTATCTGGAGCCGTATCTTTTGAGTCGGTTTGCACGCCAGTTTGGTTACACCCAGCTGATGTTAAGGATCCCCAGCAATAGTCTGGGGTTTGTCGGAAGTTTACTGGATGGGGCCCGGGGTTGGCAATATTACAACACCGGATGCACTGGAGTTTATTTGACTACTCCAGTTCACAACCCTCGGCCGCAAATCTTGTATTCAGCTGTGAAGCTGTATTATGCCATGAGCACCGTGTCCCCAGATTATGACAGGGAGACTAGCTTCATTGTTGGCACCCAGCTAGAGGCAACAAAAAACATACTCACGGCGGCCCGGTCATATTGTCCACCAGAGGTCGCAGGTTATCGGGCTGCTACAGCAACCTCAACGGGGGGTACTCAGGAAGAGCTCCCAGCTGGAAAGAGGCGTGCTGACGTGTAGGCCAGTTCGTCCGCACCAAAGAGATCGAGGAAAGCGATGACTCCGAAGGTGGGAGCTTCGGGAGTGCCACCTGTGGTACCAACGGAATCAGCTCCCGCTGCGGTAAAGACGTCCCACATAATCTATTTTGTTCTTTGGTCTTTGTGACTTATGTCCTCTCTTTTTTTGTAGGAGGTACCGAAGAAGAAACCTCGGGTTTCGAAATCGAGTATCGGCAGACCGAAGGAGGTGGCGAGCTCTTCCGACGAGCGCATTCCTCCGATTATAGCATCTCCCAGGGAAGGGAGCGCTGATGACGTCGCTTCTGTGGAGATTTCGGTATCTCCAGGATACGTTGGAAGGGAATCTGAAGATGTACTTGCACCTCAGGTTGCTGAGGTCTCTCGGTCGATCCCTCAGGAGGGTGGCGTGGAGCCTCGACCGAGAGCAGAACCATCCATTGAGGGGGTGCCTGGAAGCATCGAGGCCTCAAAGGAAGTTGTGAGAAAATTTCTTCCAGACGAGGAGGAAGTATGAAGCTCGTCTTCTTCTGATGATGGCTTGCAAGAAGATGTTGATCAAGCTGTCAGAGAGATTGCGTCTAGCGGAGATGTCTCTGACAAGAATTTACCGACTGGGCTTCCCCTCCGGTTGCGGTATCGAGGCGCTGGTCGTACACGAGACCTCGTGGCCAAGCCCTATCCCTGCCTCGGACGTGGAGGTTGATGTGGTAGGGTTGACGTCACTGCCGAGCCCTACACCCGTCCCTGTAGGGGGAGCTGATGCAAGTGATCCGACTCTGGCTCCGCGGGAAGTTGAACTGTTAGGGGCGAATCTTGTCGCTTCGAATGAAAGGGATAGCTGTCTTGCCCCGGCCGGAGATAAAACCATCAATCCGGATATCGGGGGATCATCCATCGTTGACTCTGATAAGGGCAAGGGCCCTGTGGTGGAGGATACACCTCCTGCTTCTTCCACTTGGGGGATAATGTCGACACCTCATCCTACTCCTTCCGTCCAGTTGGCACCTCGGGCCAGTGAAGATGTGCAAGCCCCTGACGAGGGAGGGTCCGCTGAGGTTGAGGTTGCAGCCTCGCAGATTGAGGTCGGTGGGTCTTCTTCAGGTCCGCTGTCCAGAGTAGCTCCTCCAACTCCTGCTATGACACCTCAGGTGTTGGCAGACGCGGACGAGTATGTGAAGTTTGTTGTTGAGGCACTGTACAAGTTGCTGTAGAGAGGTGTATCGACCGTGATGAATGCAAATGGGAGTTTTACGTTGGCGAAAGCCATGGCCTCCCTTACATTGGTCTGATATGTTCCCACCATGGCCACGATCATATGGCCGAGATTCTGGAGGCATCAGTGGCCGAGCTCGACCAGCTTCTTTCCGAACTTCAGAGTATCCGGTGAAATGACTTTTCTGCTCTGATAGAAGTAGAAAAGGAGAGACTGATGGCTGAAGTCGAGTCGTCGTATCAGGCCACGGTGGCTGTGTGGGATCGCGAGGTGACCGAAGCCGAGGCTGCAGTGGAGAGGCTATCTCAATCCACGCAGGAAAAGGTGGAGTTGCGGGCCTCGTTGGAAGCTGGCATAGCGGAGGTCACTACCAAGATCCGCCATCTTGAAGACCAGCGGGCCCAACTCTTGTTAGATGCTGAGCGAGTCCAGGCTGAACATGTAGCATCTAAGGAGGAGGAAGCAACTTTTACCCGTCGAATTCTTTCCCTGACCCACCAGCGGCAACAGCTAGACGAGAAGTATGAGAATGATACTGCCTCTGAAGCTGTAGAGGTGATGCGTCAAGAAGCCGAACGTCGAGTCTTGGTGACCGCAGAGACTCGGATGGTAGACTTAAACATCAGATTGAAGAGCTTTCTGCCAATCCCAGTGATGCTTAGGGATTGCAGTTTCTCTCTTTTTTTGTTATATTTTTTTTGTAACTTGCAACTCCTGCTGGGGATGTAATCCTTTACTTTTAAATAAAGAATTTTGTGGTGTGTTCATTTTTGCTGTCAGGAACTGATGATTTGTGTGGACCTACTATCTTTTGCGCACCTCGATTTTTAGGTACAGATAATAAGTTTTGAGAGAACCGACATGTTTGCTCAGAGGTAATATGGACGTGGCAAATATGGGGTTCAAATAACGGAATCTTTCTACTTAGAGGTGTTATGGACGTGGTAGGAGTGATTCTGGGGGGGTACGCGGAACTACTCAGAGGTAATATGGACATGGAAGTTCTGCGATTGATGTACGGCAACGCTGGGGTTGTTCGTACAAAATGTTTACTCAGAGGTAATGTGGACGTGGTAAACATGATAAGCAGCACAATCCTACATGGTGTATGATTACACTTTGCAGGGCATAAAGGAGCAACTCCGAGGTAATGTGGACGTAGTTGTTCTTCTACTGAGGATAGAATGCCACGGAACAACTGGGTTTCGAAAGCATAGGATTTTGTGAAGAGGGAGATGTATGTGAGCTCTGATGATCAGGTCCACTGACTCCCTTGTTGGGTAGAGATGGAAGTACATGTCCGAAAGATGTCATGAGTAGTACTTCTTTAGGAACTTGCCGTTGATGGGCATTATGAACAAGTTCCCGTTCGGTCGAGCGAGACGGTAAGCACCGTTTGAGTACACCGTCTCTATGATGAAAGGTCCCTCCCACTTGGGCTCGAACTTTCCAGGTATTTTGTGAGTCAACACCATCGATCTCCTGACTGCCAGGACCAGGTCGCCTATTTGAAAAGTCCTCTGCTTGACCTTTTTGTTGAAAGCCTGTGATATACGGGCTTAATAGAGTTCAATGCGCTACTGAGCTAGGAGACTTTTTTCGTCAAGTGCCTCCAATTCTCGCAGACGACGACGCTGGTTGTCTTCTTCTGTTAATTGGTTTACGAGCGCCACACGGAGTGAGGGTATCTGAATCTCGAGGGGTAGTACTGCTTCGCTCCCGTAGACTAAGAAGAACGGGGTATTGCCCGTCGGGGTCCGCACCGTTGTACGTTTGGCCCAAAGACATTCGCCGAGCTTTTTGTCCCAGTCACGTTTGTTGGATGACACGACCTTTTTAAGTAGCTTGACGATAGTTTTCTTAAAAGCCTCGGCCAATCCATTTACTGTCAGATTGTAGGCGGTTGATGCCACGTTCTGAATTCGATTCTTGTCACAGAATCTGCTGAAAACATGGCTAATGAACTGTGGACCGTTATCAAGGATAATCTTTCGAGGTACCCCGAAATGGTAGATGACATGAAGCTTGATGAAGCTAATCACCCTGGAGCTTTTTACTTCCGTCAGTGGAACTGCTTCTGCCCATTTGGAGAAGTAGTCAGTGATGGCTAAGATGAAGCGATGTCCCCTCGATGATGGAGGGGTGATAGGTCCTACAATGTCCATGCCCCAAGCTTCGAAGGTCCAGGAGGTGACCGTAGGATGTAGTGGTTCCGATGGTGTATGGATGAAGTCGGCGTGAAGCTGGCACACATGTACTTTTTAGCATAGTCGACGGCATCGGCTGCCATGGTTGGCCAGTAGTAACTGATGCGTCGCAGTTGATCCTGCAACTTAGGGCCAGGTTGATGAGCCCCACAAGTCCTATCGTGAGCTTCCCGAAGGGCTTCGGCTGCTTCTTCGTTGGATAGACATCGAAGGAGAAGTCCATCGAAGGAACGTCGGTACAGCATTTTAGTAGCTGTATCATAATAAAATCGAAGGGAATGCTTTCTGACCGAGACGACTTCTTTCGGGTCTTCTGGGAGAATTCTATAGACAGCGAAGTCGATGAATGGGAACCTCCAGTCTCGGACATTAACACCAGCACTTGTCGTCATGGCAAGGGCCACTTGTGAGCATTGGTTGTTTTTGGGACAGACCAAGTCTCTACCAACCACCGTGACGTAGTGTTGAGTCCCGAGGGGTGCTACTAATGAAGCTGCGAGGCCGGCCAGAGCGTCAGCCTCCAGGTTTTGTAACCGAGGTACGTGTTTTATAAAGAACTTGGGTGAAGGTTGAAATAATATTCAATGCAGCTTCATGGTAAGGAACCAGATATTCATGGCGAACTTCGTACTGCCCTCTGATTTGATTAACGACGAGTTTTGAGTCACCGTAAGCTTCCAAATGATCCACCCCCAGCTGCTGCGCCAGCTGGAGTCCCATGATGAGAGCGGTGTACTCGGCAACATTATTGGAGCACGGCTTCGAAAGGAAGTAAGTACGCTGGATGACCAGCTGATCGGGGGAGACTAAGACTACCCCCACTCCTACGATGATTTGGCCTTTGGGGCCTGTTCTTGAAGCGCCATCGAAAAACACCCGCCAGACGAAGTTTTCTTCGGTGACGTTTGATTCTTGGACCTCATCCGGGATGTCTTCATAGAGTCTGAAGGACTGTGGGATGGGTGTGCAGCTAAAAAGTCGGCTAGAACTTGGCCCTTGATAGCTTTTTGAGGGACGAAAACCATATTATATGGCGTCAACAGGATTGCCCATGTAGCTAGTCGGGAGTTCAATGATCCCGGCTTCGTTATGAGAACCCTGAGTGGATTAACTCGGGAGATGACATGAATTGTCTGGCCTGAAACATAATGGCGAGTCTTCTGGATGGCGAACACCAAAGCCAATCACTCCTTTTCAACGGGGTTGTACCGGTGTTTGGCCCCAATCAGTGTCCTACTGAGGTAGTAGATAGCTTGCTCATAGCCTGCATAGTTGTTCTGAGCCAACAAAGCGCCGAGGGAATGATCCATGGCACGGACGTAGAGGAGAAATGGTTTGCCTGCGACGGGTGCCACCAGGACTGGCGGGCTCGTCAGGTAAGCTTTGATATCATCGAAAGCTTTATGGCATTCTTCTGTCCAGACGTAAGAGACTCCCTTCTTCATGAGCTGGGTGAAGGGTTGGCATTTTCCAGAAAGGTTTGCTATAAACCTTCGGATGTATGCAAGACGCCCTTGTAGGCCTCGAAGTTCTCAGAGGTTCTTCGGAGGGTCCATGTCAAGGATGGCTTTGGTTTTCTCGAGATCGACATGAATGCCTCTCGCCGTGATAATGAAGCCCAAGAACTTTTTACTAGAAACCCCAAGGAAGGATTTAGCGGGGTTCATCTTGAGTTGATGTGCTCGCATGAGATCAAAGACTGTCTTTAGGTCTTGTAGGTGATCACCTTTGAGACGGCTATTGACTGCGATATCATCAATATAACATTCAACTGTTTTGCGCAGATATTGATGGAAGATGGTACTCATAGCTCGTTGGTACGTAGCACCAGCGTTCTTCAAGCCAAAGGGCATTACTCTGTAGCAGAAAACCCCCTTCGGAGTCCTGAATGACGTGTGTTTTGCGTCATCGGAGAACATTTTGATCTGGTTGCAGCCCGAATACCCGTCCATAAAAGACATACGTTCGAAGCCACATGTATTATCGATCATCACGTCGGTGATTGGAAGCAGGAATTCGTCCTTCGGGCAAGTAGTATTGAGATCCCTAAAGTCGATGCAGACTCGTATCTTCCCATTCTTCTTGGTGACAGGGACGACATTGGCCACCCAATACGGATGTTGCTCTTCACGGATGAACCTGCTGCTCAAGAGTTTGTCCACTTTCTGATCGATAGCATTCATGATGTCAGGACGAAAATGTCGTTGTTGTTGCTTTACAGGCTTAGCATCAGGCAAGATGATAAGTCTATGCATTGCGATCTGGGGATCCAGTCCCGACATATCTTCGTAGCACCAGACGAAGACGTTGATATATTCTTTGGCCAATTAAACCAAAGATTCCCGGTCTTCTCCCTTTAGGCTCTTGCTGATGAAGATGGGTTTGGAAGGAGATCCATCCCCAAGGTCAACCTGTTCGACCTCGTCTTCGGTAGGGGATTCGCGTAATTCAAAATAAGACTCCCACTGTGCTCCTAGGCATTGAGCCCATGGTTCTTCCTCAAAGAATTCCGGTGTTTGGTCATCGCCTTCATCCTCTTGAGATTGTGCAGATGCCATGTTGACTGATAGCACCTTCCTCTAATCCTGACCAGGGAGTCAACGGGGAATCAAGTGTGCCCCTTCAACGGGCATCCTTGAAAACTGATTGCTCTGGCCAAAGCTGACCGTATCTCGAACAATGCTTGAGTCAGTGTTTGCATGGAGGCAGAGAGGGTTTTGAGTCCTCCCTTTAAGGTATCCATACGCTGGACGAGATCTGCTGGTGGCGCATCTGATTCTGCATCACCACCTCCCGTCTTGTACACCGTCATGACGTGACTGGAAGTGGATGGATCGGTTGAGGCTTCGCTTTCAGCCTCGCTCTCTTGTAGAAGAGGAACTTCCCCCGGAGCTTCGTCTTGGCTACCCCCAGCTATGTTCTGGAGGATGTCTTCGTCTTCGGGATGAAGATCCACAGGGGCTTGACTACCCCCAGCTATGTTCGGGAGGCTGACTTCGTCTTCGGGATGAAGATCCGCAAGGGCTTGACTACCTCCAGCTATGTCCTGGAGGATATCAAGGGCTTGACTACCCCCAGCTTCCTCTGAGATCTTCTTTCTCCTCCGAGTGCCCTCAAACACTCCTGAGGACGGGACAGTCGTCTTGGTCTTCCTCGGCTGGCTCTTTGATGAGGACGAGGTCGAGGAGTTGCCAGTCGCCTTTCAAATTGATAGGGAGTTGGAGACTACGTTGCAAGAAAAAACCTTTAGTTCTGGCTCCTCTTCTGTTAACACCTTCTTCCCGAGGCGACGTTGGAGGGGTATTGATGATTGCATCCGCTGGAACACAGATTGCCTTGGTGGGACTGCTGTCTTGCAACAACAGTTGATGGTGACTACAGCACAGGTGTGACCTATGAGGGGCACATTGTGCTTGTCAGTTGACTCTCCTGATCGGCGTTTGTGAGTGATCACGTTACGCAGATCGTTGGAGGAGAGTGCCACCTTCACACCCCCATCAGGCGCATGGCAAGGCCAAATGCCGGGGTGGTCAAGTGAATGTTGCACCCCCTGATCCGACGCAAAAGATGCGCCCAGATCAATAGTGGGGGGAACAACATTTAAAGTGACTTGAACCAGCCTCAGACGCACAACCAGTGTAGGCACGGGGGTTCAAGACCACTGAGTTTGCCTTGCACGACTTGGTTGTGAACGCAGCAGATGCGCCCAAGTATGACAAGGACTTTGAAGGTTGGCCCGTTCGCGGCACAGAAGCACTCGAGTCAACCTTGTACAGTTTACCATTGGCAGCATACATGATTGTGAGCACATGTCTCTGGCTCACTACTGGCATAGCACGTTCGAGGCGCACAGCCCGTGCTGCCTTGGACTTCTTCGTACCAGCCCACTGGGGCACATAGTACTTAGAGTCGAAATTATCCTCGCCACGACAGCGAGTGAGTCTGTCAAAGATAGATGCCTTCTGTGGCGCATCAGAGTTAATGCACAGGGCGTTAGCTGCGCTCCTGCTCCGTCGACGCATCTTCCTCGTCTGAGAGAGAGATGGCTGGGGAATGTGGTCAGCCCCACATTTCTCCGAGAGATGCGCTGCACCAGTGGCGCATCTTGGTTGCTGAGGACGTCAGCGGGAAGGGTAAGCTGCATCGGTGCATCCCCTTCGGTGGTGGTGCCAGGGGCGTCGACCTTACGCACCCAGACTTGACGAGTCTTCTTCGACTTCGGCAGCTGCGTCTAAGGACTCGCACTGCCTTCAGAGATGAACTCCTCATACGCTTGTTGATTGAGGCGTATGACCAGCATCTTGTGGGAGGAGCCCACCTTCACGTTGTCGGATTGTGACACAGCTTTCTCAGCGGAGGAGAAAGAGGTCCCCCGCAGAGTCGCCAGCTTGTTTGCCATTAAAATCTTTGGATTGTAATTTCAATTACAAACAGAACAATGCTACAATATAGGACTTAGATGTAGTTATAGGAGTACACTTTTGTTTATCTGGGTCCCTGTGTCGATGGAGCGAGTGGTAATGCGTTGACTCCGTTGACGATCTGACGACAGTTTTCGGTTCTCTGAAGGTCAAAATTGCTCAGGGTGCTGGAGCCTGCGGAGAGGAAGAAGACGTTGAGTGTCTCTTCCGATCTCTGTGAGTGAACTCTGATGCTCTAGTTGCGACTATCTTTGACTGTGCGTCCTTGTATATGTCTCTGTGTGTATGTGAGAAGGAATGATCCCTCTATTTATAAGCAGCAGGTTGGGCTGCTCATGTGCGCATATGTAGGATGCACCTGTACGTAGGGATGCCACGTAGTTGGAGCTGCGGGAGGCGCATAGATGATGCATCATCATTTTTGGGTTGAATCCTTCATACTGTATTTGTGGGCTGGTACGTAGCAGGGGAGAGGATCTTTCAGTTGCTGAGATCTTGGGTGATTAGCACCCCTTCATTGGCTGAACTGAGTCAAAGGACACGTGGCGCATGTCCGTAGCTCAAAGATCTCGGATTTGGTGGAGAGTGATCTGATAGGATGTACCTGGGATTGGGCGCATGAGAAGACTTTGGCTCGTGACCTTCAGGAGTTACGAACCAGTCTAGGCGCATGGCTTTTGAGGTACATCCGAGGCTTCAGTAGCGACTTGACCTCTGTCTTTAGGGATGAGAGGAAGGTCTAAGGAGCATGGCTCTTGAAGCGCATACAGAGGTTTGGACGCATGGCTGAGGAGGCACATACGAATGGCTGGGCAGCCACGTGGCTTGTAACTGCCGGAAGAGATTAATGATGACGCTGACGTCAGCGGTGCTTTATTTTCTGAAAAATGGTTGCTGCTCTGTCATCGAGGCATGGCTGCTGTCATGTCAGACTTCAACATTTAATATTCTTTGACGGGTGATGGGCTGTTGAGTGGGTGCATTGATCTGCGTTCCACTAGGCGTATGGGGACGCGTGAGGCGCATCCTTATGAGGTGCTTGGTGCTGATGGGCGCGTATGTATGATGTGCGGTCTGACCGGCGCATCCGTTTGTATGATGCATCTTTATTGGTCCGACTGTTGCGTTCTTTGAGTGCTTTAAATAGTCATTTTTGACTTGGTCGAATTCGAAGCGTCAGGTTCATCACCATAAATGCAAATTTATTGCACGAGATTCGGAGAGCCCGCCACTTGGCGCATGGGTTTGATTTGCCCGGACTATAAATAGCAGCAAGGAGATAGTTTGCTTCTCGTTCTCTCACGTCTTCCCGAATGAACTTATTTGCTCGAGCATATTCTGTTGACAAGATGCTCCTGAGGGTGAAGATGCGACGAATTGTCTTCATTCATGCACTTGAAGGTGACTGTTACATCCAAAAGTCAGAATCGCGGGCTTCTGAGGTAGGCAGAAGGTGCCTGTTGCATCCAAAGATTGGGATGCTCGAGCCCCGTCTCCGTTATGCTGGAAGAGCCGCAGATCAAAATTGTGGTGATCCCATCTTCCTTGGGCTTTGGAGAGCTCTGCCCCAAAGCTGCTCCTTTAGCCGCAGATCGAAATTGCGGTGCTCTCCTCTTCCTTGGGCTTTGGAGAGCTCTTCTTCCAGCTAGAGTAGGGTTGATCGCCCACTCTGATTCTGCTCAATAAATGCTTCACTAGTCGAAGCACTTGATCGGGTCGAAGTGGAGCGCATATGCTGAGACTCCGTGATGCGCCTAACTGAGACGCTGAAATAAATATGCCTGACTGAGACGCTAAAGAGACACGCCTGACTGAGACGCTGAAGTGATGCACCCTGCGGATGATGCGCCCGACAGGAGGCGTATGGCAGTTTGCTGCGCCTGGCTGTAGTCTTAGGATCTTTCTTTTTGTAGAATTCTCCTTTGTAAAGCCTTTGTTTAGACATATAATAGACTTTTATATGAAATAAAAATCTTCTTTTGATGTCTACACTTTTGCTGTCTTGCTGTGCCAAGTGCTTCGTTTTAGCTCCCTGCGCACATAGTGTTAGGCGCATAGGAATTCTGGCCTGTAGGTGCGCCTGAAATTCCATGCTTCTACACCATCTACCTGTACCATCGATCAGCTCTTCGACAGATTTAAGGCTCGCTGTATTCTCGAGGATAAGCGCTATCAGACGGAGCGCATACGTCAGCGAGATATTGACTATCGTCAGACATACCAGTTCCAGACTATGCAGAACAGAATTACTGACATTCAGTGGACCCTGGCTCATCATCCTACTAGTCCTACTTCGATTCTTCTCCATCCAGACTTCGACGGACCCAGGTTTGAGGATCGTCAGGCTCGACGCTACTTTGACTCGACTGCAGCATGCATTGACCCTGTTCATTCTGCGGTTACTGACGATGATACGAGTTGATGATAGTGTTTAGGCTTTTTGGTTATGTGTGTCTGTATCTGATGACGACGATGATTGTGTAGTACTTTTAGTTTTTTTCCTGAACTAGTTATGGAAAGTCTCTTTTAGACTTCTATATTTCATGGTTTTATGTACTTTTATGATTATGCTACTAAGTTTTTAGTGTTTCACACCATGTTCTACTTATGCAGTTAGACTTATCTACAATTGGCCATGTTTATTTCTCTATACTTTTGGTACGATGTTATATTCTTTCTTGTGTTGGGTTCACAATTTGCGGGAGAGCTTCCAATTTGTACAAATGACAAAGGGAGAGAAGAGTGTATATACTAAACAACAAATATGCCAAGTACCAAGTACCAAACGAGAGGTATATTTTTTTATTACTATTTTGATATTATTTGATATAAACTCGAAGTTCGTCTGTTATCAAAATGGGGGATATTATTGGTGTTGGAGCTTTTCCTTGAACATGTAGAGAGAGCTTGCTCTCAACACATGCCAAGTATTATTTAGTCCCACATTGGAAAAATACCATGAGTTGTATCTCAATATATACTTGGTATGTTGTTGAGATGTGCATATGTGGTGGTGACCCTAAGGAGGGAACCATGTGGATGATTTTACTAGGAGGTAAGGTTAAGACTCCATGGTAAAGCATTTATTCTTTTTGCTCTTGGAAATTAATTTCCATTGGAGCTAAGCCCCATAGGGGCTTAGCGACTCGAACTCGGGCTCGGACTCGGACTCGGACACATGAGGCATAATATGGCATTTTATTGGTGCACTTAGCACGTCAGCATCATCGCTAGGCGCATAGTGTGCTTAAGTTATATTCGTTGTGCGAGCCTCTGCGCAGCCGATCGCGCGCCCGTTCGTGTTGTCCGATCGTACGACCAGATGGTGCGACCAGTTGGCACTGCCCAGTGGTGCACCCAGTGGCGTGCAAGTTGGCACTGCCAGTTGGCACGCAGTTGGCGCATAGTGTGCATGTGCACAGTTGGTGCAGCAGTGCACAATTGCGCACGTTTTGCATTGTTAGCGCCCTATGCTCTAATTGGCGCATGCTGTGTGCTAGTTGGCTTAATCGTGTCTGTGCACGATTTGAGCGGTTATGAAATGTTCAGAGCGGTTTTTTCCATATCCTGAACGTTCTGCATACCAGCAGTTACTAGGCGCACCTATATAAAGTCCCTCTCTTCTCTCTCAGGGTACAATACTAAGTATCAGTAATTTCCTGACAAAATTCTCTAAGTTCAGAGCAAAGAAGAAAGGTACTTTGTGAGCAGAGTTTCACGCCATACGAGGAGTCAGAAGAGCGGAGTGTTCCGAAGTTCTTCGTAGAACTTGCTGGTTTGTGAAAGCTATTCGTGTGGGGCGAATCAAGCTTTGAGCGCCGGTGATCATTCACTCCAGCAGGCTATTCTATCCATTTTTGTTCATCCGCTTTTATCTCGTTCTAAATGATAATATTTCTGATCTAATCAGAAAACATTAGTGGATCTTCATCGCTGGTGCTACGAGTTCTTCTGTGCCTTTTTCGAAGTGACACATTAGTGTTCGTTTCTCAGAATTCTTTTGGATCTCTGTCGTACACCTTCTTTGAAGTGTTGCATAATTTTTAGTTTTCTATCGAAAAATGAAGCCCCGGGACTAACAATCTCAAAGCTTGATTTCACAAGATGGAAAATTTTCGTGCTTCACTCATCAATTCTAACTTCTGTAAGTTAGAGCAATTTGATGGAGAGCACTATCATGTTTGGAAGAGGAAGGTTAGCCTAAATATTTAACTTTTTGAAGTTGGCCACATGCTAACCGAGGAAGAACCGATTGTTCCAGAAACTGGGTCTATAGCCGCTATTACTGCTGCAACTAAAAGTCAGACCAAATGGAGAAGGGATAATAGCCTTTGTAGGCTTCTCATTCTAAATGTTATGGAGGACACCCTGGCAAAATCATATTCTAAGAAGACAATTGCCAGGGAGATATGAGAGTCTCTCGAGAAACTTTACGAAGATGACAAAAACAGGAGCAAGATATTTATCGTTAGAAAATATCATAAGTTGCACTTTGAAGACTAGAAGACTGTCGCAGGTGAAGGAGTTCCTGAAGCTGCAACAAAAGTTGGAAGATGAGGGGATGCCTTTAACTAACAAGTTTATTGTTGGAGGGATCGTCTCTAAGCTCCCCGCTGGGTAGAGCAAGTTTTATGCAAACATGCATAGGAAGAAATTTTGAGATTAGTCTCGAAGATCTCCTACAAGAAGTCTATGTTGAGGACCAAATGAGGGCTCAACTGAAGGTGAATGCTCTATCCAAACAGATGTCTAATACAAATTTGGTTCACACCAAGGAACCTAAGGGAAAGCATGCGGCTTTCCACAGTAAGAAGAATGATCCCAACAATCTGAAAGTGAAGGGGACTTCCTTCAAGCAACAGAAGCCAAAATCTCATTTGGCTTTCTTCAAATGTGGCAAGAAGGCCCACTTTAAGAGCGAATACAAATCTAAGCCCAAGCAATCAGAGCAAGGTGATCCGAGTAAGGTTTCTATGATCACTGACGTTATTGCAATGATTACTTAGGTCAATACGGTGGGGGCTGACTCTGACCGGTGGGTAGATACTAGTGCCTCCTGCCATGTATGCTCAAGCAAGGAATGGTTCACCACGTACACACCAACTTCTGAAGTTGTTATGGTGGCAAACCAGGTATAAGCTTAAGTGCAAGGGATCGGGACGACGGTGTTGAAGCTGACTTCAGAGAAGTCTTTGACGCTTCAGGGTGTGAAGCATGTACCTGCTATCGCAAAGAACCTGATCTCGGGAGGCCTACTATGTAACGCAAGCCTAAGGATGGACATCAATACTGGCCAGATGGTGATGTCCATAAAAGGAACATACTTTGGGAAAGCTTTTATACTGAAGGAATGTTCAAGATTCAGCTTGTAAATCAGTCCAATGTAATTAGAGGAATCGCTCATTCTGGTTATACTCTTGAGTTGTGGCATAATAGACTAGGACATGTTCATTGTAAAAGAATAAACATAATATTTATTCTAGGACTTATATCTAAATGTGGGGGTAAGGTAGAGAAATGTGAAGTATGTGCTCAGACGAAGATCACAAGGAAACCCTTTTCTTGGGTTAATCGAAGCACAAATCTTCTGGAGTTGGTACACTCCGATATTTGTGACTTCAAACAATTCTCTATAAAGGTTGGGATAAAGTATTTCATATCATTCATCAACGACTTCTCAAAGTACGCATTTGTTTACTTGCTGAAGGCTAAAGACGAAGCGTTCGAAAAGTTCAAAGAGTTCAGGGCCGAGGCCGAACGACAAACTGGACAACTCAAGAGAATAAGAAGTGATCGAGGTGGAGAGTATCGGTCTCATGAATTCGCATCGTTCTATAAAGAACATGGAATTATCAACGAGACTACTACTCCGTACTCACAGAATAACAGAAAGAAAGAACAGAACATTGAAAGAAATGATAAACTCAATACTGTTAACTACGGGTCTTCCAAAATTCTACTGAAGAGAAGCTGCATTGACGGCCACTTTTATTCTAAATAGAGTGCCTCATGCAACTTCGAACGTTACTCTTCATAAACTTTGGTTCAAAGTCCTCATAAACTTTGGTTCAAAGTCAGACCTAACTTGAATGTCATTCGAGTGAGGGGTGTCTGGCATATGTGAAGCTCCCACATCTGAAGATTCAGAAGCTCGGGACAAGGACTACTAAGACGATATTCTTGGGTTATGCCGAGAAGAGTGATGCTCGGAGATTTCTTGATATTGAATCAAATCATATCATTGAATCTCGTGATGTAGAATATTTTGAAGACAAGTTTGCAAGGCATAAGAACATTGTTCTTGCGAATATTCTAGAGAACAATGAGGTGCACAGAAAACTGAAGATTTTAATGAGAATGTAGTCCAAGAAGAAGTTGTTATCAAAACAACTGTTGAACCAGAGCTCGCTGAGCGTCAACTAAGCGAGTGAGGAGGCCGAAGGACTTTGGAAATGACTTTGTCACATATTATATGGAAGTAGATCTGCTTACCTATGATGAGGCGATGAAGACTAGAGATGCTATTTTCTGGAAGGAGGCGATAGACAATGAAATTGATTCAATCACCTCGAATAACACTTGGGTGTTGGTTGATCTTCCTGAATGAGCAAAACCTATCGGATGCAAATGGATCTTCAAAAAGAAGATGAAAGTAGATGGAACTATTGACAAGTTTAAGGCTAGGCTAGTAGCCAAAGGATTTTCTCAGAAGTAGGGGATAGACTATTTGACACATATGCTCCAGTAGCCCGGATGACCACCATCAGAATGTTGATTGCTCTTGCACAATACATAAGTTGGTGATACATCAGATGGATGTAAAAACAGTAAATGACGAGATGACCGAAAAGATTTACATACAACAGCCAGAGGGATTTATCGTCAAGGATCTTGAAGACAAAGTCTGCAAGTTGGTGAAATACTTGTACAGTCTTAAACAGGCTCCTAAGATGTGGCATGAAAAGTTTGACAAGGTTATAAGGTCAAATGGCTACAGGGTCAGCGAGACGGACAATGTGTTTACACAAAGTTCGCTTATGGAAGAGGTGTCACGACCCGCACCCTAGAGTAAAGGCACGAGACGTGGGTACGTCCAGCCTACGCCGCAGTGTCGGCGGTAGAACGCTGTCCTAGGTCACAACATCTAACAGTTGAAGGTAATAGCAGTTATACTCCCCGAATGGGGATGACATAACAGAAATATAACTCAACCACTGCTAAGGTAGAACAGGTAAGATGGAATGATAATGAAAGATGAAATATCCAGAACAGAGAACCACAGAGATACAATCCAGAATTCTAAGTGTCTAAAATAATACATATCTCAGAATATCTCAAAATCTAATACAGTAATCCAGAATAGTAAGACAATCCTAAACTAATGGAGTGTCGTCTACTGCTAATGGATCCTGCTGCTGGTCCAAGTCCAGGCACTCATCTAGTGTGGCACCGTAGTAAGTAGGGCAGAACGCCTCAGCCTCGTCCTCTGTAATATTTCAACAGGTCCAGTCAGGACAGGAACGAGCACATATCTCTCAACAGTTCATAGCAGGTTAGGAGTATAAATCATGTAATAGAGTAAAATACAGGAAGTGCTGAATGGAAGTACAAGTAAACAGGAGATATTTTGTAACTGAAAGTAAATACATGATAGTAGAGACTGTAAGTGACTACGTGATTTAGAGTACAATATGGTTATGTAAACGGCTTGGGGGCACATGAATACAAATAAGGAGCACATGAATACAGCTACTGGGGATAGTGATCACATAACCAATTCTGCTCACCCCGCCCCAATCAATACACAAGAATTCGTTCAAGTTATGTCATAAGCACATGAATACAACTAAGATACGTGAACTCATATAATGAGTAGTACATGAGGCACATGATAAGCACATGAAAGCACATGAAGCACATGAGAACATGTAAAAACATGAACTAGTACGAGTACAAGGAGTACCTGATGCACATGATAAAGTACATGAATATGAAATACCCGATGCACCCGTAGAGGGATAACATCTCAGAAAAGGATCCATATAGTACTAATCCGTAAAGATACGTGTCAGCATCATATAGAGTAATCTAGAGCAAGAATATAATCCAGACAGGTATAAAAAGATCAGAGAATGTACTCGCCTGCTAACTGAAAGTCCGAGATGAAAGTACTGTCCGAGGAGTGGTGTCTGGCTCCTATTTAGAACAGTACAAGTCACAACAAGTCCAGAATAGAAATGTAATGCACTACAATGCGTTTTACATGAATCTAGGTCAATCTAGACCAAGGTCAACTCTTGGTCAACTCTGGTCAACCCTAGTCTAATCTAGGTTTACTAAGGCTAAACAGTCTATCTAGATTCCAACTAGACATACCATGCCTAACCATGCCTAAATCACATAACCACATGATATGACTATGTCTAATAGTCTATTAAGAATACACCTATCCTATAGTCACTATACAATATCACCCCTATATCATATCACATCACATACACCATATATATAATATATATATTAAAACACATATACTCATATATATAGGAAACTTGTATATATATAACAATGCTTATATATTATATACATACATGGGGAGTGAGGGTGTGAGAGACATAGACAGTTACAACAGTGGTATGGCATATACATGTGAGTGAGTCTAGAGTGTATTGTGTGTGTAATGTTCAATGAAAACTGGAAGTAACCAGGGAATACAAATCCTGAAAACAGTGAGAAATGTGGGTGTGTGTGTATCTAAGACAGTAAAGGAAAGGAATGGATTTCAGTTCATAGGGCAAATCCTAACTAATGAAGGGAAGGGAAATATGTTTGCAGTTCAAACAATACCCCCAAATCTCAGTTATATACATATAGATTCTCAGGTTTTTAAAACTGGGAACATAATCCCATCTCAGGTGTCACGCCCCAGAACCAGAATACTGGAGAGCGGGGGCGGACACAGCCAGCTACGTATATTTGAAATAGAATATATCTCAACTATACGGTCACGGCTGTCTAGATATGAGGGTTTACTACAAGCCAGCAGTCTCTTAATGGTCAAGCCTATTGTCTCAATCTCAAACAATTAACAGAGTTACAAGATGTTAGAGCATCAAATATATATATAAGGCGTCCCAAATATTACATATTGGATGATCATGAAGCTAGTCGTACAAAATGATAGGACTAGCAAGAGTTCAGTCATACATGATCAACCCTAGGATTTGTTGATCATGTTTACAGCCCGTAGGCAGACAGTAAGTAAATGTGCATCGAGCTAACAGGTGCTCGTCGGCTAAACGCCTCAAAAGGATAAATTTACATATAAGCGGATGAAACAAAAAGGGGAAAACCCACTCGTAGCCCGGGTTCCGTCTAGTTGTCACCATTGGGCTGGAAGCTGGGTAGATCCTCGGGAGCTGCTCCGAAATCTGGCCACACAAAACCAGCTGGGTCAAACCCCAGAAAGAGCAAGTGCCACAAAGGAGGCCACAAATAAGAACAAAAGCCAGCATATCAGAACATAAGAATAAAAGAAAGTATAAGTAGTAAAGTACACAGGGCGATAAACGACTAGGGACGTGGAACCATTCCGGGAGCCAGGTTACAATCCTTAAACCAAACAAGGACCGGGATTGTAACCCTTCGCCTGAATAGCTCACTGCCTCTACCCATTTATCGTTAGAGATAAGTAAAACAATCATGATCAAGAGTTCCAGGTACAAGGCTAGACAAGACTTAGACAGGGCTGGACACCATTCATTCACAATCGGCCAAGCAAGTACTACGGCTTACTACTTTAACTAACTAGGGTTATCACAAGCCTAATTACTAACAAGATGCAAGTGAGAAACTCCCAGTCCCAAGCCCTGCAGACCATCCAGTTATCCTTCCGCGGGTTGAGAGTATGGTTGGGTACATCGTCCAGGAAACGATATACCCTTAGGTGACTTAGAGGGTGCAACACATGACAGTGTGCTGGAAATGTGCTCTACTCGTCGGCAAGCTACAAGTCCATTAAAGCGCCCAGATAACGAGATTGCCTGTGACTGGGAATTCTCCATGTTCTAGTTTGATCTAATAATTAGCCTAATCCAATTTAGCGCGAGTCCCTGGCCGTGGTACCCAGGAAGTCACGTCCTAGACATGATGCAAGACAAGACAAGTGGATTGTGCAAACAAGCAAGCAGGAACACCCACGGTGTCAAGACAAGTCAAGTCAAGTTATCAAGTCAAGTCAAGTCAAGAGTGCGCCGCCACGGGCCACTATCAAGTTATCAAGATAAATCATGTCAGGGTACTTGTTAGGAGTGCGCCACGACGGGCCACTATCATGTCAGGTTGGTCATGTCAGGAGTGCACCACTACGGGTCACTGTCATGTTAGGCTAGTTCCTTGTCATACCATGCTATGTACAATAGTCATTCCAAACATATTAAGCAAAATCAAGTTCATGCCAAAAGGCGTAAGGATATAAAATGGGCGTAAAATACCTAATAAAATACTAATATGAATAGGACCATAGAAGAGCCAAGATCAAGAATTAACAAATTCATCATAGACAAGTAGGTTGCGCAGGGTATGCACTGCGCAGGGTGCCAAGTGCGCAGGGTGAGCTGCGCAGGGTACCAACTGCGCGGGGTGCCAAGTGCGCAGGGGCAGATGGCGCACAGATGGATTGCGCAGAAGGTAGACTGCGCAGGAGTGAACTGCGCAGGAGTTGGTTGCGCAGAGATGGATTGCGCAATGGTCGAATTGCGCAGGGGTTGCTTTGCGCATGGCTGGCTTGCGCATGGCTGGCCTGCGCCAGCGCAATCCAGCGCAGCGCAAGCATGGCTGAGGATCTTGCGCAAATGGCCATGCGCTAAAGAGCACGGGTCAGGGTACGCAAATGGCCTTGCACTAAAGAGCGCAGGCCAGGGAATAGTGCGCAATCGGCCAAGTGCTAAAAAGCATTGGCCGAGAGCTCCACCATGGCTGAACTCTCAAGAACACCAAGAACACCAAGTTCAAATCTTCACAACTTAGCCAAATCAAAACCAAATTTAGATTTTCAAAGTTCTAACTTGAGTAAAATTAAATTCTCTTCCACATGGAAGCATCAAAACAAGCTAAAATCAAAGTTTAATAGATCAAAACCAAGGAATTCCGAAAATAACTAAAACTTAGATCTAGAACAATGGAGTCTCCAAATCACAAAATTCCAAGTTCTAATGTTGTTCTCCATGTCCTAATCTAGCTAATGAACAAATAAAATGTGGTGCTTATTTAATGGCAAGATGCACTTGCCTATAGGTGTGGGTGGAGGAAGAAGAAGAAGAAATTAATGAAGAAAATTATGGAGGAGAGAGAAGTAGGTGGGTTATAATGAGGGTGTTGTGGTGGAATGGAGGTGGAGTGTAGGCTTATGGTGTTCCATGCATGTTGAACCAAACCAAACCAAACCAAACATTCTCCACAAAATAAAACCAAGCCATGGTTAAAACCTGTTTACAAGAATCAAAAGACCACATGTCCAGGAAAATAAAATACGTGCCAAAAATCAAATACGAGCATAATACGAAATACGGGAAATGGGGGTGACAACTCTACCCACCTTCAAAGAATTCCGTCCTCGGAATTTAATCAAGGAGCAAGAGATTGCCACAACAAGCTATACCAAGCACAGACAAGCTACACTAAGCAGTTCAATCATACAATCATACAATGCAAGCAAGGAAAGGGAAAGCGTAAGGCATAAGAAGGACATTATACCTTACGAGTCAAACAGGTAGGGATATCGCGATCGGATGTCGTCCTCACGCTCCCACGTTGACTCACCTAGAGAGTGATGACCCCAAGCAACACGAACTAAGTTAATAGTCTTGTTCTTGAGCGTCTTTTCCCTCCGGTCCAAAATTGACACGGGCCTCTCCTCATACGAAAGGTTGGTACCAACAACCAATTCTGAATGATCTAGGATATGGCTCGGGTCCGGGATATACCGTCTTAATTGGGATACATGGAATACATCATGTACCTCACTTAGCGACGGCGGAAGAGCGAGACGATAGGACACATCGCCTACTCGCTCCAGAATATCGAACGGCCCTATATACCTAGGACTAAGCTTTCCCCGCACGCCAAAACGAATGACGCCGCGGGTAGGCGAGATCCTAAGGAATACATGGTCGCCGACGGCAAATTCTAAGGGACGTCGATGAGCATCGGCCCAATGGCGCTGGCGATCCTGAGCAACTCGGAGGTGATCTCTGACTCTCCTAACCACTTCAACCATCTGAGAAATCAGTTCTGGACCGAGCATCTGTCTCTCTCCGACATCGTCCCATGCTAACGGAGATCTGCATTTCCTGCCATACAGAGCCTCGAAAGGTGCCATCTGGATACTAGCCTGGAAACTATTGTTGTACGAGAATTCCACCAGGTGCAGGTGATCCTCCCACGAACCACCGAAGTCAAGGGTACACGACCGCAACATATCTTCGAGAGTTTGTATAGTACGCTCTGACTGCCCATCTGTCTGCGGATGATACGCTGAGCTAAACTTGAGACGAGTCCCCAAACTTTGATGAAGACTGCGCCAGAAGTGCGATGTGAATCTCGTATCCTTGTCTGATACTATACTGACTGGCACTCCATGAAGTCGGACGATCTGCCTGAGATACATCTCTGCTAGCTGTGCCGTCGACTGTCCAACTCTAAATGGAAGAAAGTGTGCCACCTTGGTAAGCCTGTCCACAATGACCCAAATAGCATCTCTGCCTGCCGGAGATCTGGGTAATCCAGTCACGAAATCCATGGTAATGTGTTCCCATTTCCATTCTGGGATCGGTAAAGGTTGAAGAAGTCCAGCTGGCCTCTGATGTTCAGCCTTGACCTGTTGGCAAACCAAACATCGAGAGACATACCGGGCTATCTCCCTCTTCATACCATTCCACCAAAAGTGTTGACGAATATCTCTGTACATCTTCGTGCTGCCTGGATGGATGGAATACTGCGAACTGTGAGCCTCTGCCATGACTTCCTGTCTGATATGTCCACTGGGTACACAAAGACGCGTGCCGTGTCGAAGTGTACCATCCTCATGAATACATAACTCTGGCCTTCTCCCTGCCTCGCACTCTGTTCTGAGCCGCTGAATCTTGGAATCTGTTAACTGTGCTGTCCGGATCCTCTCAACTATGGTGGACTGAATCTGTAGGCTGGCCATCAAGGCCACATTGGAAGGGAGGACAACTTCTATTCCCATCTTCTGAAGATCTGCCAATAGCTCTGGTTGTGCCGTCAGGAAATAAACTCCGGCTCTCCGGCTCAACGCATCTGCTACAACGTTGGCCTTCCCTGGATGATACTGCAAATCCACATCGTAGTCCACCAGTAGCTCGAGCCATCTTCTCTGCCGCATATTAAGATCCTTCTGGGTGAAAACATACTTCAGGCTCTTATGATCTGTAAATATCTCTACTCTGTCTCCGTACAAGTAGTGCCTCCACAACTTAAGTGCAAACACTACTGCTGCTAGCTCCAAGTCGTGGGTCGGGTAATTCTTCTCATGATCACGGAGTTGACGTGACGCATAAGCAATTACCTTCCCATGCTGCATCAAAACACATCCCAATCCTCTACCTGAAGCGTCACAATAAACTGTGAATCCTCCGGTCCCATCTGGAAGGGTGAGAATGGGAGCCGTTATCAAACCTCGCTTCAACTTCTCAAATGATTCCTGACATTCTGCTGTCCAAACGAACGGCACATCCTTGCGGGTCAACTGGGTCATCGACGCTGAAATCCTTGCAAAATCAGAGACGAACCGCCGGTAGTAGCCGGCCAATCCAAGAAAGCTGCGAACTTCTGCCACTGAGCTGGGTACTGGCCATGCCTCGATAGCCACAATCTTCTGGGGATCCACTTCCACTCCTCCTCTGGTAATGATGTGACCCAAGTACGAAATGCGATCGAGCCAGAAC
This sequence comes from Iris pallida, assembly GCA_029216955.1. Lineage (NCBI taxonomy): Eukaryota > Viridiplantae > Streptophyta > Magnoliopsida > Asparagales > Iridaceae > Iris > Iris pallida. The sequence continues at coordinate 9,381,048 of JANAVB010027596.1, forward strand.
TCGCATTTACTGAACTTGGCATACAACTGATGCTCTCTGAGAATCTGAAGAACCACACGGAGATGCTGCTCATGCTCCGCCTCACTCTTGCTGTAGACCAGGATGTCATCAAGGAACACTATCACAAACTGATCCAAGTAAGGCATAAAAATACGGTTCATGAGGTCCATGAACACTGCCGGCGCATTGGTCGCTCCAAAGGGCATAACTAGAAACTCCCAATGCCCGTACCTAGATCTGAACGCCGTCTTCGGGATGTCCTGCTCTCTGACCCTGATCTGGTGGTATCCTGACCGCAAGTCTATCTTCGAGAAAACTGAAGCCCCCTTGAGTTGATCAAACAAATCATCTATCCTCGGGAGAGGGTATCTGTTCTTGATTTTCACTGAGTTCAAGGTACGATAATCAACACATAGCCTGGACGTACCATCCTTCTTTTTCACAAGAAGCATCGGGGCTCCCCAAGGCGATCCACTAGCACGAATGAATCCCTTGGTTCTAAGTTCTTCAATCATCTTGTACAAAATCTCCAATTCTGAAGGCGCCATTCTGTAGACTCGCTCTGATACTGGTGCTGTCCCGGAAATCAAGTCGATGGTGAACTCGATCTCCCGCTCTGGCGGCATCCCTGGAAGTTCCTCTGGGAAGACATCTGGAAACTCTTCAACTATCCGGGGCAACTGCACTGCTACTACTGCCATCCGCAATACTGGAGGAGATTGCTCTACTGTGCCTCTGGAAAATGAAAACTCTGGCTCTCCGGGAATACTAAAAACAACTCTGCCAACATGGCAGTCTATCCTAGCATAATGGTTCCTCAACCAATCCATGCCTAGGACTACATCATAGTCTGCCATAGGGAATTCTTTGAATCTAGCGGGGAACTCCTTACCGCTAACTACGATCCGACACGAGGAAAATACTCGATCTACTCCCACAAGACCATTACCAGTAAGTATATTGAGCCTCACTGATAATGACTCGGGCTCCAATCCTATCCGTGTCGCGAATCGTGCAGACATGAATGAATGCGATGCACCAGAATCAAATAATACAGATGCTGGAAAAGTGTTGACGAGAATAGTACCTGCCACTACCTCACCTGGTGCAACTTCTTCTTCCATGGTCATCATCATAGCCTGACCTCTAGCTGCGGGTCCCCTCTGCTGGAATCCCCTCTGTCGGTTCTGTGCTGGAGCCTGGGTGATCTGCTGCTGGTTCTGCTGCTGAAAGGCCTGGGCCTGGGGCGCCAATGGCCTCGGGTACTGCTGTTGCTGCTGCTGCTGGACTGGAACTGGGGCTGGTCCTCTCACCGAAGAACTAGAAAGGTTGGATGATGATGGACCTCCCCTATTCGGACAGGTCCCTATCTTGTGATCTGCTCCTCCGCAAGCCAGGCACAATCCCTGTGCCCTGCGACACTCTGCCACTACATGGCCCGGCTTCCCGCAATGAGAACATCCCACCGCGGAAGACTGCTTCTGCTTCTGCTGCTGCGGGTGCGTCGGGGTTGAATGCTGAACCGACGTCACTGAGGCCGCCCGCCTCGGAGTTCCAATGGTTATACCCCTAGCTGCCGGGGTTGGAGCTGAAGATTGGTGCATCTGGTTGTGGGACCGCTTCCTGCCTCCGGTCCTGTCCACAATTCTCCGGGAGGTATACTCATGCCTCCTTGCTGCCTTCAACACTGCATCGAACGTCTGGTGCTCGAACTGCTCAACAGCCAATAATATCTCTAAGTGCAGCCCTTGCTGGAACCGCTGAGCCCTATCGAACTCGGTTGCCACCAAGGTGGGGGTGAACCTACTCAGCCTAGAAAACTCGGTCGCATAGCCATCGACCGTCCTACCTCCTTGCTTCAAGTTGGTGAACCGGGTCTGCAGGTCATATCGTGCCACCGCATCGAAGTACTTTGTCTGGAACCTCTCTCTGAACGTCACCCAAGTGACTGGTGCTGCTAATCCCATGGCCTGAGCTGCCCACCAATCGCGAGCCAAGTCTAGTAACTGTAGGCGTACCACCGCCACCTTATCATTCTCAGGTGTCCTAGCTGCTTCTAGAACCACCTCGATATCCTGAAGCCAAGCGTCCGCGGCAATCGCATCTTCACTGCCGTCAAAGAAGGGAGGGTTCAAGCGCTTGAAACTGTTGGCCGCCTGATTCCCTTGGGGACCTCCTCGGTTTAGTGCATCATGAACTTCCTGGTGCAGGGCGTCGCCTCGACGATCTTGGGATGCAAGCAGTTCTCTGATAAGCCCTACCAAAGGTCCCTCATCATGTCTAGCTGGTTGAACAGGCGGAGCTGCCTGAACTGGAGGTTCCGAGCCTCCGGGAAGCATAACTCGGGAGGCTACTCCAGAGTGCTGAGCTTGATCTTCCTGGCGCTGGGGTGCTTGTCGAGCTTCCTCTGGCTGGTTGGCAGGTTCGGGAGTAATGCCGCTGAAGAAGACGACATAGGGAACAATAAGGAAAGGACCAGGATAGATCAATGATACAAGCATGTGATCAGGTCAAGAATCTCAGGGATTTGAAGATACGAGCAGAGATCAAGGGCGAATATTGATTGAGACATCTATTTGGTAAACCCTCACATTTCTTGATTGACAGGACCTGTATGGGCCACCACTTAAACCGTGTCACGCCCCAGAACCAGAATACTGGAGAGCGGGGGCGGACACAGCCAGCTACGTATATTTGAAATAGAATACATCTCAACTATACGGTCACGGCTGTCTAGATATGAGGGTTTACTACAAGCCAGCAGTCTCTTAATGGTCAAGCCTATTGTCTCAATCTCAAATAATTAACAGAGTTACAAGATGTTAGAGCATCAAATATATATATAAGGCGTCCCAAATATTACATATTGGATGATCATGAAGCTAGTCGTACAAAATGATAGGACTAGCAAGAGTTCAGTCATACATGATCAACCCTAGGATTTGTTGATCATGTTTACAGCCCGTAGGCAGACAGTAAGTAAATGTGCATCGAGCTAACAGGTGCTCGTCGGCTAAACGCCTTAAAAAGATAAATTTACATATAAGCGGGTGAAACAAAAAGGGGAAAACCCACTCGTAGCCCGGGTTCCGTCTAGTTGTCACCATTGGGCTGGAAGCTGGGTAGATCCTCGGGAGCTGCTCCGAAATCTGGCCACACAAAACCAGCTGGGTCAAACCCCAGAAAGAGCAAGTGCCACAAAGGAGGCCACAAATAAGAACAAAAGCCAGCATATCAGAACATAAGAATAAAAAAAAGTATAAGTAGTAAAGTACACAGGGCGATAAACGACTAGGGACGTGGAACCATTCCGGGAGCCAGGTTACAATCCTTAAACCAAACAAGGACCGGGATTGTAACCCTTCGCCTGAATAGCTCACTGCCTCTACCCATTTATCGTTAGAGATAAGTAAAACAATCATGATCAAGAGTTCCAGGTACAAGGCTAGACAAGACTTAGACAGGGCTGGACACCATTCATTCACAATCGGCCAAGCAAGTACTACGGCTTACTACTTTAACTAACTAGGGTTATCACAAGCCTAATTACTAACAAGATGCAAGTGAGAAACTCCCAGTCCCAAGCCCTGCAGACCATCCAGTTATCCTTCCGCGGGTTGAGAGTATGGTTGGGTACATCGTCCAGGAAACGATATACCCTTAGGTGACTTAGAGGGTGCAACACATGACAGTGTGCTGGAAATGTGCTCTACTCGTCGGCAAGCTACAAGTCCATTAAAGCGCCCAGATAACGAGATTACCTGTGACTGGGAATTCTCCATGTTCTAGTTTGATCTAATAATTAGCCTAATCCAATTTAGCGCGAGTCCCTGGCCGTGGTACCCAGGAAGTCACGTCCTAGACATGATGCAAGACAAGACAAGTGGATTGTGCAAACAAGCAAGCAGGAACACCCACGGTGTCAAGACAAGTCAAGTCAAGTTATCAAGTCAAGTCAAGTCAAGAGTGCGCCGCCACGGGCCACTATCAAGTTATCAAGATAAATCATGTCAGGGTACTTGTTAGGAGTGCGCCACGACGGGCCACTATCATGTCAGGTTGGTCATGTCAGGAGTGCACCACTACGGGTCACTGTCATGTTAGGCTAGTTCCTTGTCATACCATGCTATGTACAATAGTCATTCCAAACATATTAAGCAAAATCAAGTTCATGCCAAAAGGCGTAAGGATATAAAATGGGCGTAAAATACCTAATAAAATACTAATATGAATAGGACCATAGAAGAGCCAAGATCAAGAATTAACAAATTCATCATAGACAAGTAGGTTGCGCAGGGTATGCACTGCGCAGGGTGCCAAGTGCGCAGGGTGAGCTGCGCAGGGTACCAACTGCGCGGGGTGCCAAGTGCGCAGGGGCAGATGGCGCACAGATGGATTGCGCAGAAGGTATACTGCGCAGGAGTGAACTGCGCAGGAGTTGGTTGCGCAGAGATGGATTGCGCAATGGTCGAATTGCGCAGGGGTTGCTTTGCGCATGGCTGGCTTGCGCATGGCTGGCCTGCGCCAGCGCAATCCAGCGCAGCGCAAGCATGGCTGAGGATCTTGCGCAAATGGCCATGCGCTAAAGAGCACGGGTCAGGGTACGCAAATGGCCTTGCACTAAAGAGCGCAGGCCAGGGAATAGTGCGCAATCGGCCAAGTGCTAAAAAGCATTGGCCGAGAGCTCCACCATGGCTGAACTCTCAAGAACACCAAGAACACCAAGTTCAAATCTTCACAACTTAGCCAAATCAAAACCAAATTTAGATTTTCAAAGTTCTAACTTGAGTAAAATTAAATTCTCTTCCACATGGAAGCATCAAAACAAGCTAAAATCAAAGTTTAATAGATCAAAACCAAGGAATTCCGAAAATAACTAAAACTTAGATCTATAACAATGGAGTCTCCAAATCACAAAATTCCAAGTTCTAATGTTGTTCTCCATGTCCTAATCTAGCTAATGAACAAATAAAATGTGGTGCTTATTTAATGGCAAGATGCACTTGCCTATAGGTGTGGGTGGAGGAAGAAGAAGAAGAAATTAATGAAGAAAATTATGGAGGAGAGAGAAGTAGGTGGGTTATAATGAGGGTGTTGTGGTGGAATGGAGGTGGAGTGTAGGCTTATGGTGTTCCATGCATGTTGAACCAAACCAAACCAAACCAAACATTCTCCACAAAATAAAACCAAGCCATGGTTAAAACCTGTTTACAAGAATCAAAAGACCACATGTCCAGGAAAATAAAATACGTGCCAAAAATCAAATATGAGCATAATACGAGCATAATACGAAATACGGGAAATGGGGGTGACATCAGGTTTACAGGTTATAAGCCAATTTGAAAGGAATGAACAATTAGTTTAAGAAGAGGGAAATAGAACAATGCAAAGGTAATTTCAGGTTTTGAATTCTCAGTTTAGGAAGAAATGAATCATTCAAACTCAGGTTTTCTCATAAATCAAACCACCCATTAACATACCCCTTCCCAACAGTTTACACCAGTATTAAATGGAAGACAAAACTGGAAACTCAGGTTCATAATTCTCAGAATATGACAGTTTAGGAAAGGAAATAAAATCAGTTTTCAAATCAAACAATACCTCCACCCTTTCTCAATTAACAGTGCAATAAAGAGCTAAGCTCAGGTTTCAATTGATAGGAAACATCCCATCTCAGGTATACACAAAATCAGTTAAATGACAGTTCATAAGAATAGGAAAAAAAACTGAACTCTCAGGTTTATGCCTAAGCAGAAATCAAATCAGTTTATTCAAAAGAAAGGAAAACAAATTAGACATTCAATAATCAAGGGGGAACTCAGGTTATACATTTCAGTGAATCACACATTATCAAACCATTTCTCAGGTGAACAGTTAACAACAGTTCAACATATAGGGAGATTGGAATCACAGGTTTTTAACACATCAGTTCAACAATATCATGCCCAAATAAAACCAATTCACATGTCAAATCCTAATTAACACACCCAAAAACCAATTACGAATGTACAAACTGTGTTAACATAGCTAGCAATCATGTGGGTCTATTTAGACAGTGAAGAAAACACAAGAATCTGGGATTTAAATAGTTTGGGTAAATGCTGAAATGTCAGTATCAGGAAGTATCAGAAATTTTGCAGTTCAAGCCAAAATCGAGCCAAAACTCCATCAAAACTGATCTAACTAGTAAATTCTAATTTAACAGAGATTACACATGATATTTAGAATCTAATAATCAATAAAAACACATTTAGAACCATTCAAAATCGAATTAAAACAGAACCAAACACCCTGTGCACTGAACCGTACAGTTTAGTGCACGTGCACATGCAAATACGTGTCCGACACGACACGAGGACTCGTGAAACTTTACGAGCCTCGTGTTAGACAGTGCCCCATCACGTGTGTCGATTTTCTCGTGTTGAGGTGGCGTGTCCCGTGCGGAATAGCCCCCGAGTAGCAGGGGAGCTACAGTGTCGCACGCACGCACCCGCACCCGCGTGTTCCCGTATCCCCTAAGACTCGACACGACACAAAAATCACCACACGACACTGGAAACCCCTAAGCAACACTAAAAGCTAATTTCCTATTCATTTAGAATTCTAAAACTCGACTGAAATGTCCTTTGAGACATTTTGTCGAACACCCTTAACACACGACTGGTACGTGTCCGATACGGACACGTAATGGATCCAAAACCTAGGGTTAGCCTATCCTACTATTAGGTTAGGGTTAGGACATCCTAGAAATGAATTTTAACAGAATTTAAATGCAAAAGAAATAATTATACCTATAGGTGAACAATGGGTTAAAATCCCCAAATGGGAAGAGTTTCACAAGCCACCAAACTTCCTCAAATTGTGTCTTTCCTGCAAATATTCATCAACAACAGCAAGAATACTAATATTAGGTCCTATTGCAATTTTTTTGGAGGAATTTGGAGTTAGAATAGAATTTCTAAGAATTTACAAAGATGGAGACTCACCTCTTTCAAATGGCAATGGTTTCCTAAAGAGGCAAGCCCTAATTTCAAGGTGCTATTAATAGGAGAGGGGAACACCTATGGCCGGCCAAAAATTCTAGGGTTAGGGCTTGGTTCAAGGGGTGTGGGCCTATGGGCCATAAGCCTTTAAGTCATAAAATGACTTGTGATTTCACAAGCCATTTATTAATCAATCTAGCTCATAATTTCACCAAACTAATTCCAATGAGCTAAACCTCACTAACTTAAGTCAACCTAGGTTTTCATATCCTAATCACTTAGTCATGACCTAGGTTAGCCACTAGATTAGTCTACAAGATCCACATAAGTCAAAGTCACTAAAACACCAAAATCAATTATTTTAAAATCACTTAAAATCATATTAATTATAAATAATAATAATAATTCAAATTAAATTCCAAAATTTTGAAAATGACCAAAATACCCTAAAGCTAGAAAAGTGGTAATGACAAGAGGTATAATCGTTTGTCTGTACGTGGACGACATGCTGATCCTAGGTACAGATGTGGGTTGTGTCACAGAGACAAATAAGTTTATCTCGACTAAGTTCAGTATAAAGGACTTGGAAAAGCTGATATGATCTTAGGGATCAAGATCATCCGAACTGACACTGGACTGGCGCTGTCACAGTCTCTTTATATTGAGAAGATGATCGCATGCTATGGGTATCAGGATCTTTCAGGGATCGATACGCCTGACAGATGTGATCTGAAGCTGAAGCCTAATTCAAGAAACAGTGTCAGGCAGCTGGAGTATGCAAGCGTCATCGGAAGTTTGATGTATGCTACTACTGTCGCAAGGCCTGACATAGCTTTTGCCATGGGAATGCTGAGTCATTCACGAGCAACCTAGGCATTGAGCACTAGAAAGCTGTGAAATAGGTAATGAGATATTTCAAGAAGACTCAGACATATGCAATGTACTATAGCGAAGATCCGTCGGTAGTAGAAGGCTTCAATGATGTTAGCTGGTGCTCAAAATTGGAGAGCGAGAGGTCTACAGGTGGATTTATTTTCACAATAGGTAGAGCTGCAATATCGTGGAAGTCGAAGAAGCAGACTATGCTCTCTCGTTCCTCTATAGAATTTGAGTTCTTTGTACTTGATACCGCAGCGGAGGAAGGAAAATAACTTCAGTAGCTCATGTATGATCTTCTAGTAGTTGGGGCACAAATATCAGTAATTTTGATATTCTGCGACAACCAGACAACTACGACGGTAGCATCAAATGATCTCTTCAACGGGAAGAAGAGGACTGTACGGTTAAAGCACAGGGAAGTATATGATCTAATCAAGAGAGGTGTTATTGCAGTGATTGATGTTCGGAGTTAGGATAACTTGGCAGATCATTTCACCAAGGGCCTCAAGCGCTTGCTGGTCGATGACACAACTTGTAAAATGGGCATGAAGGCATTCTTATGTTATGTTATTGCAATCCTACCAGAAAGTTTTGTGCTATTAGTTCAAAGAGAAATCTACTAGGCATCTAGCTTCTGGTTCGAGGGAGGACCACTAACTGGGAAAATATCAAAAACAGTAGGTACATATCCTCTGTGGCATGAAAAGGTTACAGATCTACAAGCACTATTGTCTACTATATGTTTTCTGTGGAAAACAGATCCTGTGATGAGGATGGCTTACAAGCCTTAATGAGTTCTCAGGCAGAGTAAATGCCTGGTGTGCTTTACTGGAAGCACAATATAGCAACACTACAAGGAGTGAAACTCCATGCTACAGTTGGGTGACTCCACCATGAGGTTCCCAGGTAGGGGTAATGCCTCGACTTTGCTAGCTACGTCACGACGGCGTAGCACTGAAATAGACAGGTAGCCTAATATTGTATGATAAAATTAAAGAGTTGTAGACAACACTACAACGGAGAGGATGTTCTCACGTTATAGTGGCACGACAACACGATGAGATACCCGGATAGAGTAAAGCTTCGGCCTTGCAAGCCTGTCATTGCGACATAACACCGCAAGGAAGCCTAAAGCTTCATGCTGTGTAGTTTGGCACTACAAAGAGGCTTGTGACCTCATGCTACAATAGTATGACACTACGATGAGATTCTCGGGCAGGGGTAATGCCTCGGCTTTAGGCCATGTCATAGCGGCATAGCACCGTAAGGGAAGCACAAGGCTTTATGCCATGTCTCTTTAATAAAGAACTCACCTATAGTGTATGACCAGAGATAGTAGGCCGTCTCTTGAGGATAAACTTATAGGTGCCCAAAATTATACATTAAAACCAGGCTGGCATAGGGCCTTTAGTGTGCATCCAGAAGCACATGTAACTATATTATATGAGTGGAAAGAATTGCAGCTATGGTGCAAAATTCAAGGCTTAGTCCATTTTCGTATTATAGCCTGTTGTTTGGCCCATGCGGGAAGATTCAAGTCGTCAGCGACGTCTCTCCTAATGCATGATGGATATTTACTATGGGGAACACTCAAATCCATATATCGAAATATATGGGGGGTTGTTGGAGCTTTTTCTTAAACATGTAGAGAGAGCTTGCTCTCAACACATGCCTAGTATTATTTAGTTCCACATTAGAAAAGTACCATGAGTTGTATATCAATATATACTTGGTATGTTGTTGAGATGTGCACATGGGGTGGTGACCCTAAGGAGGGAACCATGTGGGTAATTTTACTAGGAGGTAAGGTTAAGACTCCATAGTAAAGCATTTATGCTTTTTGCTCGTAGGAATTAATTTTCGTTGGAAGGGGCTTAGCGACTCGGACTCGGACTCGGGCTCATGAGGCATAATGTGGCATTTTGTTGGCGCACTTTGCACTTAGCACGTCAGCATCGTTGCTAGGCATATAGTACGCTTAAGTTGCGCTTGTTGCACGAGCCTCTGCACAGCCGATCGTGCGCCCGTTCACGTAGCCCGATCGTGCGGCCAGATAGCGCAACCAATTAGTGCTGCCCAGTGGCACGCCCAATGGCACGGCCTAGTGGCGCTGCCACTTGGTACGACCTGTTGGTGTGGCCTGATGGTGCTGCCAGTTGAAGCACAGTTGGCGCATAGTGTGCATGTGCGCAGTTGGCACAGCTGTGTGCGATTGCACGTGCTGTGCACTGTTAGCGCGTGCTATGTGCTAATTGGCGTGCGCTATGTGCCAGTTGGCTCAATCGTGTTTATGCACGATTTGAGTGGTTACGGAACGTTCGGAGTAGTTTTTTCTTCGTCCTGAATGTTCTGCATCCGAGCAGTTATTAGGCGCACCTATGTAAAGTCCCTCTATTCTCTCTCAGGGTACAGTACTAAGTATCAGAAATTTCCTTATGAAATTCTACAAGTTCAGAGCAGAGAAAATGTGTACTTTGTGAGCAGAGTTCTGCGCCATCAGAGGAGTCAGAAGAGCAGAGTGTTTCAAAGTTTTCTGTAGAACTTGCTATTTCCTGGAAGCTGTTCGTGTTGGGCGAATCAAGCTTTGAGCGCCGGTGATCATTCACCCCATCATGCCATTCTATCTATTTCTGTTCATCGGCTTTTATCTCGTTCTAAACAAGAACGTTTCTGATCTAATTAGAAAACGTTAGTGGATCTTCATTGCTGCTGCTACGAATTCTTCTGTGCCTTCCTCAAAGTGACACATTAGTGTTTGTTTCTCAGAATCCTCCTGGATCTCTGTCGTGCACCTTCTTTGAAGTGTTGCATAATTTTTAATTTTCCAACAAAAAATTATGCCCCGGGACTAATAGTTGGCCCATAGGTCATAGTCACACCTAATTTTAATAATTAATATTGACTTTGATCGATACACAAATAATACATTATAGGTACAAGAATAGAACATCTACTTCCAACAAGCTACTACTCGTCATCTTCATACAAAAACTGCAGATGCAGATGCAGTTTGTTTTTTCATTTATTCTGTAATTTTCTTTTTATTGAGTCTAGAAAAAATGTAAGGTTGATCAGATTGGCAACTGGCTTTCTAAACTCCACAATCAAAAGCCTACCCATATACCTAATCTTATATCTAATCATATATCAAACCCATATCCAATAGATATACAAAAAGCCCATATATTATTTGAACATATATTCATAAGTGAACTCTGTGAGAACTCTATCCGAGTTCGGCATGAACTCTGCCCGAGTTCTGCTAGTTTGTTTTCAGATCAATTTGGTCTTCCTGAATATCTGTAACCACATTTCGAATTACAAAATTTATGGACCCAAGCTTTGCCCGAGTTCTGTCCCCAAAAATGCTATATATAGAGGAGAACTTTCCATTCCAAATCATTCATTCATTCCTCTCTTCTCTCTTTACTTGAAAGCATTCCAGAGCTATTCACTTTCATATCTAGCCTTACGACTCCTAGCCAAGCCAAGTGCCATTCCATTTTAATCTAGAGTTCGGTGTTCGAGTTATAAAGATGGCTCTCCGAAAACGTTCGAGTTTTCAAAGTTTGTCACAGTTGAAGTTGCGAGTCCTTCATACGAAAACTCATGTCGTAAGGATCTGCAAGCGCTCGGTTAAAGCTTGTGCCATAGTGGATTAACATCGAGCAAGTGTACTCGAGACTGGACTAGTGCTCTCAGAGGGAAACCAGTATACATCGTTGGGTCTTGAGTTTGCTTTTCTGATGCTCTTTACTCTCTTCATTTAAATTTTATAGTTTGCTCGTTACTATACACCTGTAATACTGATTAAATTTTTTTAGTTGGTGATTATCTTTCTGCTGCACTCACCACTCTATTCACCCCCCTCTAAAGGTGCTCAACGGTCCTACAAATATATCCATAACTAGTTAACAATCTATATCGCAATCCATATGAAAATAAATATAAAGAATGAACAATATATTTCATGGTCTACACCCTATTAACATACATATTTGAATAGACTCGAAGGAAAACATGAGTCTATAAAAGTAGGCTATAATAGAAGTATATATTATGGCACAAAATATGTAATACATAAGTGTAACTTTAAAGCATCACTAGGGATACCTGAATTTTATAGAAGTACACCAACACAAGCCTACAAATGAATCTCAGCAAATACTTAGAAGAAAACCAGGTCATTAGAGGAACGTAACAAGATATATAATATACATGTCGAATATAACTTTAATAACATGCAAGGAAGAACAAGGAAATAAACAAAACAAACAAGTACAACTAAGAGGGTGGCATGCCATCGAAAATAACCGTATCAGTCATGGCTAAAAGAAAATATTGGATAAATCACAGCTCAATGCGTGCTAATGATCCTATAGAGCAATATGATGCATGCTAACAATTTGAAGGGTCTTTATCGTAGAACAATACATACTAACGATCTATAAAGGGTCTCCATCCCAGCACGATGTGTACTAACGATCGATAGTGGTCAAGTGAACATGTCTCTATTGCAACACGGTATGTGCTAAAGATTCAAGAGTGGTCACAATAGTCAACGCCTAACAACGATATCCTCGCATAAGGAACTAAGGAATGAAGTTAAGTCAATCTTATGTCAAGTCAAATATTGGTAATAGAAATACGAGATCAAGTGAAGTTGAGTATACAAGAATACGAATATCTAACAAGCATGGGGTAGCATGAATCAAGTATGTGACAAAAAAAAGACAAGCAACATATATAAAAAAATAAATAAATGAGCATCATGAAGCATGAACAAGAAATCATGTGATAGAACAAAAAAGAAATAGGCATGAACAGTAACCAGTAAAAACAAACATGCATACATTTGTCAAGGTATACTTGCTTGGAGTTTGTCCAAGCATGCAGAGTTACAAGACCAAAGTATAACCAAGAGCTATTCAAGAACCAACAGATCATACTCCATGTGATCATCTACCAACCCAAATCACAAATAACTATATATCGTACATATATACAAATACAACCAACCACTCCTAACTAGAAAAGTGGGACTAGTCTAAGTCACAAATCACCTATGTCACCTAAACTGTTTATTGGTCATTCCATCTAGAATTAAGTCACACAAGTTTCTATAATTAGTATTTATTTATTAGTATTTTGAATTGCAAGTTAAACCTAAAAATAAATAACGTTTGTAATTTCAGGATTTGTTGTAGGAAAATCGAGATATTCTATTGACCAAAAAATTAACCATTATAAACCTAAAATTTTAGCACTACAAGAATGCTAGAATCGACGTTTTCTACGAATATCGGCTCAATCATGAGTTACTACAGTTATGATAGTTCACAATTTTCGTAGATCACTAGCCACCTAGACCTTATATGAATTAAATAGAATAACAAACTAACCTATTAAACTTTAAAAATTAGTATGTTGTAGATCTCTGTGCCAGCTTTTTAAAATATTAAAAATATTACAAAAATGTGTTCGGGATCTCCTGAAATCTCGAAAACAATAAGCCCTGATCGTATTTTGGATAACGAACAATTAAACAGTTTTAAAAAATTATTGGTTCAGATTATAAGAAACTAATTAAAGATTCTTAAAGGTTATCGCGATATGGTTCTAACAAAAAAATGTCACGACCCGTACCCAGTATAAGGGCACGAGACGTGGGTACGTCCAGCCTACGCCACAGTGTCGGCGGTAGAACGCTGTCCTAGGTCACATACATCTAACAGTTTATAAGGTACCTGTACAGTTTATACCCTCCAAATGGAGGTAACATAAATAAGTACAACTCAATCACAACTAAGGAAGATAGTACTGAAAGATAGGATAGATAAAACTCAGAATCCACAGAGTATAATACAAGACAGAGAGATAGCTGAAACTAAGATAACATCTCCAAATCCAGAGTACAACTCCAATATATACAATGTATCATAACATGAAGTAATAGAACTAGCCTAGCTAACTAGCCTAGTCTACAGGGGTAATGTCCTCAGCAAGTGCTGGGTCCTCCTGAGAGTCCAGCTCAAGTGTGTCATCTAAGCCTGCTCCGTAATAAGTGGGACACTGCTCCTCAAAGTCATCTGTAAAATTTCAACAGGTCCAGTCAGGACTGGAGCGAGCACAGTACATCTTACGCAGTTCATATCATGACAGGAATATAATACAGGCAATAGAGTAAGATACATGAAACGCTGATCAAGAGAATACATGAGTAAAAAGAGAAGACTGTAATGAAATATCTACTATAAGTAAAGAGCTACAGTGAACTAGTGATTTAAAGTACAAGCTAGACATGTGAACGGCTTGATAATAAACATGAGAGGTCGCACATGACTACACTACTTTGGAAATTGTCTACATGACTATTTATACTCCCCCGTACCCCAATTAATACACAAAGATCCGTTCAAGTTATGTTATTGCACATGATATTCACATGGGGGCCCATAATGGGTATACATGAATAGAACATGGGGGCTCGTGATCATGAGAGTACATGAATCACGAGAGTGCACATGTAAGGTGAAAGCACAAGAGTACATAATGAAAGTGAAACGCATATAACATGATGTATCTGATGCTCCCGAGGGGGATAACATCGTATGAAAAGATCTATATATTGCTAATCCATGTTTCCATCGTGTCAGCATCAAGTAAAATAATCTAGAGCAAGAAAATACTCCTAGCAAGTATGAAACGGTCAGAGAATGTACTCGCCTGATATCCTGAATGTCCGGAAGAAAATACTGCCTGAGGAGTGGTGTCTGGCTCCTAATCAGAACAACACAAATCACAACATGTCCAGCTAATAAATAAGATACTATGATGCAATCTACATGATATTAGGTCAATCCTAGACCAAAGTCAACCCTGGTCAACTTCAGTCAACTAAAAAGTCAAAGTTAGCTCAACTAGGTTAACCTAGACTCAATGAAGTCTAACTAGGCCTAACAGTCTACCTTAGCTAGTACACACCATACACTAGTCTATAGGGTATTACACATGTGTGTACTTCATACACACAAACCACTCAAGGGTGCCCTAGGCTATGTCATCTAGGTTATAGGCCATAGGCCCTATCCCATAGGCAAATAGCCAAACACTCAGGTCATATCACATATAGGCCTAAACACCATATACTATATTAGGCTATATACATACTTCACACATTTATACACACTAACCATATAGGCTATACCTATAGGAATTAAAATCACTAACAGGCCAATACTCATGTACTCCACATATATACATCTATATACACATATATGTATATATCCATAGGCATCTCAATTCATACATATATACTCACATTATATATACATATAATTTTACATACACATAGAGAGAGGGAGCTATGTAAATAGGCAATGTGTGTGTGTATGTGTGTTTAGGCATGTGTGAGACAGGGAAAATGAGGGTGTGCATGTGTGTGTGTGTACATGTAGTAGAGTGTGTGGGCTAGTGTGTGTTCAGGGAAATCATTTTCATGTGTGTGTGTGAGTATATAAGGCTGTGTGTGTGTACAATAATTGTTCTCAGGAATCCCAAGGGACAGTGATGCTTCTCAGGTTAAATCAGTGCAAGGACTCAGGTTCAGGAAACCCATTCCCAGGATTTCAAATCTCAGGTCAGTTAATGACAGTGTACAGGAAATCAATAGTGAAGGAAAAATTGTGTGTTCATGTGTGCATTTGTGCAAACATTCAGATTTTTGAGTGAACATGAAATGGGGTTCTCAGGATTAGAAATTGACAGTGAAGCTTAGTGTCTCCAGGAAATCAATTCAGTATATACAATGTAAACCCAGGTGAATCAAACTCAAGTGACATGAAAAATAGTGTCCAGTGTTCTAGAACCATTTTAGTATTTCAGTTATTAAAATTAAAACAGGATGATTTAGGAACATTCCCAGGTTTTCTTTAAATGCAAGCATTGACTTCAGTTATGAATAATCTCATGTGACAGTGTCCCAATGGTTCATTTTCAGGAAATACAAAGTGACAGTGTGTGTCATTGGTGAATGAGTGTAACCATTAGCATGTGAGTGCAATGTCACTATCATTCTCAGGAAACCATTTCATGATTCCAATTAGGCAAAAGAGAAATCAATTCATGTTCAAATTTAACATCCAATCTCAGGTTGAAAACTAGTCAACAGTTAACAACAACTTCCCATATTCGAAATCCCATTCATAAATCTCAACACAAATGAATTCCTACAAAGCTACCTGTCATTTATACATAACAGCAACTAAACCTATAATTAATTTCATGATTTATAATATTAAATATAATTTAATTAAAAGAGAACAGTGTATTCAACTCTGATACTCGACAGTATCAGTAATTAGGAAACTTCCTATTTAAACATTGAAACAATAATTAATCAAATGGGTTATGGTTGATAGTTAACAGTGGATATGTGTACGTGTCATACAATTAATATCGTGTCCAAAAATAGGACACGAAAGTGTCCAACACACGCATAAACTCAATGCACACGACTGACACAGATCGTGCGACCAGTGCACGAGTCCTAGCACTCTCGACACGTAGCCATTGGACACGAGACTTCGAGGGTGTCATGTCAGACACTGCCCCTCCCTTCGTGTCCAAGTACACGTGTCCACGTCCCCTGAATAGCTCGTACGAACCCACTGGTAGCAGGACAGTGCAGCTTGCACGCGTGCGGGCGTGTCCACAGGTTCGATACGACACCAAAACGACACGAAATCACCTCTGTCACTTAGAAACCCCTAAGCGACACCAAAACCTAATTTCCTATTCAAACACATATTGAAAACACGATCAAAATGCCACTGTGGCATTTCGTCGAACACCTACGACTGCTGACTGATACGTGTCCGATATGGACACGTAAAGGGCTCAAAAGTCTGCAAATCCTATCCCTACAGTGAGAGGACACCTAGGGCTTCCTATTCATGCAAAGAAATCAAAATTTGGTGGAGGGAATAGGAATTTACCTATAGGTGTTGTTCCTTCAAGAAAGCTTCACAAATGAGATCTCCTCTAGCTAGCACAAGGCCCCAAATTGACTCAACCTGTCAATAGTCTCCATGAACAGTAGGGGAACACTAATTAGGTCACCATGGAAGAAATTTGAGAGAAAATGGATTAATATTGACTAAAATAGGAAGCATTAATGAAGAACAAACCTCTTCTCTAGAAAAATGAAGGAATGGATAAAAAGAGGCACTAACTTTGAGAGGGATTTTATAGGGATAGTGCCCTATGTGGCCGGCCATAGGATCCTAGGATTAGGGTTTTGGGATTGATCTAATGGCTCTCATTCCATCTGGCTAACCAATGGCCTAAAATCTAGGTTTTCCTTTAATCAAGTTGCAACCTAGTTTATTCTAACTAGTCATGACTTAACCCAACTAACCAATACTAACTAATACTAACCAATACTGACTAAGACTAGCTATGACTAATCTAGGTTAGGTCCAATCTAGGTTAGGGCTAACCTCAAACACATGGCAATCAATTAAATAATATTTAAATCATACCATTCCAAATAATCATATTAAATTCCAAATAATATATATTAAATTCAAATAAATTCAAATGATAAAAATATCCTCAACTAGAAATGTGGTAGTGACAAAAAATGATTATAGAATCTGATGCCGAGTTTGGTCATTACGCCTACGCAAAGATCATAGAGCATAAGGAAAACACCAACAAAAATATTGTCTCTTTCCTCTATTATTAAGTACGTTAGAAAAAGGATTTTAGGATTTATTATGCAATACTCTATATATATATATATATATATATATATATATATATATATATATATATATATATATATATATATATGAGCCACTGGGGGATGGCTTAGGACACGTGGTGCAATACAGTAGCCCTCTTGCCAAATCGTATGGCCAATGAGCACTGACTCGACTGTGCCTGAATTCGACTCGAACTTAGACTCGGCTCAGCTCATTAACTGCTCGTGGACTGTATGAGAGTATGGACATGGGCGGGTCACTCGTTGACAGCTGGGCCCCAACTCCGAGCTGTCAGGGCTGACCAGTAGGGTCCACTGGCTGATTGGATTTTTATATTTTTTTCTTATTTATTTTTATATTAGAAATTAATTATTATTTGTTTTTTCAACCAAATAAATCCAATAAATCCTAAAATACAAAAATTTCCAATATTTTAGAAAATATGTCTCGGCATTTACTGCTAAAATATTTTTGTATGGCTTCACAATAATTTCTGACGTGGGTAGGTCAAATATTTTTGTATTGCTTCACCTATATATATATATATATATATATATATATATATATATATATATATATATATATATATATATATATATATATTTTTTTTTTTTTTTTTTTTTTTTTTTTTTTGAAGCAATGGGTACTTGTGGCGAACTCACCTCCACTGAGGCTCGAACTCCCAACCACTTGGGTCGAATGCATCTCTCTTAACCATTAAAGTCTCAAGCCATCTCCTAATTATATATATACATATAATTTTTATGAAAATTACTCAATACTTCCCTTTATTTAATTTTTTTAAATTAGGGAGGATTATGTAACGCCCAGTACGAAAATACGTAAAACTAGGAACGTAGCATGCCAGCTGCATGTATACAAGATTTACTCTAATATATGGAAATCTCAAACACATACATAAGCTGTAATGTGATTAAATAATCTTAATAATAAACAGTCTCAGGTAATTCTACATCTCAACCACAACAGAAATTAAAAGAAAAAGTTCATCATGAATCAAAATATAGTTGATGGCCGGATGGAGACAAATCCACTACTAAGAACTAAACCAAACTAGAACAGTTATGATCAGAATGATAACTAAATAGGTTCTTCAACCCAATAAGAACAGTTATGATCAGAAGAAAAGACCCTCTCGACCGTAAATGACGAATCTAGTCCGGAGACATTTATGTGGGAAGTCCTGCTCACCTATAACTGGAGTGATCACTAGATCGTCAGAGGGACATAATAAGATACAGAATAATATGCCATATAGCTGAATAAAAACTGATCAATAATAATTCGAATCATAACATGGTCCAATATGCCATTCTTGAATTAATATACCACTCCCAACCAAACAAGGACATGAGATGACACCCTAATCCATGGTGAAGTATCTTTCCACGCCATAATCTGATGTAGAATCTGGATCACAAAAAGGTTCAATATTTTATCATCGAAGCAATAAACCACACCCACAGCCAAACAAGGACATGGTGTGGCACACTAGTTCGCAATAAAATATCGTTCCAAGCCATGATCAGGTATAAGTACAAACTATACATAAAAGTACATATACCTAAGCAAATAAGGTTGCCTAACAATTCTATGTGAATATGCAATTTAAGAACAACCTTCAACGCATGGACTCTCTGGCTAAAAAGGAGATTGGTGCAATCCCCTCTTGGGCACCAGGGGCCGCCAAGCATAACCGTTCCTCGAACGTCAGTGGCCATCAAAAAAAATAAAAGGGTCGTCAACCTGCATCTCCGGCGGAGCGTACGGTCACAAAGGCAAAGGTAATGTGCATAATAGTCCATACGCTGAGGAACCATCCTCTTCGCTCCATGCCTATTTATGTCGTTTTCACAACACAGTACCTCTAACAACTGCTAAGTCAATCTATTATGCATTCTATTGGCAGTTACACCTATCGCACCGTGTAAACCCACTTTCCCAAAATTAATAAAGTTTAGTATTTTTCTTGATATTTTAGAATTATTCATTTTTAATTTATTTGGGGGAATATTAATTTTTTGATTAATAATAACATCATTATGATTTTTATGAAGGAAGAATATTTGTTTAATAATTATTTAAGGATTAATGAGAGGGAAGGTTCTAGTAATTTTATTCAAATGGTTAGTTACTTAACTAACCAAGGCTAAAACTAATATAGAATATTCTTCTAACTAATCCTAACAAACTCCACCTTTTACTAACAAACCATAACAACCTCTAACAAACTTTCTACCACAGTTTGTAATAAAATTGATTATTTTTGTAATAAATAGTTTAATGTTGCAATTATCTATTTTCTTTCCCCCACTCTATTTAAGCAGTCGAACTCCTCTCTGTTGGATCACCAACTCATAGAACAGCCGAACTCTGCGAAAACTTCCCCTGACCTTTGCTTCCTTCTCTTCTTCTTCCTTACCAAGATTTCTCGAACCCTAACCCTAATTCGATGGAGCATGGCTATGGCGATGGTGGCTACCAACTCATCGAACATCGGCGGCTAGGTGGTCGACTTCCCCAGCGACAACGGCGTGCGGATCAACTTCTCCAACGATCGAGCGGCGGATAGGCACAGTTCTTCTGGCACGGCACGAAAAGGTCCTTCCCGGCAACTTCTTTTTCCCCGGCAACGATCGCAAGAGGATCTCCTTTCCAGCGGCGCATAATTTTTTGACGACGATAGTGTGACTCCTTCTTGTCCGATAGTCGGCAAGCGGATCCTTGGTTCGCAGTGGATGCATTCAGATATGTTCATCTCACCACACGAGTTTGTTATCTTCTTGGATCGATCGACTCAAGAATTCTTGGTAAGAATCGATTACTCCTCTTGAGTTGTTCCAAACCAAGTAGCAATTGATTTGATTCTCTTTCTGATCGATTTCTTCCTTCGTTGATCAGAATGAACAATGGTGCAATGTCCGTTACTTTGCACTTTCACTCGATCAGTTTGATCACTCTTGGATCGGCAAACTAATCCAGATCGACTTTTTCCTGTGCTGCCATTGTTCGATTCAAAATTCTCAGTAAGGTTACTTCGCCATGATCGAGTTAATTCCATTAAGATTGATCGGTAGGCTATAGATCTGCAGTTTTGAAGAGTTGTTTGTATGATTCATAGGTCCTCATTCGATCAAGATTAAAGAGGAGAACCAAGCAACAGATCGAAGTGACTAAGGAATTGCGAGATCGATCGGTAAGCTATTATATCAATCTTTGATTCCATAACATTTCTATTGATTCATTGGATCGATCACTGTAATGTCTCTTCAAATCAGCAATGGAGACGTAAATCTATGTTAAATTCATTTTTCCTTTCCATGAGCATCATGTGTTTGTTCTATTATCCCATTTGGATATTTGGAACCTGTCGTGTCCGGGTTTGGTGTGAGAGGATCGGTGTCAGACACAGGTATACTCTGCTGTTCTAATCTCTACTACTATGGGTGCAATTTCTATATTCGACACTAGTCTGTATCTGTTTGCTGAGTTCATAAGGACACAGTAATGTGTGAATTTGACTCATATTCCAGAGCTCTTTGTTTAATGTTCAGAGGACATCAATTGGAGGGAAATGTGTTAACAAATTTTTGAATAAAATTGGGCATAGCTATTCGAGTGATAGTAATTAATAATTATGGTGAAGAGGAGGTGGGCTGGGCCAGCAGGGCCCAACAGAAAGGAGAGAAATTTAAGCTATGGCTAGGCTGTGCCGGCCATTAGGATGGCCTAGTCCGATAAGACTATTGAGTTGGCTAGCCTATTATAGTAATTTGCGACAGTGAGGACTTACCAGTTCTGTTGACATTTGGGTGCTAATGTATTATATTCAATATTTATTCTTAAATAACTATTTGCTAGTCTTAATAATATTTGGATATTTTAACATTGATATTAGTTGTTACATTAAAGTATTTTGCTAATGTTAATGTTTTACCGTAATAAGTAGAGTTTTGAATAATATTAAAAAAGTAGTGTAGAATAGTTGGTTGCAATTAGCCATCTCTATTGTTTACATCTTAAGAGTATTTTGGTAGCTAGTTTTTAGTAAATGCATAAATATTTACTGTATGGTTGTGTTAGGATTTATTGCTAATGTAACATGTTGGCCTATGTTGCTAAGTAGTATTTTGCTAAGGAGTGTCTTTTTCTAATTGCTAGTGAAATATTTTGGATCTAAATATTATCTAAATAATATTAAGTGATTTTCTTGTTATATATATATATATATATTTTTTTTTTTTTTTTTTTTTTTGTTATATATATATATATATATATATATATATATATATATATATATATATATATATATATATATATATATATATATATATATATATATAGTTAGTGTATGATTAGCAAGTAGTTAACTAGTTAGTAATGATAGTGAATTGTCATTGTTTAGAACCTAACAAACTTGTACCTAATCTAGGTGGACATAGAGACACCTACATTCCTATTACCGATCTCCCAGAGTAAGACAAGTACTTCTATAGTTTTGACTCATTTACTTCATGTCATGGTCTTTTTATATTGGACAGATTGTTACACGACTTGGTCTATTACTCTGGTTCATGATCTTTTACTTATATCTAGGGAAGGGGAATACTTCGGATATGTGACCAAGCTCAACTTAAAATTCATGTTGATAGCTTAAATCTCACACTTGTGCACGTGGGTTTAAGCCGTACCATTTACTTATTCTTATTCATGATCTTTACCCAGCCGGTCACATATTTTAGTATGTATTTTAAATTACTTGCCATAATCTTTTGCTACATGATTCATATTTAGTTTAGATTATGCATTTACTTTTCATGATCATTCTGTTCATTGTTTCTTTACTTGTTCACATGTCGTACCTGTTTCATTATTATAGATTGTATTTTGCTCCGCTCATGACTGGATATGTTGCAGGTGAGCTTGAGGCTATATGTACTACCTACTATGGGCAGGAACCCAAGGCCATAGTTGAGCAGGATGACACTACTCAGGACTTAGGAGCTGCTGACATTTACACTTAGTTTCATTATATTTAGTAGACTTTACTTTTTATGTTGTATTGTGAGGGTATTTGTGGATGTGGACTGTCACCTTTATTTCTGTCTCCAGATTTGTCTCCGGCTTTGTGTAAAAGGTGTAATAATGGCTAGACTTGTGTATTGTGATATACTCTGGGACGTATTTGATGCTGTGAAGTGGATTTAATTATATCTTTTGAGTTCATAGATACTTAGTACATATTACTACGTTGAGTCTACAACGTAGCCTAGCGTGTCAGATTCAGATCTGATTATTCAGGAGCGGGTCGTGACACACGGCCTATACGCACTGATGCGTGGTCAGTACGCAAGTCTGAGGTCTATATGCGATTCACGACTTCGTGGAACTTAGGTGTCAAGGCCAATGAATGCGGCACAAACAAAGGTGGTCCCTTACTTCTAGGTCAAATGAGAATAAAAATTAAATAACAAAAAAAACATAACTATTAGTAATTTGTATCTAATAGGTTTAGAAGAACAGTTGAGATTGCAAAAATTTAAATAAGAAATAAATAACATGTATGTAATATAATGAGCTAAAAGTAAATAAACAAAAATATGGCAAGGTACCTTGCATGGAGATAGTATGCAGAATGGCAGTATCTAGTAACTCAAAACATCAGATCAGTAAAGCAATGAAAGTCAATTTTCGCAAACGTCATCGAATGCTGAAACATACATCACCAATATTTTTGGAATAAAAAATGTCTAAGATCACCTACCTATAAGTCCAATTCTGGACATAGGAGCAAAATCATAATTTTGAGTCAAATCGATGTCCGTCGTTGGACCCGCTTTGCACCGAAAAGTGTGCCAAATCTTATGGTCTCTAAAGTCATCAAGTTATATGTCTATGGGTCAGGTTTGAGGATAAAAACTCAATCGTATGTCCAAATTTAGATTCCGGTGAGCCGTGCACAATTTTGACAATTTGATCGGGTTATGGGCCCGCCAAAATAACGTTCTGGTCGACCATCCAAAATCGGGCCAATGGCTCACAGAACCAGAAAAATGACAAGAGTCCAGTGGTGCAAGTTTATTCTCGAGATGACGAACATGCACGAAATTGTGGACTAGTTTGAAAAGAGGCCGACACGGGATATCTCGACCAATATGACTTGATTTTGTCGCACACACACAACAAAACCGAGTTCCATCGAACCCCGTACGTTAGCGAAGTCGATACGCACCATTCGATGCTATCGGTTTGTGACCACGTCGCCTGGTTTGTCGCGACAAACATCGTATCGGTAAAAGTTATAAAAATTTATATTTTTTTAAAATTGTTTTTACCTATTTTAAAAACTATTTTAACAGCAATCTGCTAAACAAAAAAAAAACAAAAGCAGGGTTTTCATCTCGTATAGGTTGTCTATAAATCTGTTCAAACATTTTTTTGTAACTGGGATGAATCGACAAAAAATTGCCTTCCAAACCTAGGTTCCAAAACAGTTTTTGGTATACTGTTTTTGCAGTTTTTTTTTATCTTTCAAGAATTTCTACAATTAATCTAGGAAAAATTAATCAATCTAATTGAAGGGTTTTGCAGGTGGTCAACTAGGCTACTCGTAGAAATTTACGGATCGAACTTTTGTCAATCGTGGAGGAAGAAAATTGAGTTTAAACGTGTGTACCTGACCACCATTGTCAGGATCGAAACATGGGCTTTTCCTGTTCTGGTGTTCGTTGACGGCGCAACGGTGATTCTGAAAAAGCTCCTGCGAGGTCAGGCGGCTGAAAGGGTTCGTAGGAGGTCAGGGGTTGCTCTGAGGTTTAGAAATCGATCATGCGAAGGTGTTCGGCCATGCGTATGAGGAATAGGTTTCGAAGTTTTGACTATATATACACTGGCTTTTGAACCAATTTCCAATAGGATTTACTATCATTTTAAAGTAGATTTCTGATCGGGTTTTAATCAAATATGTAGAGAAATAGATAAGGATGGTAGAGAATTTGAATTGATAAATTTTCTGTCGAGATTTGTCCTGGTTCGGAAGGCTTTTTGAAAGAATTTTTTTCTTTAAACATAACCGCTTGGGGAAGGAAAAGATGAATAGTGAACCTCACGATTCATATATATATATATATATATATATATATATATATATATATATATATATATATATATATATATATATATATGTCCCTAAGGTACTAGCCTAGTGTTAGTACGGGGGGGAGGGGGGGTGGGGTGGGGGGGGCGTCCAAGCACAGGTCATGGGTTCGAATGCCCCCTCGGAAGGCTGGAAGGTAGTAGCCTAGTGGGGGGCCGCCCAAGCACAAGTCTTAGGTTCGAATCCTCCCTCGGACGGTTGGGTGGCTTATATAGCTACGGTACGACTTGGAGAAAGGACATATATATATATATATATATATATATATATATATATATATATATATATATATATATATATATATATATATATATATATATATATATATATATATATATATATATATGTCACTACCATATTTCTAGTATGGGGGTATTTTGGTCATTTTTGAATTTTTGGGATTTATTTGGAATTGTTGTGAATTATTGATATTTATTAGAATTTATGTGATTTTTAGTAAAATTTATTTGAGGGTTATTCTAGACTTTGACTAGTGTTGACTTTGGAGCCTAACCTAGAAGCTAACCCTAGTTATAGTGACATGGTTAGATTATGAAACCCTAGTTTGGTTTAAGTTAATCATATCCTAGTCATTAGAACCAAATTGGAAATAGGAATTAGAATAGAGTTTTGATAAATGGCTTATGACTTCACAAGTCATGATTAATGACTTAAGCCCATAGAAGCCCATAGCCCACACCATGTAAACCCTAACCTTATCCCTAGCATGGCTGGCCAACCCACCTAGGGATTCCCACCCTATAAATAATCTCTTCCATTAGGTTAGCCTCCTTTAGAAAGTTCACATTTGGAAAGAGAGGTATGCTCCATCTTTAGAAATTCATAGAAAATCCAATTTAATTCCTTTTTCCCTCAAACTAATTGCAATAGGTTCTAATTTAGGTATTCTTGCTGTATGTGTGATTTATTTTCAGTTTGTTAACAATTTGGTAGTGACACGAACCTAGGTGGACACTAGGCAAACCTAGGGTTGTGAGCACGAGGCTTGGTTTGGCCTGTGACACAAGCACGACACGCGTGCACTCGTGCACGAGACAGTGCACTGTACAGTGTCCAGTTTGTGTTGATATTGGGTTTTCTTTATTTGGACACATCAGTGTCCTCGTGGTGGGACACATTGACACTGAATGACATGTTCACACCCCACTCCTTGTTTACCAACCAATGTATTGGCATGTTAACATGTTTTCGAATTATAATTTTCCATTTACCCAAATTTCTGATACCAAGTTATATTTCAATATTTCCCAGTTTTTCCAGTTTTAATAATCAAACTTTGGCAGCTATTTTAACGCACTTAAATGCTGTTAATTGCATGTTTTATACCCTAATGTTGTTATCCTATATGTGTTCTAGCTATATGTCAATTTTGGGGTGGTTTCATTGAGTATTGGTTTCGAAATGGGGATTGAAGTTTTCAACTAAAAACTGAACTGAAAACTGAAATATGAATTGGTTTCCTTTCCTTCCTTTCATTGCCACAGTACACTTGACCCCTCTACTGTCCAGTATTGGACTGTTAACTCTCACTCTTAACACACACACACAGCCACACTTATTCACACACACAAATCTGACATACCTACACCCTCTATGTGACACCACACACACATGTTAGACACATGCCTACACTCTATGGCATTCGCCACCCACACACACACCCTCTAATCTAGATTCCTGTCACACACAGGAAATACCTTTTACACACACACTCACACTCTCCTATACACACACACACACACACACCCCCATTTACCTTGATTTATGTATTCCCCTTTATGTGTATGTATATATATATTTATATATATGTATGTACCTATCATGTGATGTATAAGTATAGGTATATAGATACAATATGGTATTCCTAATGTGTGTGTATTAGCCTAGGACTATAGCCTATGGATGCAATGTGTGATGTTAGTATAGTCTAGTATAGTAGTGTATTGACCAATATAGACTTGTTAGGACTTAGAATGATTGTTAAACCTAGTTTAACATAACTAGACTTGTTTAGACCTAGAATAACTTTTTTGACCTAATTTAGACTTGTTAGACCTAGTTTGACCATAGTTGACCTAGTTTGACTTTTAGGGTTGACCAGAGTTGACCAAGAGTTGACTTTGGCCTAGGTTGACCTAGAATCATGTAGAATGCATAGTAGGACTTCATTATATCATTTTAGACTTGTTGTGACTTGTGTTGTTCTGATTAGGAGCCAGACACCTCTCCTCGGACAGTACATTTCATCCGGACACTCAGATACCAGGCGAGTACATTCTCTGATCATTTCATATTATGTTTAGAATTATTCTCCTGCTTTAAATTACTTTACTGGATACTGTCACATTGGTCACACGGATTAGTACTATATGGATCTCTTCTTGAGATATTATCCCCTCAGGGAGCATCAGATACTACATGTTCTGTGCGTTTCACTTACATGGTGTATCACTATGCTTCATGGTTCATTGATCACTTGTGACATGTACTCTCATGATCACAGAGTCTCCTTGAATCTCCCATTTATGGGCATTCTCAGAATCACCCATTTATGGGCCTATCATGTATCACCCCTTGTGGGCCATTGCATGGAATTATAACATAACCTGGCTGGATCCTTGTGTATTGATTGGGGGTACGGGGGAGTAGAAGTAGACATGTGAATAATATCCAAGTAGTGTAGCATCAGAATCTTTTCCGTAGTGTAGTATCAGAATCTCCTATGCTATTCACATGTTTATATTATACTCTGACTCACTAGCCACTATTAGTTCTCTACTTATAGTAGATATTTCTATTACAGTTCTCTTTCTGTTTACATTCTGTACTTTCTTCAGTTTCCTGTATCTTACTTTACTATATGATTATATTTTCTAACCTGCTATAAACTGTTGAGATGTATTGTGCTCGCTCCGTCCTGATTGGGCCCGTTGAATGTTTACAGAGGACGAGGATGAGGCTGGTATTGACACCTTCTATGGGACAGCCCTAGACGATACTTGTGAGCTGGAGGAGGACCCAGCTCTAGCTGATGACATTACCCCTACTGCCTAGACTAGTTTAGTTAGGCTTTATCTTACTTATGTTGTCTGGGATTAGTCTAGGTCTTACTATGTCTGTCATTGAGTTCTGGATTGTATATATTCTTTCATATTCATTAGTTGAGACTTGTATTTCTGGATGTTTGCTGAGATATTATCTTAGACACTTAGACTCTGCTGATCATCTATATTTTCTTGAGTTCTATATCATATCGTACTTCTTCTTCCTTAGTTGTGATTGAGTTTACATTCTGCTATGTCACCCCCATTCAAGGAGTATAAACTGCTTAGCATTATATTGTTAGATGTTGTGACCTAGGACAGCGTTCTACCGCCGACACTGCGACGTAGGCTGGACGTACCCACTTCTCGTGCCCTTACTCTAGGGTGCGGGTCGTGACAATATATATATATATATATATATATATATATATATATATATATATATATATATATTTATATATATATATATATATATGATATCTCTCTCTCTTCCGGAGCTCTCCTCTGGAGCTCCCTGTCCCCCACATCTTCGGTCGCCAGACTTGGTCCTCCGGCCGGCTCGCCGCCCTCGTGCGGGCTTCTCCCTCCTTCTCCCGTTCCTTGCCTCTATTATATATATATATATATATATATATATATATATATAAAATATGATAATTCTCTGCCTTCCGGAGCTCCTTGCCTCCCGCATCTTCAGTTGCCAGGCCTGGGCTTCCGGCCGGCTCGCCGCCATAGTGCAGGTTTCTCCCTCCTTCTTCCGTTCCTTGCCTCTATCTTTGGTCTGCCTCCCAACTAGCTCTGGTGGGCCTCGGGCTGCCGGCTCCCCATTCGTCTCCTTAGTCCAGCGCCTCCATGGTCGGATTAGCCTGGCTCTCTGCCGCTTCAACGACAGCCCTTGATCCCCTCCCCTCCTCCTCGCTAGCCACTTCCTGCAGCGGTCCTGCCTCGTCGCTCACGCGCTGCCCGAGGCTATACTGGTGGACCTGTCCCTCTCGGGCAGTGTGTCATCCCCCCTCTCGAACAGAGAGCCGTGCTCTTCTGTTGACAGCCTGGTCGCGGGCATCGAGGCTTTTCCTGGCGCAGCCTTGGTTTCCTCGAAGCCACTTTCTGGCGCCACCCATTTTTTGGCACGATCCTCGAACGGGCTCCCGTCCTCGGCGCCACTAGTTTGCCTAGGCAATCCCTCCAGGGCGCAGCCTCCTTGCGGGTTCGTGCCACTGGAGCCACCTGTATTAGGAGTTTCTTGTACCACCCCGGCGCTTGTGCCTCCTGGCCTTCATGGCCCTCCTCCCGCCCCTTCCTCCTGCGGCCTCGGCTGTTCTGGCTATCGTCTCCATCTCTCCGTTCTTCAATCCCTTGTTTCCTGCGGGTTGCGTTTCTTCCTCTGTCGGCACGTTGCACTTTTCTGGTGCGGTCGACGCCACTGTGCTCTCCTCTTTAGGTGGCGCAGGCTCTTCTTATGTGCAACTATCCCCTTCTGGTGCGGTTGGCGCGGCCGGTGCACTCGTGCTCTCCTCTTTAGGTGGCGCGGGCTTTTCTTGCACGTTGCTTGCCCCTTTCGGGGCAGTTGGCGCTCGCCCCTTCTTTGTTGGCGCGAGTTCTGCGTCCGACTATCCCGTGATCTCGCCCTAGCACTCATATCCCTCGGCGCCTCTTTCGTTTGGCTCGAGCCAGCACCGGCCTTCCTGCACCCCCTGGGGGTACGAAACTTCTGTCCGTGCCGATTATCTCTTCTGAGCTTCTTTTCCCCGCACTGACCAGTATCGTGGAGCCTACTGCACCCAGGGGATCCGCTCGAACCATCCCTCCACCCTCGTCGTCCACCCCGACGCTCGCCCTCCCTCCGGGCAAGCAGTCTTATGCTGGCATGCTCAGACCAGATTGTTCTTCACAGCATTTCTCGCCTGTTGACGAAGTTGTGCTGCCTGAAATCGAGTTCCCGAACTCGTTCGATACCCATGACATTATGGTGCCATTTTCAGTCGACGAAATATCCTTCCTATCTGCAACCTTCCCGCATACCTTTGTGTTGAAATTCTTTCCTATCCGCTCGAAGCTCCCCGTGTTCAGGAAGCGATTGCCAGCTGGGGTCTCACCTCGGGGTACAGAGTGGCTCCGTTGGACCCGAAACACATCGTCTTACATCTCTCATCTGAGTCAGACCACAAGCTTGTCTGGATCAGAGGCTCAGGTAGGATTGATAAACACTTTTATAAAATCATCAAATGGTCCCCAGACTTTAATACTGCTAAAGATTCACGTATCGTGTCGGCGTGGGTCACTTTCCCGAATCTCCCCCTCATTTGTTTTGCCTCCGCAGCTCTGAAAAGGATTGCGAGCTCCTTTGGTACGTTTGTGGCCATGGCGGAAGAAACCCGGAGCCCAACTAGACCAAAATCTGCATGGAGCTAGACCTTTCTAAGGATCTTCCCAAACACATCCAGATCTCGCTTGGCAATAAGTTGCACAACCAACAAAGAATCTTCGACAACAATATCATTTTCTGTAAACACTGTCATACGAGAGGCCATGCCATAGAGCACTGCTTCCGTGCACACCCAAAGTTAAAAAAGACGGTCCCCGACAGGGCCGCTTCCATCAAACAGACCAAAATCAATCATCAAGCACCATTACTCCCTCGTCCAAACACCCACATTCGATTTGAGGCTAGCTCCAGACATTTCAACATCCAAGTGCTCTCCCCTACAGGGAGGGCCCTTGTTCCTCATTCGTTAACGACCATCAACCACTCCAACAAATTTGACCTCCTCAAAACCGACCTCACCACTAGGGTAGAAGAGGTCTCAAAAATCAGCGCTGCTCAGGATGAGGAAGCAGCCGTTCTCCTCCTTACAGAACCCACGGGTACCCCTCGGACAGTGCCATCGTACCCTATAAATCCCCGACCAACTTCATCACCAAAAATTTGACACCCTCTCGTCGGCCGACGCAGAAGATACTCATACCATCCACTTCGGATACCTTAGTTTGTAAGGGAAATAGAGATCGGTGGCACACCCGGAAGGGAAGGGGATACTCCTACAGGGCATAATCTACCGAAAAACATCATCTCCCCGACATAGCAGCCCCCCAACCCACATAAATCAGAGGAAATCTGGGCAGATGCCCTTACCAACATCGGTCAAGGACCAGTGGCTAGGATGCAATAGGGCATAGACGTAGGCATCACCACCTTGAAAATCTACTTTGGAGCTTTGACCGAGATAATCGAAGAGGTCTACAAGCACCCGAACGAAGAAACAGATATCACCAAGGCAGAAAGAAAGGATGCCCCTACCTCTAAAAAAGCTAGAAAAAGATGTTCAAAAGAGGCCTCGGCCATGACCACCAGGTCGACTGCAAAACGCACCAAACCTCCCTCCAAAGTGACTCCAATGCTTAACATCCTTTCTTGGAATGTTAGAGGCCTTACGAATAATCCCACCTAAAGAAGATTAAAGAGTCTCAAGAGAACCCACAGAATCTATATATTAGTAATTATCGAACCCAAAATCCCTCCAAACAAACTCAAGTCCATTCAGTTGCAATTAGGTTTCTCCTGGGCCGTCGCAGGCTGCCATGACATCTGGATCCTCTTCTCCATCAACGTCAAGCTCGGCATCATCCAAGACTCGAGATAGGCTCTCTCGTATTGGGTAAAATACCCCATGCTCCATACCCGTTCTCTCCTTTCTGCCGTTCACGGTAGCTGTGACATCCCCGATCGCAAACAGATGTGGGAAGACCTGAAGCTCACCCAGCTTAACCACATCATCCTCTCCTGGCTCTATGTTGTTGACTTCAACACCGTCACATGTAGAGAAGAGAAGTCCGGGGGTCGGCTCCCCCTATGGCGGCCATGTAGGATTTCACCAGCTGTATTTTTGACGCCCACCTTTCTTTCCTCCAGTTCGTTGGCAGCACTTTCACATGGTGCAACATGCAGGAAGGCACTCAACGACAATATTCTCGGCTAGATCGTGCCCTCATCAATCCGAAATGGTCAGATTTGGAGATCATCTCCAATCTTTCATACCTCAACGCGACCGAATCTGATTACTCTCCTCTCCTATCGAAATCAGTAGCAAATCAAATCAGATCAAGAAACCCTTCCGCTTTATTGACTTTTGGATCCATCACCCCTAGTTTATGAATACTGTAGCCACCACATTGAACATCTCGGACGACCTCGACCCCCTTGTCCGTATTGCAAATAAACTCAAAGTCACCAGGAAAGCTCTTACCGATTGTAGTAAGAATGCTTTCAGAGATATTTTTCAGGCTATCCGTCTGGCAAAGGATGATGTTACTCGCGCATAAATTCTATTCGCCAACAACAGATCCACCACGGCTCGCACATCCCTCAACCTCACTAGAGCGCTGCTAAAATTTTGTTTGAAAATTGAGACAAATTTCTGGAAACAGAAAGCTGGGCTTACCTAGGACATCGAAGGAGATATAAACTCTGGATACTTTCACTCCTGTGTTAAGGGGCATAGACAACAGCTCAACCTTCACCAAATTGCGGACGAGAACGGACATATTATAAAAGACCAACAGGGCATCCAATCTGTAGCTGCTAATTTCTACTCCCAGTTGTTCACCAAAGAAGCCATCACATTAGACGAGGCATTCCTATCCGAGATCCCTCTTAGAAGGAAGTCAAAGATGCAGTTTGGGCTCTGAATGGGCACAGTGCTCCTAGGCCAGACGGTTTTACTGGAGTATTCTTTAGAGGTTGCTGGGACATCATCAAGTCAGATATCCATGAAGCGGCTATCGCATTTTTCCAAGTCGCTAGGTACCCAAGATCGATTTTCTGTGCTAATCTTATTCTCATCCCCAAGCAGGATAACCCAGAGACCTTCAAAGATTTTTTCTCTATAAGTCTGTGTATCTTCAATAACAAAATCATCTCAAAGATTACAGCCAATCGCATGAATGAAATTCTCCCCAGGATTATCTCAGAAGAACAGAATGGATTCTTGACAATATCCTATTGGCCCAAGAAATGATCACGTGCATGAAACTCCCATCTAGGGGCAGAAATATTGGAATCAAGCTGGATATGGAGAAGGGCGTACGACAGGCTAGACTGTTAATTCTTGATATGAGTTTTCAGAGCCTTCAGGTTTTCAGAAACCTGGACCAACATAGTGTGGAGATCGATAAGTAATTCATGGTTGTCCATGGTTATTAACTGGTAAGTGAAGGGGTTCTTCAAATCTAGTCGAGGAGTCAGACAAGGAGACCCGTTATCTTCTTCTATCTTCATCATAGCCGCAGAAGCGCTGAGCAAAAATCTTAACAAAATGGCAAGAACCCCTTACTTCCACCATTTCCATACCGTAAGTGGCTGCCCGATCATCACCACCTTGTATATGCCAACGACATCCTGATCTTCTCCTCCTTCGACGTAGGATCCGTGGAAGTGGTTCACAACACACTGCAGATATACGCCAAATGCTCGGGCCAGCGCATCAACCCCAACAAAAGTGTTATCTATGTCCATCACAAGGCCAACAGAGAACACTCCTCCGCCCTAACCAACATTACTTCCTTTTTTCTGGCTTACCCACCCTTCTCCTACTTAGGGTGCCCGTTGGTATACGACCGATCCAACGCGGGTATCTTCGAAGGGCTGGTGGGAAAAATTAGGAAAAAAACTGGAGGGTTGGCACAACGCGATCCTTTTGCCCGGCGAGAAGATGATCTTTATTAAGCATGTGCTATGCTCCATCCCCTTATTCACCCTTGCAGCTTGCTCTCCCCTTAAGAAGGTACTATCCACCATTTAATACATGTTCGCTATCTTCTTCTGGGGGCACAACGATGGCAAAGATAAGTACCATTGGACTAGTTGGGACACCTTGGCCAGACACACAGCCGACGGGGGTCTTGGTTTTAGTAGGCTGTCGCAAGTCGTTGATGCTTGCTCTATGAAATTATGGTGGAAGCTTCGAGTGAGTCATAATATTTGGGCTAGGTTCATGAAAGCCAGATATTTCAGGCATATTCACCGTCTGCCACTGTATCCAATTGCAAATCGTCGGTGTCTTGGTGTCGCATCTTTCATGGCCGAAGCCTAGCGGAGCCTCTGATCCGACTACAACTGGGGTCAGACGAATCATCTTTATTCCATGAATGATGGTCGGAGAAGACCTCCTCCCCCAAATGATGGTCGGAGAAGACCTCCTCCCCCAACACCCAGCTGCTCCCCCAAATAGTGCTATTCGTGATCTGTGGGATGGCTCGGACGATTGGCACTGGAAGCGAGCTCGGGAATAAATTGGGGATGCAGCGACTGAAGCGCTGCTAGCCAACGGACTGAAGATCAGCTCGGACCCCGACTCTCTTCTGTTGTCTATGTCCGCCAATGGATCTTTCTCCTTAGCATCGACTAGAAGTATTATCCGAGGTAGAGGAACGACTTTCCCTATCATTGCTCCCTTCTGGCAGCATTGTATCCAAAACAAATGGTCCTCTCAAATTTGGAGAGCGTATTACAAGAAGCTCCCAACAGATGACGCTCTCATGACTATCGGTTTCAGCTTACCACCCGCGTGTCATTACTATACAGCAAGATAATCCAAAACTGTTGACCACATTCTCTGCTCTGGAGATTTGGCAGCACAGGTATTGACTGCGTTCTCTTTTCGATACAGACAGGACCAGACCGGTGGGAGTTATAATGATCTTCTTGCTTCCTGGGGCAGTACCTCTCATGGCCACCAGATCATTATAACCACAATCACATGGGTCATCTGGAAAAATAAAACAAATACAGATATGAGGTACACCAATACTCGCCCAACCAACTAATCCGGGAGGTCCTTCGACAGATTTACAAAGTTAGCAAACAATATAAACATGACCAAGAGGGCTTCTGGCACTCTCTTCTCTCCTGACTCTTTTGGTCTTGCGTGGGAGCCAACCTCTTACATCCTTCCTTTTATCGGTCTTTATTTTGCGCTTACTTGTTAAGGCTTCGGCACTTTGCGCCTTGCTATGAATAAAATTAGGGAGTTTGGATTATATATATATATATATATATATATATATATATATATATATATATATATATATATATATATATATATATATATATATATATATATAAGCATGAAAGCACGCCGAAGCCTTCAACAATCCTTTAACAATCACTGGGACGACACGGGCCTCATCTCCAACCTATCCCACCTCAACACTACAGAATCAGATCACTCTCCCCTCCTTATTAATATTAGCTGCAACCCCAATCCGATCAAGAAAGCATTCCGTTTCCAGGACTTCTGGACCCACCATCCGCAATTCGAGAACATCGTAGCGACCTCTTGGGGTGCGTCTACAGAACTAGACCCTCTACACGGTGTCGCTGCAAAGCTCAAAGCCACCAAGAGAGAGCTGGCAAATTGGAGCAAGAATGCTTTTGGTAACATTTTTCAAGAAATCAAGAAGGCAGAGGACGATGTGACCCGTGCAGAAGTTCTATTCGCCTCGAACAGATCGCAGGAGCACCGAGCCACGCTTAACCTCACCAGGGCGATCCTCAAATCTCGGCTGAAGGTCGAAATAGAATTCTGGAAGCAAAAAGCCAGACTGGCTTCGGACTTCGAGGGAGACAGAAATTCAGCCTTATTTCACTCCTGCACCAGAGGTCGGAGGCATCATCTCACCCTGCACCAAATTACA
The DNA here is from genome assembly GCA_029216955.1 of Iris pallida. NCBI lineage: Eukaryota > Viridiplantae > Streptophyta > Magnoliopsida > Asparagales > Iridaceae > Iris > Iris pallida. Next base: position 9,416,611 of record JANAVB010027596.1, read on the forward strand.
GATGACAACGACATCCTCCAGAGAGATCAAAGGAGTATCCAAGAGGCCGCCACCACCTACTATACTAGATTATTCACAAAAGACCCAATCTTCAAAGACAACGATCTCCTGTCTAACATCCCCATCAAGATTAGCAACAGAGAAAACGAGCAGCTTCAGGTCCGCCCAACGGCAGAAGAATTCAAGGCGACTGTTTGGGATCTAAATGAGCACAACGCTCTAGGTCCCAACGGTTTTTCAGGGGTATTCTTTCGCACCTGCTGGGACATCATCACCAATGATTTGCATGAGGCGGCTATTGCTTTCTTCCAGGGAGCGAGATACCCCAAATTCATCTCTTACGCTAACCTTATTCTCATCCCCAAGAAAGACAACCCGGAGACTTTCAAGGACTTTCGCCCTATCAGTCTCTGCACCTTCACCAACAAAATAATTGCTAAGATCATCGCGACTCGCATGTCCACTCTTCTCCCAAATATTATCTCATAAGAACAAAGTGGTTTCGTCAAAGGGCGTAACATCACAGACAACATCCTTCTGGCTCAAGAGATGATCACATGCATGAAGTTCCCCTCCAGGAGAGGAAACGTGGCGATTAAGCTGGACATGGAAAAATGTCACGACCCGCACCCTGATTAGGGACACGAGTACGTGGTTACGTCCAGCCTACGCCGCAGAATCGACGATAGAATGCTGTATAGGTCGTCTATAAATACTACAACTAGACAAAATATAAGGGTACCTGTCATCTCCGTACGGAGGTATAATATGGCATAACTCAATCACAAGACAAACTAGGATAGATAGCACGAATTGGAAATATGCTAGAAAAAAAAACTGGAAAGGAGTTCAAGATCCAACACGAGCTCAGAGATATAAACACATCACAGAAACTCAAAATATAGTATAAAAACTACAGTCTGAAAACACTAGCTGGATCGCAGTCCAGGTAAACCTATCTAACAGTCTAAACATGGGCTATATCATCTACAGGCTCCAGGGGTAATGTCTCATCAAACTCTATCCTAACCATACCCGTAAAAGGTAGAGCAATCAGCTAACATATACTCTGTAAACATCAATGGTTATCCTGTCAGGAAAATGAGCAAGTGTAAACACTAACAGCAGTTCCATATGAATTGACAAATTCTATAAGAGACAATCATAATGAAATACAAGACAAAGATATAGGATGACTTGGGAGCTATTCGAAAGCCGAGTTACAAACCGTAAACCAAACAAGGACCGGGGTTGTAACCCTTCTCCCGAACAGAACTTAGCCTCCAATCAAGGTATAACATAAGAGCATGTAGAAGATGTGAAATACAAGACAAAATCAACATGAAATATATAACAGGATGTGAGTACTGAATAGGACGACAATTTATAAGATGACTTGGGAATAATTCAGAAACTAAGTTACAACCCGCAAACCAAACAAGGTCCGGGGTTGTAACCCTTCTCCTGAACAGAACTTAGCCTCCTATAATAAATAAATATAAAATGTGCCTTGAATTATTAGAGCGTTATGTGATCGACTTAGGAAACATGATCAGGCTTTCCATCTGACCGGCTATGAACAAGTGTACAACGGAGCAGGATCAGGCCGGCCACCATGAAAAGCTATGAACAAGTAGGGTCAGGCTTTACCCGTCGTGAAGCGAGGGTATAGCTATGAACAAGTAACAAGAATATAGTGACAGGGTGGCTTTGATCACATAGCCCCTAATAATTTCCCATCCCCGAATAGTATAATGTATCCAGACATGACACGTCATGACACGGGATTCCCTAAGAGGGTAGCTACTCCCTCTCAAAAATCGGTGTCTATATAAGTACAGGGAACAAGACAGGAAATATACCAATATACCAAGAAAAATCCAGGAATAACACCTCATGTCATGAACCAACATATACTAGTCCGTGAACCATCGTGTCGGGAAATCAAGTAAGACACTACAACTGAATCAGATATAGCAGATATCAAGATAATAAAAACTATCAGTGAATGTACTCGCCTGCGGTCCTGAGCTGTCAAATGGGGTCGATGCTCAGAGTGATGCCACAAACCTAAGGATGAGATATATATAAGCTAATTAGGGTTCAACAGTGTTAGGCAGGATTATATAGTATAAGCTATGTAATCTAGGTCAATCTCTAAGTCAAACTAGGTCACACTGAGTCACACTAGGTCAAACTAGGTCACAGAAAGTCAAACCAAGTCAAACTAGGTCAAACTGGGTCAAAGGTTGACTTACAGCTGACTTTTGATCAACTGTCAACTCTAGGTCAAACTAGGCTAATGTTGACTAACAGTTGACTTTTGGTCAAAGCAGTCAAACTTGGTCAACCGAGGTCAAAACTAGCCTAAGCATACTATTCCTAATATTACCTACCAAGATACCATATATCTTGGTCAAACAGGATCAACTCTAATCTAAGAATTAAAATATAAAGTTGTACCTCGTTATTCGTACATCGAAAACTACGACACACAAATCGAGATAAGATAATCAACGATAAGGTTAATAATCTTATCATAGTGATCCACATGATCATCTTGCCAATTTCAGCGATGTGAAATCACTGGAATCGACTGATCTCAGTTTCGTTGTACTAATTCCGAAATACGAACTTAATAAGAATTAATTATAATAAAAGGTTAATACACAGAGAAACATCTACAAACATTGTCGGATGATGAAACAAACATCACCAACGTGTCAAGAATGGTCAACTTAGCTAGGATAGCCTATCCATAAGTCTAATTTGGACACAGGGGCAAAAAGGTAATTTCGGGTCAAACGGTGTCCGTGTCGGACCCGCTTTACACTAAAAAATGTGCAAAGATACTAGTCAACTAAACTTAACAAATTATATATCCACGAATCCAGAATGATGATACGAACCCAACGGTATATCCAGAATTGGATTCCGTTGTCCCAATCTCAAATTGGTCCCTTGACCAGGACATTGAAAGGCGTGTCGGAGCCAATTTCCTCAAAACTCAGTAAATTATATGTCAACAAGTCCAGAATGACGATACGAACTCAACGGTAAGTCCAGAATTGGATTCCGATGAGTCGATCTCAAAATGACCCGTAGATCCGGACTGTGGGGCCCACTTTGCACCGAAATACGTACCAGGGCCCACGTCCTCCAAATCTAACAAAATTTATATGAAAATTTGTCAGAACGATGCCACGAGTCTACTGGTGGTGTCATAAATTGAATCTGGAGTCCCGGGTTCAAAAATAGAATTTTTCAACTTGAAAATTACGAATTCGGACGGTCAACTTTGGCGTCGAATTCAACCAATCAAACGGGCTCACAATGAAACGAAACTTAAGGGGTAGGAAGACGGTTATACCAGCTACGTATAGGAACCAGTGGCACGCTAGACGGAGCTGCGATGGAGGAGATACGAACCGACGAAGTTGGCTCCGCAAAACTGTCCAAAAATTATACAATTTAAATGATGAACTTGGTGGCCGATTTTGATGTATCAAACGACAAAATTAACGGACGAAAATTGAGGGGAGTGAAGAGCTATATACCAAGATTGTGACGGAGCAAAGAGTTCGCTGATCCAACGGTCGGATTTTTTAAAAAATGTGCACGAAGTTGCTGCAATGAGGCGCCATTTTTGGATCTCGTTCACGCGCACGTCGACGGGATTCCGTGCAAAACGCACGAATCGCCTAGATGGCGTATCCTGGAGGACGGTGGCCGCCACGAGAAGGTGGCGATGGCGATGGCCACGATGGCGTACGGCTGCCATGCGCTGCTGCTCGTGTTGCTGGCTGCTGCTGCTGGCCGTTGGCTACACTGCTGGCCGCGGAGAGGGGGTGGGGGGCTCGCCGGCCTGGCACGGCGGCACAGCCAAAGGCACGATGAGAGTGGTGGTGGTTGATGGTGGCGTGTGATGGTGGTTGATGGTGAGGTTGATGATGTAGAATGAAGAAGAAGAAGAAGAAGAACAAGAAGAAGATGATGATGAGGGGGAGCTCGGGAAGGGAGGAGGAATGAGTTGCTGGTGGATGTGCTCGGGAGGAGGAGAAGGAGGAGAAGTGGGGAGTCGGCCATGGAAGGTGAAGGTCGACCGAGCATGGAGGGGGTGGTTGTGTTGTTGTGTAGAAAAGGAAAAGAAAAAGGAAAAAAAATGTGAAAGTGTAGTGTAGTTGGGTGTTAGTGAAAGAGAGAGAAAGAAAAAGTAGATTTCTACCTAGAATTTAGGACCGGCCAATCCATGGGGGTGTGTTTGTTGTCATGTTGGAAATGGAGGGTTGTGATGATGTTAGATAATTCAAGGGCTAGGATTAATATGGGGATTTCTCTTAGGATTTAATTAAAGGGGGGTTGTATATTAAATATTAAAAAAATGGGTAGACTAGGTATTTAATATTTGTAGGAAAAAGTGTGTGTGTGTATTCATAAGGGGCAACATGAAGTTTGGGTTGGGTTCGATTGAGCCGGGTCGAGTCAAAATCGGACATGGTGTAATAATTGAATTTAAATAGGTATTTAATGATCATGGGTAAATAAGTAACATGTGGAGACTCAAATAAATGGGACACAAGTGTCATGCGGGTAGTAGGCTTCATGTAGGCCATGTCATATTTTGGGTCGACTAGGTTGGATCGATGTCGGGTCCCGAAATTAAATTGGAAGTCAGGTCACATTCTACGGTGGATAATTAATTGGCCTAAATTGACCCAAAAGTTGTGCGAAGCAAATGAAAGACAAGATGGTGTTTTTGAGTGGGACACAAAGGTCATGGGTGTAGGGCGTCTCAAGTAGATCATGCATGAGAAGTTGGTTTCAAGAAAATGACTAGTCTTGTGCTCCTAAATTAAAAGTTACGGTAACGTGCATATGATGATCAACGATAAAAGTGGAAAAATCAATTAATAATTAATTAATGATCAAATGGTCTAAATTTACCCAAAGTTGTGTGAATCAAAAAGAGTACAAGGGAACAAGTTTAGATGGGACATGATATATCAATATAAAGGTAATCTTATCTACTACACACCGATGAAGAGAGTTTCCAGAGATTGGCATCCCTGACGCTCCAGAAGTCAAAGTCACGGTAAAGAGCATTTAATCAAATAATAATCAAATAATAATATCTATTACAAATAATTAATTTATAAAATTGAAAAAATAAGCCCTAAATTCAGGGGGCTTACAAGAAAGCATACGACCGGCTGGATTGGCAATTCATGATTTGGGTGCCCAAGGCCTTCGGTTTCTCCGATGCGTGGATTGACGTCCTCTTCAGATCCGTCAGCAATTCCTGGTTCTCCACCATCATTAACAGGCAAGTGGCAAAATTCTTCAAATCGAGCCAAGGAGTCAGACAGGGAGACCCTCTCTCCGCCACCATCTTCATCATTGCGGCTGAAGCTCTCAGCAGAAATCTGAACGACCTCGCCAATTCTCCCAGTTTCTATCATTTCCACACCACCACCGGTTGTCCTTTGATCATGCATCTGGCCCATGCTGATGACATTCTCATCTTCTCGGCGGGAGACATCAGGTCGGTTGAAGCGGTCCACAGAACGCTCGAGAGATATATTAGATGCTCAGGGCAACGTGTGAACTCTAACAAATGAGTTATCTACACCCACCACAAAGCCAACAGAAACCACTCAGCATCTCTCACCAATCTGACCTCCTTAGCCACAGCCTACCTGCCATTCACAAACCTTGGATGCCTGCTGGTTTACGGGAAGTCCAATTCGGGCATTTTTGAAGGTCTGGTCAGGAAAGTCAGAAAAAAACGAGGAATGGCACAACGCTACCCATTCCCCTGGGGCAAGATGATCCTAATCAAGCATGTTCTTTCTTCCATCCCTATATACTCCCTTGCGGTTTGCTCTCCCCCGAAGAAGGTCTTAACATCGATAGAGTCCCTCCTTTCCAACTTCTTTTGGGGTCACAATGACGGGAAAGACAAACACCACTGGGCCAGCTGGGACACCATGGCAGACCCACCAGCGACGGAGGCCTTAGATTCTGTAGATTAGCGCACATTGCTGCTGCTTGCTCCATGAAGTTGTGGTGGAAGTTATGCACGGAGAACTCAATCTGGGCCCGTTTCATGAAAGCCGGATACTTTCAATACTCCAACCCAATGACCGTGACAGCTAAGAGTAGTGCATCTGTGAATTGGCACAATATTCTATAAGGTCGTAGCCTCACGGAACCTTTGATGGTTAGAGACATCGATGGCGGAATCATGTGGACTACGACCGATGGTGGTGAATTTACTCTTGTTTCGGCCAGAATTGTGGCCAGAGGGATTGGAGAGCCTTCCCCTTTTACAGCTCCATATTGGCAATCTTGCATCCCCAACAAATGTTCGATCCTCACTTAGAGAGCGCAACGCAAAAAGCTTCCCACCGACGATTCCCTCTCTTCCCTCGGATACAACCTAGCGTTGAGATGCCACTGTTGTTCCTCTCCACAGGCCGAAACAGCAGAGCACATTTTTCTCTCAAGAGATCTTGCCTCTCAGTTGGGGAACAACCTCTCCAGAAGATGTCACCCGAACCTACAGGCTAGGGGCTTCAACGATCTCCTCGCCAAGTGGAATCTCTCCCATGGGCACCAGATCATCGCAGCTGCCGGCATTTGGGTTCTCCGGAAGAATAGGAACAAATACAGATATGAAGAAAGACAGTACAGTTCCTGTCAACTTTTCAGAGAGGTTCTCAGACAGATTAGCAAAGTCAGCATCCGCTGCTCTCACTCTAAAAGCAGTTTTTGGAGGAAGCTGGATTACCCTTAAGTCCGGTCTTGTAGCCGATTTTGTGTTTTCTTTACTGTCTGCGCGAGTCGCGCTCTTTTGTATAGGCTTCGACATTTTGCGCCTGATATATCAATAAAGTTTCTCTTCTATAATATATATATATATATATATATATATATATATATATATATATATATATTTTTTTTTTTTAAAATATATATATATATATATATATATATATAAGCATGAAAGTTGCCCGAGCTCAAGCGAGCCCGAACCACATCAGATACAGAGCTCTCAGGCCCGGAGACCTCGAGTGGGATGCCAAGTCCCAGCTGCACGGTGCCCCAAAGTACATTGCCTTTACAAAACCAAAGGCAGCCGGTCTACTCCATGCGACCATGATCTATGCGAGTAGGATCCATACGACCAGGACACATGCGACCTAGACACCATACGGCTTCCTTTTTAGGAAGCCTATATTTTGCCAAAGAGGTAGGCGGCAAAGGCAACTTCACAAGCCTTCTACATTAAGATAAACGGCTCACGCCTTTGGCTGGGCCACCCCAGTCATCAGTACAGTTGGTTCGCGCCCTGAACCGGATCACCTCAAATCCCGTTGGTAATGGCTGAAAGGATCAAGACCATATTTATAGTCTATGCACTATAACCGCTCCATTCAAACTGTAGATTTCTTCCAAATCACGGCCAGCGCCACACATCAACCAAAGATCGTGCCACTTGATTTAAGTCTCCTGTTTATGGCACACATGTTATATAACTGCACCATTCAAACAACAACTTTTCCTAAACACTCGTACGAGTTAAGTCATCAATGATCTAGCCGTACAAAGGGACAGTCATAACTATCGACAACTGCACTCGAGGATCTTAAAGTTCTTCTCCAGAGTTTCTATAGCAACGGATGCCCAACTAGTGCCTTGACCTGGCCGAATGGTTAAATACCCTGCCTAAGAAGATGTAACAACCTAGATAACATCTTCTATGCATAAGATCCTTCCCCATCGTAAACTCCTTTATGGCTTGTCCGCTAAAGATGATTATAAGAGGAGGTACACTCCATTAACACCATTGTCGAAGAATCGAACAAATGACCAATCAACTAGCCACTCCACTCAAATCAACCTCAAGGTTCTCCTAGAGAGCACCAAATACACATGAGAGAGTCACAAAGAGTATTTTGAGGCGCTGCTAAGTATCAGATCATTAACAGAGTAAAAGGGTCATTAAAGTACCCGATCTCTATCGTCACATTTTGCCATAATCTATATTTATACTCGCTATTGCCACAATGGCGAACAAGCTGGCGGCTCTGCTGGGGATGGCCTTCTCCTTCGATGAGAAGGCAGTGATGCAATCGGATACTGCCAAGTTGGGTTCATCCCAATCGACGATGGTCGTCCGGTTCGACCAACAAGCTTACGAAATATGCTCTTCGAAGGGTCAAACCCTTCTCATAGGTTAACAAAACCTAGAAGACTCGCAAGGTCTGGGTGGTCAAGGATGCTGTGCCACTACCAGCAATTGTGAAGGATGCTCTGCTGGCTTCAACTAACGAAGCCCCGCATCCAGCTCATGTGTATCATTCTTTTGCTCTCAAAAATAGAAAGAACAGAGCCCAACACTCGAGTCCTAACCGAAAAAGGTGGTGCAATGCCAAGGATTCGGGAATACATACTCTCACCAGGCCATCTTGGCCACTCCCTACTCAAGAAGACAATGCTGCATCTCAACCAACTTACCAGTAGGGGTACGAAAATCATGTCTCGTCTAAATCAAGACGAGTGCCTGGAGATGCACATCAAGCCACCCTGAATGGTGCCAGACGACAATACACACAAGAAATATGAAGGAGACCTGCCTTCCATAAAATCTCTCAGAACCCTACCCATAAAGAGGACCTGGACGCATTGTACTACTCAAATTCTAGTACAAAGAGGTCCAGAATGGCGTAAGCCCAATATAACTAGACCGTTACCTTGGCATGCTTTCATTAGAAGGTGTCCTGGATGATCATACGGGCCCCTGACGGAAGGTTCTATCAGAACCACATGCGTACCCTCTAGAATCATGCGCATGAAGTAAGCCGATCCCATAGGTCCATTCTGGATGACCCCTGTGATAGATCGGAAGTTTGGTCTGATCAGCCATACGACTAAAATGGTGCAAGTAAATGCCCTCTGCCAGACTTGCGATAAGTAATATATCGTAAGTAGGAGGTAAAGAAAGAAGGTGGCACATGCAATAACCCCTTCACGAGGCATTGTACCAAGATCGCCATCAGCTGATGTTGCTCTCTCCGACAGCAGTATCCGCAAATAAGCCGTTTGTCTTCCAACGGCTACATCGGACAGCATGAACCAGTTCATGCTTCTTGCAACTATGCCCGAAGGGATACTCCTGTCCCAATGGGCTCATGTCATGCCCCGATTCGCTGAATCGTTCATCCTTATTTTGACTTAAGATGAATCGATCGTTCTCGTTGGGGCGTGATGCTGTACAAGTCTAATTTGGACTTATATAAGACAAGTATGTGCATTTGATAATTCTTTTGAGAAAATAAGTTGAAATTAAATAGTAAAGAGAGTTGAAGACGCATAATAGGAAGAAATTTAGGCTTTTCATTGATTAACTTGCAAAGTATGTGCAAGGTCATTTTTATAATACATATGCCGTTGCAGATACATTCTTTGAAACATAAAAGAAAAACTTTCGACATGTTGCCATGAAATAATCGTTTTTGTTCCATACATTCATGCCGCTTTATATATTTGAACAAAAAGCCTTCGATCTGAATTAGACTTCAAAATAGGAGAGCTTCGAGCTGCCTTCCATTCTTCAGCTATAGCTTAGTCTCGTGCTCCCACAGCGTGCTCGTCACCTGGGGAGCTGGGGGTAGCACACTTGCTAGTGAGCAAAATGAACCCACTCGTCTGAATCGACACTACTTATTAAGGATTACAAGCATTCAAAGTGATCTTTCTATTTAGAACTAAATAGATTGTAGTTCATGTGAGCCCTTGGACCCAGTTTATTAATATTTATATTATTATTATTACTATTATCATATATACATATATAACTATATTCCTAGGAATTATATAAATGCCAACCATAGCATTACAAGAAGGGGGATTTATGCAAATAGATTAGGAAGAGGGGGGAAAATAGAATTTCTGCAATTCAAATCATAGGCTCGGTCGACTCTTATAAACCCCTGTATTCGAATTCACCCAAGATTCAAATAAGATTTATTTCAATCCTTCTAACAATCAATCTCATCCAAGAAGCTCTGGTATATATATAGGTAGGCAACAGCCATCCCAAACCCTTACGAACCTTAGAAATCCTACCTTCTCCCCTGCCACAGAAAGCAACACAAAGGAGCCAGGATCAGCCGAGTTGCTACCAAGCCAACAGAGGTAAATCACCTACTTTTAGACTTGCTAAATTGTGTCATCTATCAAGTAATAGAGGGTGATCTTTAGGTGTTTGATTTAATGTTAAGAAGGGAGGGGTCAATAGACAAAATGAGTGTCGAGCATGAGAGAACCCCTGATACCATACCGAGTATCAGAGATGGAAGGCTAATGATGGACTCTAACATCAGAAACTTGTGGCTCTAACACAGCCTATGGTACAAATAAATATCTAGTAATAAAAAGGGATTGGGCAGTCGAGTATGGGAGTCTGCCCTATATTCTTAGAGTACTAGGCCCAGGTAAACTTGTGTACTAGTAGATGAAGGTCCTTCATCAAAGACATGGTTATACAAAAGGGGACTCGACAAATCCTCTGCATCCGAGTCTCCCTGCAGAGAACACTATGCCATGAGTAATCCCATCTGTGAATTGATATGTGGACAACATGTACATCAGTACACTGCCCAAGTAGTACCATAAATCAGTAGTAGATGTGTGATGTAAGGGGCACATCAAGGGTAAGTATAAGCCAAGGGACAGTTCCTGCATAAGTGTAGATATTCTAGAGCGAGGTGTAAGTTATAGGTAGATTTAAGTGAGGTTAGACATGTTAGGACTATGGGACTAGATATCTATGAAGTTCCTTACAGCTATATACTAGGAGAATTGCTTCTCCCTACTGAAAAAGGAGGGATAGGTAATAGACTAGGAAGGACTGGTGTCAACACCTAGATAGGGCATGAGCACCCTATAGAAGAGTGGTCAGTACATAACAGAGTATCTACCAGGTTAAACATTTGGGGGTACATGCGTAGGGTCATATAGGCATAACCATAGGACCCCCAGGGAGCAAGTATAAGTCAAGTCCTCATCACTGATGGAACTTTCTCTATTACCCATTAGATGTCAAAACATGAACTTCTTTGTAATCCTTTAGATATTGACATGATGCTAGCTTATGAGCTTTCTTTATTACCATTGGATACTGCAATATGAGTTCCCCTGTATCCACTAGATGCTACCTTATGAGCTTTCTTTATAACCATTGGATACTGCAATATGAGTTCCCCTGTATCCACTAGATGCTACTGCCATATGAAACTTCTTGTAAATACTGCTACGTGACTTTCTTTGTATCCTAGTAATTCTGCTATGAGAAATCTTCCTTGTATCCACGGGACACTGACTTGTGAGCTTCCTTTGTATCAAGTTGATACTAACATGTGGGTTGTCCTTGTATTCAATTTGCATTGACATATAAACCTTTCTTTGTATCAAATTGATACATACTAACACGTGGGACAACCTACTTGTATCAAGTCGATAATAATACCCATTTGTAACATCAGGGAATAGAAGGTTAATCTCTTATACATGACAGGAAACCAATTGCTCTTCAAACATTCAAGTGTGTGGATAATAGGAGGGAGTATCAGAGGTAGGGTCCCTAAATGTGTGTGAAGGACATGTATACTAACAAATAGGCATAGAGGGTAGGCTCTTGTATCTATTATCCTAAAGCAGGTATATGGATACCCATGTATACAACAGAGGTACTAGGCAGAGAGGTATCCAAGGGTTTAATAGAGGTAAGAGTAGACAATTGACTGGTACTATAGAAATTAGTGTCACCTTAGTGTTAGAAGATAGGGCTCGAGCTCTTGTACACACCTAACAGAGTTGGGGAAGGAAGTATCTAAAATGGGCATGATCAATGGCACACCCAGGGAAATGACAGCCAAACAGCTATAGGTAAACAATTAGATACCAGTATCAGTAGGCAGCAGGTACCCTTGGGTAGTGGGTTAGCGGCTACAGTAGCTTAGGCAAGTGTCCAACTAGGTTCATAAGGGTATCAGTGACTGGATAGCACCAGGAACTAGGAGCAAGGATAGGCCATTTTACCCGGGTCTACAGATGAGGACCAAGTTTAGGTACCACTTTACACTAGTGTTCAGAACCTGCAGATGTCAAAGTTATATAGGACATACCAAAGGGCCAATGGAGTAAGTACTACTTTGACCCAGTATATGGTAATATAAATAAGGTGGTATAGGCATGAAGCAGCATAGTGGTCAAAAATCTACACTAACTAGCAGTCGAAGAGTATAGGAGGCTATGAGTGATATGGCAGTAACAGTAACTAAGTTCAATGACAACCTAACTATTTTGATCATAACAGACAAAGGATCACTAATATAGCTGCTATCAAGTACTAAGATTGGGTAGGCATGGAAAATCTGACCAAATGTATACATGGGGATAACATGATACTGGTGAAGAGCAGTATGTACAGCTCTGTAGGACCAGGACAAGGGGGAGAGACATCTGAAATGAAGAGCTTATCTGACTATGGTTAAGTTTAGGAGATGAACAGTGGAGTATGGTAATGAAATAAACTAGAGTAAAATCTTCATAATCCTTTGCTCAGTATATCTGAAATCTATACTAACCTAGACTAGTGCTAGTGGGTTATCTAGGAAGGAGCCACTAGGATGTCCATACTAATACTAACATCTAGAGAGTAGGTAAATCGACTAAATGAAAGGGATAAGCCTAGATGCATCAAACAATAAAGGAAAAGGGGTAAGAGGTTGACAAACCAACCATTAGGACCCTTAGGATACAAGAGTAATTAGAAAGAATTTAAATAGCTTTATTTTTAGTTATCTCACATATTGATCTAGATTAATTTCATAAGTAGGTTATTTGGACGCTGACACAGCACACGACTCGTACCCGTAGCTCAGGACCACAGGCAAGTGCACTCTCTGATTGCTTTCAATTATGATAGTTTTGTTTAGTACATACTATACTTATGCTCTTTGTTTGGTGACACGACGAACACACGAGTTTGTATAATAGACCCCTATTTATTTCTTGTTTTACCTCACCTTCGTGTTTTATGACTTGCTTGGGTTCATGTATACTGGTCGGGAGGGGAAATATCTTAGTAGATGTATGAACTACCCTTTCTATCCCCCGTGCCTTTCATGGAGAATAGCAGTCGCATATTTTACGTGCGGGGTGCCTGATTTATCTCCTAGCCATTCATATGTCGAAACAGATATTTCAACACACTTAGAAAGTTGTCTTTTATTATTTCTTTACATGTCACCACTTGCCATGTCATCATGCTTTTACATTATTTCTAGTTAACATACCATGTTCTGCGATTCATGCTTTCTTTCTAGATATACCATATCATCAGCTTGCTATCTAGTTTCTTCCACATATGCTATTTTTATGCATTGTCAAGTCTATTATGTTGCGGATAACTTTTTGGTTTGTGTGTTGTTTCCATTCCTGACTAAAAAACCAATATTTTTAGGTGATGAGTTAGAGGATTTTTATACCACATATTATGAGCATACTGCAGATCCTGATTTTGGCACAGAGGACGAACTGGAGGCTGCTTTTGTGGAGTTACCCGCTACAGATGGCTTTTATTAGACTTTATTTAGTATTCATACATATTTGTTTAGTTTGAGACGTTTAGATATTATTTCTATTTTGAGGTTCATGAGTTGATTTGTGGATGTTCTCTTAGTACATTTCATTCTCTTTGAAGACTATATCACTTTGTACATTCTGATCTATCTTGGAGTTTTGTCAGATCATTTATTATCCTTCTTTCCAAAGTGTGGTTATTATATAAAATTTATCTTGTCTTGATCTTATCTGTTGATGTGGTTTACATTGTGCAAATGAATATAAACTGCGTGGTTGTATTTATAAATATGGAGATGACTAGAGAGCGTACTACCGCCGACTCTGCGGCGTAGGCTGGACGTACCCACAACTCATGCCCAAATACCGGGTGCGGGTCGTGACACATTTTTATAGTGGCCCATGCAGGTCAAATTTTGCAAAAACCTGCAAAACTCATGGTTGTACACAACTTAGATGTACTACTACGGGCCTGCGAATAAGATTAGATTTAAAGACCATCTCCATATGTTTTAAACCGTTATTGACTTCCATATTTGATTTCAATTACTCCTTTGATATGTATCCTGTTTGAATCTTCATACCGACTAATGATTTTTCTTTTGTGACAGTTAAATGGATTCTCAAGACAGGAATATCGCTCCCTTGAACACCCCAGCAACTGTCGACGGGTCTTCCGCAAACGGAACCCCACCGACCCCCGAAGGCCAGTTCACCTATCTGGGCGAGACGCCACAGCTGCAGACTTCGAGATTTTGTCGAGATGACATTCCACCACCTCTCCAGTTCCCTCCGTCGACTCCGCCACCAGCACCATTTCCTCTACCAGTACCCGTCCAGCATCCAGCACCAGTTTTGCCTCCAACGCCTGCGGTGGACAACGCTACGCTCCTTGGGATCTTCCAGCAGCTCATCACTTCCCAGACGGGGCAGGCCAATGCCTTCCGCGACACCTTGAGGGAGGCTTTTCAGACTAGGGATGCTCCCCCACTACATCCCAGAACTTCCAAGAATTTTATGGACCTTAGGTCCAGGGAATTCAAAGGAACGGAAGGGATCCTCTACGCAGATGATTGGTTAGAGAACGTGGATCGCAATCTCCGGATGGTTCGAATTCCTGAAGACAAGAAGGTCGAGATAACTAGCATGTAGCTCCATGACATCGCCTGTACGTGGTATAGAGACGATCCTCGATTTACCGTACCAGACGTGACTTGTGAAGAATTCAAAGAGCTGTTCAAGACGAAGTTCTACCCCGACGTGGCCAGAGAAGAGTTAGAAAATGAGTTCAAGATCCTGGAGCAGGGAAACCTCTCCATCGACGAGTACACCGCCGTGTTCTCCTGTCTCAGTCGCTTCGCAGATGCTGTGACCCCTGGAGCCAAAGCGAAGAAGTTCAGAAAAAGGGCTATCTCATGAAATTTACATCACCGTCGCCACCAGCCAGGCCACCACCTATGAAAGAATCTTGAAGGTTGCACAAGCGGTTGAGAAGAAGATGAAGCGCAAGCAGAAGAGGGATCAAGATGCATACAGCGAAGACAACAGCCAGTCCGGATCGGCAAAATGATCCAATGCTCCAGGGAAGACCGCAGCACAGCAGCATCAGCCACAGCCTCGTTTCCAGCAGGAGCAGTACCAGCCTCCAGCTAGAGTCCCTACTTTTTAGTAGAACCAGCAGAGACAGCCAGTTGGTCCTTGCACCTACTGTAAGAAGCCAGGACATGCATAGGAGGTATGTAGGAAGCGACTCAGAGTATGTTTATTCTGTGGGTCGAGTGCGCACTAGCTGAAATAGTGTACCCTAGTACTGCCCCGTACAACACAGGGGACAGCTCCTGCCTCGGGAGCACCGACGAGGCCCGCGATATCTCAGCAGCAGAGAGGGCCCCTGTCCACACAGCAGCAGCACTTCGTACAGCACCAGCAGCAGGGCAGATCTTTTGCCATAGCGGTCGAGGAGAAGTTAGCATCTCCGGACGTGATAGCAGGTTCTGTCCTCCTTGACTCTTTTTCTGCTATTGCTTTGTTCGATTTTGGCGCCAGTCATAGCTTCATATCTGCAGCTTTTGTTTTTAGACATAGTATTGTATCTGAACCTTTAGGCTGCACTTATACAATCTCGACTGGCGGAGGCATCATCTGTAGTGTCCCATCCCGCTCAGTCAATCGGAGGAATAGGAACACCGACGGCGTTCGGAATCGGCCTTACAACGGTGACTCGAAGACATCACTCGGTCAAGGCGACCGCTCGTTCAGGTGGGGTAGTTTCGGTGAACTTGCCTCATCTTAGCCTTTACATAATAAATCGCATGTTTTCAACTTGCACAAGTAGGCTTGATAATAAAAGAGACGAATTCACATAGCTAAAGGGAATAATCCCGATGGGTCGAATTGAGTTAGAATATGGAAAGGTCCAATGGCAGTCATAGAGTCGGTACACGGCGTGCTTTGAAAATGACACTCGATCCTTCGTCTCGTGGCTTGGAAGAAGGAAAGTTGGTCTTCGACACAAAGTTATGAAATAGCCTAAGTCATAGGCGTCGCCTGCGTGAATGCTTGTTAAAGCATGCACGGTCCCGTCGAATTGTCCCGACACTTGAGTTGGCCTAAGTTATAGGCATCGCCCGC
This sequence comes from Iris pallida, assembly GCA_029216955.1. Classification (NCBI taxonomy): domain Eukaryota; kingdom Viridiplantae; phylum Streptophyta; class Magnoliopsida; order Asparagales; family Iridaceae; genus Iris; species Iris pallida. The sequence goes on from JANAVB010027596.1 coordinate 9,432,892, forward strand.
GTAAATGCTCGACAAAGCATGCACGTTTTCCATAATACAAGGCTTGGCATAGCCTTTGCTCGTCCCTTGAATCAAGTTATAGGCTCGATTAAGTTAGGCAAAGTTACGCCGATCGACCTAAGTCATTTCTAATGCTGTCCCGCTCTTTCTGCGGTTGTCAAGTTAAATAGTCCCACGATCCCAAGGCCCGTCACATGAAGTATGACTTGGGCGATAGCGTCGCGTAGATCGGAAGTTGGTTTGAGACACGATGGCACGGTCCTAGATTTTTAAGGCACGGGCCACGGTTGATTCATTGAGTTGGAAAGTGTTGTGAATAGTTATTTTTGAGTTGAGTAAAATGATAGGGCAAGAAAGAAGTATGCTCGCGGCTACATGCCGGCGAGGCCTCGCGGCTACATGTCGGCGAGGCGGTCTCATAAGAATGAAGTATGCTCGCGGCTACATGTCGGCGAGGCGGTCTCATAAGAAAGAAATATTGAACTTGGCCCTGAAAGAAATGGTGACACTAGAGGTAGCATGACTGTGTGAGACGTCAGTTTGAGTCGAGTCTTGTATGGTCATGGACAACTTGTCGACAAGGTGAGAGTTTCCCCGCACGGTAACCCGGGGCCTCGGGACCGATGCGGGCATTGGGAAACAATTAATTTAGCTGTGCTTTTGGCACGGGTTAGGCGGGGACTTGCAGCGGGGATAGCTACTTTGCGCTGAAAGGGGCGCCCGTCTAACAAAAGCTAAGAGGAGTCCACGATGGCTCTAGGAGTCAGTGACCAATTCATATAGATGTCGGCAAATAGCGGCTAACCGCGTGTATGCCTTTGGATTGAGTTGAGTTGCTGAATGTGGGTACAAGTTAGAATACAAATGTTTGGGCTTAAGGATGGATACAACATAGACGACGTGCTTCGGCACGAGATGTGGCATCGAGTCTAATGTTGTCAGCATATAAGTTGCATAGTTTGGATATGAGTTGTCCTGAGTCTAAGTCAGGAAAGGCCGCATGACAAAGTTGGTCGAGTGACACTTAACCCACAAGTCTTGATTGGGTCAGTTGGTGAGTTAGTAGCAAAAAGGCCGTGAGGCGGCGATATGGTTGAGTCGTCCATAAGTTGCGAGGCACGGCACAAGAGATTTGTAGCACGGTCATAAGAAAAATGGAACCTCATCGCATAGTTGTATCTCTGAATTTGGTCGAAAGGCAAGCACGACTTGATAGGTTAACGTTGTTTGAGTCGACATTGTTGTTGCAAGCACGGGATGGTCTAGAGACACGAAATAGGCCAAGGCGTCGGTCCTAAAACTGATCCTAAGGCAAGAGTAGAAAGACAATCATAAAGGGGCCTAAGTTGCACAAAAGTAAATCAAACGTACGGGTTTTGTATGGATGGGCGAGGAGCTTATTCCACCAGTACAGTTGAGTACTGACACCCACACAGTGTTCATGTGCAGACACAGGTAGAAGCTCGTGGCACGGAGCTCGCTTGGATGCGTCGAGGCACGGAGTTCCTTGGCGATTCGAAGTGTGCGGCCGCGTGGATTGAAGACTTATACATGACATAGTGTATGGACATTGCCTTCCAAAGCTTTCGCTGGATCAAGACTTGTAATTGAGAGATGAGAGAGAGCCGAGTGAACTTGTAAAATGTGAGAAGAGTGAGCTTGAGTGATTGTAATCTTGGCCTTGCGCCTCCAATGTAATCATCATCGTTTCAATATCAATAAAGAGCTTCTTTGAATAACTTGTGTTTGTTCTAAATTCTGCTGCTAGTATTCAATGTCTCTGCTTGGGACTTCTGTGCGACGACCCCGTCGCAGCCGCTGTAATCGGCCGTTATGGAACCTACCTTACACGAACGCAATCTAGGCTCGTACGGCATCACGCCTTAGCGAGGACGATCGCTCCTACGGGAGCGGGGCGTGACATCATCCTAGTCAAGGATGTTTGTGTCGTACGCCGTATTACCGTAGGAGGTCAGGAAATGTGCGCTAGTTTACTCATAATGCCACTTTCGAGCTTTGATATAGTGCTCGGCATGGATTGGTTGAGTAAATATTATGCTTGTATTGATTGTCATCACGAATGTGTTGTGTTTAATCTGCCTGGAGAGACCGTGTTCGAGTTCGCTAAAGGAGCAGTAGAGCAGCTTAGCGACGCTATTTGTGGAGCCATGGTAGCAGAGAAGGAGCTACCTCATCCTATCATCACGAAGTTTTTCGACATTTTTCTCGAGGAGCTACCTGGACTACCACCAGACAGAGATGTTGAGTTCTCTATTGATCTTGTGCCAGGCTCAGAGCTAGAGTCGTACCGAGTATACAGGATCAATAACAAAGAAGCCGTGGAATTGAAGAAGCAGATCGACAAGCTACAGGAGAAAGGGTTCATTAGATCGAGTTCGTCGCCTTGGGGTGCACTAGTTCTGTTCGTACCAATGAAGGACGGGACGGTGCGTATGTGTATCGACTATCGGACCTTGAATAACAAGGCGATCAAGAACAAATACCTGATACCAAGAAATGATGATCTTTTGATCAGTTGAGCGGTGCACGGGTATTTTCGAAGATCGACTTGAGGTCGGGGTACCACCAAGTGAAAGTGAAGAAGGAGGATATTTTGTAGACACCTTTCCAGACCAAGTACGGCCAGTACGAGTTTATAGTGATGCCGTTTGGATTGACCAATGCCCTGACAGTCTTCATGAATTTAATGAACAAGGTATTCCATCCATACCTTGATAAGTTCGTAGTGGTTTTCATCGACGACATCCTCATTTATTCGAAGTCGCCGGAAGAGCACGAGGAGCATCTAAGGATCGTGCTGGAGACCCTCAGGAAGAAGAAACTCTACGGGAAGCTTTCGAAGTCCGAGTTTTTCCTAGACAAGGTAGAATTCCTTGGACATGTGGTGACAGAAGACTGTATATCTGTAGACCCGAAGAAGATTGCTGCTGTTGAGTCGTGGGCTACTCCGACTTCTGTGGTTGAGATTCGGAGCTTCTTAGGATTGTCGGAATACTACAGAAAGTTCGTGCATGACTTTGCTCGGATTGTGAAATCGATGTAGGCTCACTCGGAAGGACATATAGTTCGTGTGGACAGAGGACTGCCAGACTGCGTTCGATGAGCTGAAGAAGAGGCTGACGACAGCTCCTATATTGACATTGCTGTAAGTCTACTTCCCAATTTTTTAATTATTATTTGATTATGATTTGCCATATCGCCATTTAGGGTTGTTTTTGGGACCCAGTATTTTATTTAGGTTCTAGAACCTCGAAAATTATTTTCTAATTTTTTTTGGATTTTTTTCGTATTTTTTGGAATTACTTTGATAATAAAATATAGGAAAAACTATTTTCTAGTACTTCAGGAATTTATTGTGCTAGCCTAAGAGCAAATATTGACCCCACATATTTTTCTACGGTTTATTACGCTATTCTATATTTTTTAGGATTTTTTTCATAATTTTTGGGAGTATTTCAGTATTTATTTATTAAGGTTTATATATTTTTAAAGGCTTCCAATATTTATTATGAGGCTATTTGGAACTAATATGAGGGAAAGCATTTTATTTATATTCTAGAAGGTTAAATATATTATCTAAAATTTTCTAGAATTTTTTTGGAATTTTTAGAATTTTATTTGAGTTTATTTGGCTCTCAAATGATTTTTAAATTATTTTATGAATTTAAATCAACATTTACCCAGTCAGCAGGCCAACCAGCATCCAGTTAGCGCCCCCTGGCCCACCTGTCAGCGCCAGAATGCGTCAGCACCGCCTCTCTCTCTCCTATATATATATATATATGTTATTAATTCACGAAAACCTAGAAATTTCAGCCACTTTTTTGAGAGAGAGTTCTAGTAGAGATCTCGACTTTCCGAGGCGATTGCCGTCAACCCCGACGTGATTTTAGTGTGCCATTTTTTTGGATTCATCTCAATGTAAACTTTTTGAATATATAATTTATTTTCGTATATATTATTCTTAAATTTCTGGAAAATTTATAGAGTGCTAGTTGTCTAAATTTTGACACGTTTCGGTGTTTTCGAGATTTCGGGAGTACCGGAAATCGAAATCACGAACCAATTGAAGTTTCGGAAAGCTAATACAGAGCTCTACAACATATATTTTTTTCAAAAATTATTTTATTTATCTAGTATTTTAGTAATTCTGTTGAACTCAGAATTGATCGGTTGATCACCGTTTCGGTCACGATTAGCCATAACGGCAATATCTTTTGACCAAAGTGTGATTTTGCGGCACGATTGATTCCAGCGCACTCATGGCACTGAAATATACTAAGGTACACTTTCAAAATCTAGAGTTCACAGCATTTGACTAGATAGTCAACGGTACACCTCGATTTGCGTGCCATAGTTTCCAAAATTTGGAAACATGACTTTTGATGGCCCAACTTACAAGTTTAGATTATATTTATATTATTATTAGGTTAAATGATGTTTTAAGTAATTTAATCTGGAATTAATTATTATTAGATTAGTAACCCAACTAGCCACTATTCCATGAATTTAGAACTAGAACATTAGAATTGATTTATGGTTTTCGTGCACGATTCGTAATACGATATGTGTTATAGGTTGACAGTTTCTAGATTGGCAACTCCTTCGTCCTCAACTTGTGACTACTGTTTGTGCAAGAATTCAGTCAAGTACTGTATTGCATTTATGTTTTAGTTAATTATAACATTTACTCTATAGTTTTCTTGTTTGATATCACGTTGAGACATTGATTGATATTTCATTGAGGCACGATTGTGACACCGTAGTTATTGTATCCTTCCTAGTGTATCATTAACCATTGTTGATTGTTAGAGAGTCGAGAGGGGAAATACTTGGTAAGTACGTGAACAAACCCAACTATTTTGATTGTGGATAGCTAAGTCATACACCCCATGTATGAGTTAGCCATACCCTATTATTGTGGATAGCGATCGTATGATATGCCGTATTAGCCCAGTCGTTCACGTATTAAAAGCTATTTCACACACACATAGTTGTTCCTATTTTTTCTTTATCTAGTTCTAGTTAATATCTTGTTAGTTCATATCTCTTTAGTACATACCTTGCTAGTTACATTCTGCTAGTTCATATCTTGATAGTTTATATCGTGTTAGTTCATCTCTTGCTAGTTCTTTATATACTCTTTGCCATCATAGTTTCTCGTTGTTCTAACTTATTTTGGACTAACAATATTAATTATAATATGGTTGTACTCTGCTCCTTTCCTGACTGGATCGTTGTTATAGGTGAGGTTGACGTGCCTACTCTTGCGCTATGGACCATACGAGGGGGAGATACAGACTCGAGGGCCAAACCATAGAAGACTAGTTAGTTGTGTGGTAGTTTTCTATAAATATAAAAGCTTACATTCTTCTTCAAATGTAAAACTTATATATTTTGTAAAGTTGACTTACTTGTTGTGAATGAGCAGTTAGTATTTATAAGCACTTTGTTTATTGCGGGCTAGACAACGTACTACCGCCGATACCGCGGCGTAGGCTGGGCTTGGACACGCACTCGTATCCCGAAAAGCGGGTGCGGGTTGTGACAAGTTTTTATGGGGGCCCATGTAGGTCTGATTTCGCAAAAGATTGCAAACTTATGGTAGTACTTAAGTTAGCCGTACTACTGCAAGCCTGCGACTAGTATGCTCATTTACAATTAGGATTGATTTGATTTTAGGAGGATAAATAGGACTAGGAGTCCCTTATTCAATTTGACCCTTGGATAGTTAAGATATTTAAATAGACCATGTGATTTAGCTAATGATTTATTGAAGTCTCGGCATGGATAAATCGAGGAATTTTTCTAAGAGAATATGTTATTTTGTTTTTACATGTTGGTAGGATCCAAGGTGGGTAGAATATACGTTTGGTAAATTAGGCCTTCAAAGAATTCAATTCATAATTCTGAACATTTGTGCCATTTTATCTTCTGCATTCTCTAAACCTCATTTTATTTTAAAAACTATTTTGCAATCATTTTATTTTAAATTTCTAATCTTGTTCAATTATCTATATATTAATTCAAGTCGTCTTCGTTCATTTTGCGATCGTTTTATTTTCAAAACTGATACTTTTATTCAAGGACAGATACTTATATTTTCTTATCATGATCGACTTGTTTGAATTTATAGAAGTTCCTTTGAAATTCTTATGGATATAGTTGAAATATTTTTTGATGACTTACAATGGTAAGGCAGACGCGCACTGTCCCCTTTTATTTGAATTATTGATACTGCGGGTTCACGGCAGCTAGCAGCGCACTGGCGTGGCATGATCCCTAAGTTAAAATAATTTCAAGTAAGCGTAGGTTGTCAAATATTACTAAAACTATATCCTAGTTGCATTATTTGATCCTTTGATTTATTGTGTCAATATTGGATATAATTGATAGAGTGTTCGATACCATATTATATTTGAGTCATGATACCAAAGGTTTACTGCAGCCAGATATACACTGGCAGGGCATAAATTTCGGTAAAGTGACTTCATATATACATATGGTTTTTGAATATTATAAAGACTACATCCTTTCGACATATGACTATTGATTTATTTCTTATTCTTTTCCTTTATTTCTTGAACCTTTTTATCTTATCCTTTTATTTTTGGAATGTTATTTGGCTCCTAGCAATCTTTAAAACCTATTTGATTTTCTTCTGCTAGATTCCTAATCTTATCTAGATGTTTAATAGTATCCTCCGAAATTTTGAGGACGAAATTTTTCTAAGGTGGGTAGATTTGTAAGCCCACTTCTCGATTTTTTTAATTATTATTTGATTATGATTTACCATTTGGCCATTTGGGGTTGTTTTTGGGATCCAGTATTTTATTTAGGTTTTAGAACCTCAAAAACTATTTTCTTATTTTTTTGGATTTTTTGGTATTTTCTGGAATTACTTTTATAATAAAATATAGGAAAAACCTATTTTCTAGGACTTCAAGAATTTATTGTGCTAGCCTAAGAGCAAATATTGACCCCAAATATTTTTCTAGGGTTCATTACGCTATTTTATATTTTCTAGAATTTTTCCATTATTTTTGGAAGTATTTAAGTATTTATTTATTAAGGTTTATATTTTTTTTAAAGGCTTCCAATATTTATTAAGAGGCTATTTTGAACTAATATGAGGGAAAGCAATTTAGTTATATTCTAGAAGGTCAAATATATTTTCTAGAATTTTCTAGAATTTTTTTGGAATTTTTAGAATTTTATTTGAGTTTATTTGGCTCTCAAATGATTTTGAAATTATTTTCTGAATTGAAATCAGCATTTACCCAGTCAGCAGGCCAATCAGCATCCAGTCAGTGCCCCCTGGCCCACCTGTCGGCGCCAGAATGCGTCAGCACCGCCTCTCTCTCTCTTATATATATATATATATATATATATATATATATATATATATATATATATATATATATATATATATATATATATATATATATGTTATTAATTCACGAAAACCTAGAAATTTTAGCCGTCTTTTTGAGAGAGAGTTCTAGTAGAGATCTCGACTTCCCGAGGCGATTGCCGTCAACCCCGACGTGATTTTAGCGTGCCATTTTTTTATTGGATTCGTCTCGAGGTAAACTTTCTGAATATGTAATTTATTTTCGTATATATTATTCTTAAATTTCTGAAAAATTCGTAGAGTGCTAGTTGTCCAAAATTTGACACGTTTCGGTGTTTTCGAGATTTCGGGAGGATCGGAAATCGAAATCATGAACCGTTTGAAGTTTCAGAAAGCTAACATAGAGCTTTGTAGAAACATGGAAAAGAATAAAGAAAGACCTATGCGGCTCCAACAGAAGGATCCCCATGCGGCTTAGGATCCCCATGCGGCTCAGATGTCTATGCGGCTCAAGGGTCCATGCTGCTCGGATAGATCCATGTGGCTCAGAAAGAAGCCACGTGGCCTTCAAACGGTTCTTCTCTACATGCGGCTGCATTTAATGCCCTGACGACTGCTCTGACAAAAACAACAGCCATGACAGCTCTGACATAAAGACGCAATAATGACTGACATGATGGCGTGTTCATGGGAAAGAGGAGAAAATCTCCTTACGGCTGGTAAAATTCACCAAGTCCCGAGGCCACTCCTTGCGGCTGCCCATTTTCATGCGGCTGACTATCCCTATGCGGCTGCCCATCTGCATGCGGCTGACTATCCCTATGCGGCTGCCCATCTGTATGCGGTTGCCTATCCCCATGCGGCTGCCCATCTGCATGCGGCTGCCCCTCTGCATGCGACTGCCTATTTCCATGCGGCTGCCCATCCACATACGGCTGCATATTTCATACGGCTGAGAGGACCCCCCCATATGCGGCTCGGCCAGGACGATCCAGTGGAGACACGTGGCGCTCTTCGCTACAATTGAGACACGTGACAGTCTTATCTTTTCCGGAATTATGGGTGCTAACAAATCCTAACGAAATCAGATTTGTTACGATCATCATAATGGCCCAGATCAAATCAAATCAAGCAAATTGGACACGTGGCAGGCTATCACAAATCACGAAGATTCATGGCAATTAACATTTATTGCCCACAGAGATTTGATGCAATCTATATTAATTACCAAGATTTGCTACAATCAGAATGAAGGGCCCAGATTAATTGATCCTTAACCGCCGACTTATCAAGGAGGCAATCATTGTAAACCCTAATGATCGTATTCCACTCCTATAAATAGCAAGGTGCCATTCCCTTGCAGAGAGGATTTTTCTAGAGCACTAGAGCACTGGAGGAGAGCAGACAAAGAGAGAGAGAGCACTACAGAGACATCCAGAGATCCAGCAACTGAAGGCGCAAGGGAGTCTCCCCACACTTCCAAGAGCATTTCTTCACTGGAGCCAAGGTTGTATCCGATCGTCCAAGGAGTAAGGCAGAGCTGCCGTCACTTTCCCGAGCCTCTACCGTCACCCCCCCCAGAATCTAAAATAAAAAATTGTACTTAGATTGCTGTACCTAGGTTTTCGTCCCTAGGCTTTCTTTGTACAAGCGAGTTTGTATTATGAAGTAAAAGTCCAGTCCTCTGATATAATTGTTCTGTTCTTTTATAATTCATGGCAAACACGATTGCTACATATGGTGTCAGTACATCCAAAACGGTACATCCAAAACCTCATCCAAAACCATGCTACACACGACTGCTACCAGCTGAAATGGTACATCCAAAATCTCATTGATTCAAACGCTTTGGCCATCGATTTCGAAGAGGTAACGGTGGCAGCCAATATGGTGTCAGTACAATTCGACAACTTCCCTCCGACGGAAACTCAAGACGGGGTGGTCCCCATCCCTCTGGCGACAATGGAGATTACTAATCTTCTACCTCCCCGAGATCAGGCTGCTGGTTTAGTGCCCCTCACCACATCACGAGGGAAGGTCATGCGGATCCATCCAGACTTGGTATCGGAAGTGACTCGGCCCATATCGTCTTCTATCTGCAAGAAAAAGAGTGGAAAAGTCAGGTCCTGCCGCACAATCTCGGCAGATATCGAAGAAGCTACAGTCGTAGTCACGCGGTCCGGGGCACAATCCTAACCTGTGGTTGACAATCCAGCTGAAGATCATCAACCCACTACAGCTGATGCTCTGGGACTGACTCAGCCTCCGACGACCGACAAGCCTAGGCCGAGGGAGACTCGCTTCGACAAATCCCTCCGAAAAGAGGCCGTCCAAGGGCTGGAGAGGCCCTACAACTTTGACATCTTAGCGCAATTGGCTAACACACCCGCCAAGTTGTCACTATACGAACTCCTAAGGCTCTCCAAGGACGTTCGTATTGCATTGAGCGAAGCACTCCAAAATGCCGATGCCTATCTGGCTCAATCCAACCTCACCGGGAAGGACTCACCTGTGGATCACCAGGACAGTGCTTGTACTGGCGCAATGCCAAACATCGTCTTTACTCCGCAAGATATGCTCATCAAAACTAATCTGCACGATCGCCCACTATACTATACTGGATACATCGGCGACGTAAAGGTGGATCAGATGCATATTGATCCTGGCTCTTCCATAAGCATTATCCCGAAGGGTCTGCTACATCATCTCCGTATCCCAATGCATCGCCTGACGCCTACAAGCACCGCCATCAGCGGTTTCAATTCGGATAGGAGCTATCCAATTGGAAAGATTCGTCTGAAGTGTCAAATTGGCGATCTCCAATCAGAGGTCACCTGCTACGTCATAGATGCAGATACTTCCTACAACATCCTCTTGGGACGCCCGTGGATACACGATTATATGATCGTACCTTCCACGCTGCACTAGTGCTTCAAATACGTCGACAAACACGGCTTCGTAAGGACGAAATTTGCCGATATCGATCCCTTCAAAGGGGTCGAATCCTACTACTCAGACTCCTGTCTGTATGAAAAATCGAAGAAGCATCTTGGTGAAGGAGATGTACAAGCTGGTACCGAGGCAACCACAGGATCAGAAGAACCTCTAACGATCCACCTTCAAGCTCGCAAACCTGGCAAGTCTGCACCCCTTATCGCCACTCTGCATAAGGATGCAATCAGCCTCTCGGCACAAGAAGAGCAAATGATAATCTGGCTGCCAAGGTCCGGCTAAGTACCAAGACCCACAACGGAGCCACTGACAATCAGGCTGCCTAGAGTCGGCCAACCACAAATGGAGAAGCTCAATCCCTCCGACAAGCCAATGACGATACGCCTTCGCAAGAAGAATCGTCACCCCGATGCAAGGTCTGGGGCTTCTAGTGAGCCAACAACTTCCCGTCCAGCATCGAGTACCAAACTGGGGGTCGCTAGTTTGCCAATGACTCCACGTTCTGCTCCACCGACAGAACCACTGACGATCAAACCGTCCAGGGTATCCATGTAGACCCTGAGAAGACGAAGGCAATTATGGAGATGGGTCCCCCGAGAAATCTCTGCGAACTCAGAGGCCTTCAAGGGAGGCTAGCGTACATCAGAAGGTTCATTTCGAACCTCTCCGGGCGATATCGGCCATTCATCCATCTCATAAAGAAGGGCGTCTCATTTGTATGGGACGAAGAATGTTAGCGTGCCTTCGACAGCATCAAAGAATATTTGTCGAACCCACCAGTCCTGGTGGCCCCGGTGGCTGGAAAACCATTCTTGCTATATGTACGAGCAATGGAGCATTCCCTCGGCGCTCTGCTAGCACAAAACAACGATACAGGCCATGAACAAGCTATATATTACCTCAGTCGAATGATGATCGGGCCAGAGCACCGATATACTGTCGTGGAAAAGGAATGCCTCGCCCTGGTGTTCGCCATTCAGAAGACGCGGCAGTATGTCACGGGACAAACGATACATGTGATCTCACGAGTCAACCCTCTCAGGGTCCTCATAACCAAACCAGGGGCACTCAGCTCTCGCCTCGCTACATGGGTAATATTGTTGTCCCCCTACCACATGATCTTCGTCCCACAAAAGGCGGTCAAAGGTCAAGCCCTGGCAGACTTTTTGGCAGCCCACCCGGGCTCGGAGTCGTCCAGGATATATGAAGAGATCCCAAATGAGGTCGCCGACTCGCATACAACCTCTCACGATGATATATGGCGAATGTTCTTCGACGGTGCTTCGAGAACTGGACCTAAGGGCAACATCATCGTCGGAGTCGGGGTGGTACTGGTTTCTCCTACCGGATTGGTGATCAACTGCGCTTACTCCCTCACGGAACCCTGCTCTAACAATGTGGCCGAGTACAATGCCCTGGTCATTGGCCTCCAACTTACAAGAGAGCTGGGGGTAGAATATCTTGAAGCATACGACGATTCACAGTTAATCGTCAATCAGATCTGGGGCTCATACGAAGTCCGCCATGAAGACATGATCCCCTATCACCAAATAGCAATCAACATCATCTCGTCGTTCGAGGGGTTCTTTATTGAACACGTTCCCAGACTCCAAAACATCGAAGCCGATGCCTTAGCAGGCCTTGCCGCTTCCCTAGCAGTGCCAAATCATACTCATCATTCGGTTGAGGTGATAGGCCACGAACTGGTCTGTCCCAAGAACAACGTTCAATTCGTGACGAGTTATTCCGCTCAGACGATCGACGACGTCCCGGACTGGAGACAACCATTTATTGACTTTGTAGTCTACGACATCCTGCCCGAGAACCCAAAGGAAGCCACTTCCATCAGAAGGCGTTCTCTCAGATTCTTCTACGATACGGAGACAAAAATACTGTATCGGCGATCCTACGATGGATTATTGCTTCGATGTCTGTCAAACGCAGAGGCCATAGAAGCCGTACGCGAAGCTCATGACGATGTCTGTGGGGCCCATCAGCCTGCCCCAAAATTGCAAGACCGTCTTCGCTGAATGGGCTACTATTGGCCCACGATGGTAGCAGATACGATAGACTATGGTAGAAAGTACAAAGCTTGCCAAGTCCATGCAGTCTTCATCCACCAACCGTCTAAATTTCTACATCCAACAGTAGCGTCCTGGCCATTCGAAGCATGGGGAATGGATATCATCGGTCCGATTACTCCACCTTCCTCCCGAGGACATCGCTTCATACTCGCAATCACAGATTACTTCTCCAAATGGGCGGAAGCTGTCCCGCTTGCAGAAGTAAAGACTTCAAACGTGATCAGCTTTCTTAAGCATCATGTCATCTATCGCTTTGGACTGCCCCGAAGGATCATCCACGATAATAGTCCGCAGTTTGCAAGCTACGCCTTCTATCGGTTCTGCAACAAGTACCGCGTCCAGAATATTGCTTCAATGCCATACAATCCGTCAGCAAATGGATTGGCAGAAGCATTCAACAAAACAATCATCAAACTTCTCAAAAGTTTGTATCGTCCAACAAATGCGACTAGAACGAGAAGCTTGGTGAATGCTTATGGACGTACCGTACCACAGTCCGAACAGCCACATGGAACACACCATTCTCCCTGGTGTACGGGAGTGAGGCAGTTCTCCCATTGGAGACTCAAATACCCTCACCGTGCGTCGCCCTTACTTATCAATTGATGATGGACGATAATTACCGTCGCTGACTACAAGAGTTGGAGGCCTTAGATGAAAAGCGCCTCTTGGCTCAGCAACAGATCGAGCTATACCAAGCACGCATCTCCGGAGCCTTCAACAAGAAGGTCAAAATCAGGACATTCCAGGTGGACGATCTCGTTCTGGCAGTCTGGAGACCGATGGTCATGACTCACAAGACCGTCGGCAAGTTCCAGCCAAAATGGGAAGGCCCATTTATCATTGAGGCCGTATTCTCCAACGGAGCTTACCGCCTCGCAAAACAGAATGGGGATTTGCTCATGTTGCCCGTCAACGGCAAGTTCCTAAAGAAATACTATGTCTAGACGACAATTTTCCAGATATTCGAGTTATGTGCCCGCTGGTACCGCTGAACTCGCCCTCATAATTCTCCAGATTCTCGAGTCACGTACCCGCTGGTACCGCTGAACTCGCCCTCATAATTCTCCAGATATTTGAGTCACGTGCCCGCTGGTACCACTGAACTTGCCCTCATAATTCTCCAAATATTCGAGACACGTGCCCGCTGGTACCACTGAACTCGCCCTCATAATTCTCCAGATTTTCGAGTCATGTACCCGCTGGTGCCCCTGAACTCACACTTTTACAATATCGAGTCATGTACCCGATGGTGCCTCTGAACTCACATCCCGGTCACTCTTTCAGATAGAAAGTCATGTATGATCAAACCTCTGAACTTTCTTCTTGGAAGAGATCCTCTCTCGTGATCCAATACCCGCACTTCCAGTGTACAAAAAAAGGGTAAGCGATCCACAAATTTCTAAAACGACCATGTCCTCATTACCTCTGAGTCATTTCACTTCCGCCAAAAACAAATCTCTCCCTACATAGAACTTCCATGTCATCATTACCTCTGAGTCATTCTTTGTACCCCCTCTTCATTGAGCCCACTCCTGCCATGTCCTTATTACCTCTGAGTGGGAAGGCTCCGTAGAAGAAGCCTTCATACTTGCCATGTCCTCTTTACCTCTGAGTAAGTATGTCGGTTCCCTTTTCAACCTATTATCTGTACCCATGCCCGAAGTACGACAAGGATAATAGGTCCACAAATGTCCTCTGTTGACCACAAATGTCCTCTGTTGACCACAAATATCCTCCGTGAAGTCATTCCTGCCATGTCCTCATTACCTCTGAGAAGGAAGATTCTACGATAGAACCCTCATACTTGCCATGTCCTCATAACCTCTGAGAAAATATGTCGGTTCTATTTCACCCTATTATCCATATCCCGAGCCAGGATACGCCAAGGATAATAGGTCCACAAATATCCTCTGTTGAGTCCAATCCTTCCATATCCTCATTACCTCTGAGTAGGAAGACTCCACGGTACAACCCCTATACTTGCCATGTCATCATTACCTCTGAGTAAGTATGTTTGTTTTCTCTCTCGTCTTATTATCCGTATCCTGAACCAGGGTATGCCAAGGATAATAGGCCCACAAATGTCTCCCGACGGCCACAAATGTCCTCTGTTGACCACAAATGTCCGCAGTTGACCACGAATGCTGTACTAAGTTTTCTAGTATATGCCACTCTTTTTTCATCATGTCTTGGGAGCCCAGCTGCTCCCTGGCATTCTTTCAAATACCTAGTACATCCACATCTTTCCTCATTATCACATGCTTTTGGAGCCCAGCTGTTCCATAGTATTCTTTCACCCAATACATAGAACTTCCACGTTGATAGCACCTCTGAGTTGTTCTGTGTATCCTCATTAGGCCCACTCCTACCACGTCCTCGTTACCTCTGAGTAGGAAGGCTCTACCATTAACCCCATATTTACCATGTTCTCACCACCTCTGAGTAAATATGACGGTTCCCTCTCTCAACTTATTATCCGTACCTAAAACCAAGGTACGCCAAGGATGATAAGTCCACACAAAATCCCCAGCGGAAGTACTCAAACCTATCACGTCCATGCTACCTCTGATAGGATCTCCACACCAAAACAACTCTACTTTCCATGCTTCTTATTCAAAGTATTCCAAATTTTCAATTTGAAAACTTTGAAGGGGGTCTTGTAGAAGCATGGAAAATATTGCTTTTAGTCCCACATCGGAAAGGAAAAAAAGAAAAGGCTCACTCCATTCTATAAATATAGCCCCCTTTTCTCCTTCGAAAAGGGCACCTACTTCTCTTCCTTCCTTCCAACTTGGACTCTTCCTACTATGCACCTTCGGGTGCTAAGTCGAAGAAGTCTAGGGCAGCGAGGGCTCGTCGAGCTCAGTCAGTTATCCCAACCTCTGACCATCAGAGCGTCCCGCTATGCGGGCCTCTAATGGAAAGTTGTATAGAACCGCCCGTGTCCAGCCTCCGGCGGCAAACGGATAGGGTGGTTCTCAAGAGTCTCCCAACAAAGATCAAGGACAAGTACTTTTACTAGTCCCACATCGGGGAGCGAACATGATACTTATGCACTCGTGTGCTCGAGATACCCGGGTCCACAAAGTGAGTACAAAGGTTGATCGAGATGTCCTTGACTTGCGAGATGTGATCCTTCACAAGCACAAGGAAAGAAAGGGAGTCTCATGCGACTGGAAACCCAGAAAGCTCCATGCGGCCCATGAGGATTTTATGCAGCTCAAAATCCAGAATGCTTTATGCGGCTCAGAAAGCTTCATGCGGCCCAAAGGCAGCAGGGGGGCCTTATGCGGCCCAAAATCAACAGAGAGCCCATGCGGCTAAGAGAGCCCATGCGGTTCAGAGAGCCCATGCGGCTCAGAGAACCCATGCGGCTCAGAAAGCCTATGCGGCTCAGAGAGTCATGCGACATAAAGGACTATGCGGCCCAAGACATCCCATGCGGCTCAGAAGACATGTGGCGTAACAGTGCTCCCCTATGCTGTATTAATTACTTTGACGGCTGACAACTCTGAAAAAGTGGCAGCCCTGACACAAAAGTAGTAATTATGACTCTGTCATAATAACAATCCCCTAGGGAAAAGAAAGAGATCTCTGACACAAATCCTCCGAGATCCATAAAATGCCACGTGGCCTTGCCACGTGGACGATCATATGCGGCTCGAGCGAAGACTTCCCATACGGTTCAGAATGAAGCCGTTCCATGCAGCTCAGACCGAAACAGTCTCATACGGTTCAAGCGGAGGCCTTCCCATGCGGTTCAAGAGGACTATTTCCATGCGGCCCAGGCGGATGCATCCCTATGCGGCTCGCAATGATCATTTCCATGCGGTTCAAGGGTTCGAAGGGAGGAGCCACTACCCAAGCAGCCCTGACACGTGGCCTGAACCTTATGCGGCCCAAATCTTATGCGGCTCAATCGTCATGCGGTTCAGATCCCCCCAGTGGCTCCTAGGACACGTGTCCTAAGCCGATCAATCTCCCAGATTTATTACAATCAGAGATTGGGTCAAATCTCAATAATCTGGGACACGTGGCAGGAGAATAAATCAAATTTATTCGCAGACATCAGAAGATTATTATGAGGAAGATTTATTTCAATCAGTATTAATTGCTGATGAGATTTGGTGTAATCTACACTTGATGGTCCAGATTCATCACAATCAAAACGAATGGTCGAGATTGACCAATCCACAGGCCGCCGCCATCTCCAAGAAGCAATTATTTGCAACCCTAATGATCACACCCATTCATATAAATAGCAGGGTGCCATTCCCTTGCAAGAGGAGACAAATACTTACACAGAGAGAGGCGCACACAGGAGCACTTTTCGAGATCAGAGAGAGCACCAGAGTACTTGGAGAGAAGAGCAGAGAGAGAGAGAGAGCGAGAGCATTTTTTCAACGTCGAGCAAATCTTTTGGAGCCAAGGCTGCACACCGATCGTCCAAGGAGTAAGGCAGGGCTGCCGTCGCCTTCCCGAGCCTCTATCGTCACCCCCCAGAATCTAAAATAAACAATTGTACTTAGTCTGCTGTACCTAGGCTTTCGTCCCTAGGCTTTCTCTGTACAAGCGTGTTTGTGTTGTGAGTCTAAGTTCAGTCCTCCCATAAAACTGTTTTGTACTTTTACAATCAATGGCAAACAGTCTTATTATCGGTATCCTGAACCAGGGTACGCCAAGGATAATAGGCCCATAAATGTCCTCTGCTGACTACAAATGCTGTACTAAGTTTCCTAGTACAAGCACATCATTCCTTATTATGCCCCGGGAGCCCAGTTGCTCCATGGCATTCTTTCTCCTGATACCAGGAACGTCCATGACCACCTTACCGTGGAATTATTCCAGGTATCCCCATCAAACTTGTTATCTATACCTAAAACCCAGGTATGCCAAGGGTAACAGGTCCACAAATAGTCCCCCAAGCAGGGTAAACACCACCATAACACCACAGGCACAACAAATAGTACAAATAAAGGGTAGAATAAAGCATACTCTTTTATTTGGAAGGCGAAAGTACTACATGTTCTAGGGACAATGTTCCACTTAAAGAAAGGAAAAGAATAAAAAAAAAAAGCCGTCTATGGTTCGGCGGTACATAATTCCAGGAGACGGTTCTTCACCAAGGCGGTCCCCCGCTCAAGCCGCTGCTTAGCTCGGTGCTCGGCCTCCTAGGACAACCGCTCTGCATTATCCAAGTCCATGTGTGCCTGCCAGCCATCCTCAAGCTTCTTCAGAGCGAGCTCCAGGCCAGCAGAAAGTAAAAAAGTCTTTCTTCCAAAAACACGCTACTATTTATAGGCGGAGCCCATAGATCGACGCATCGATCCATGTGCAGTGTAACCGACTCTTCGATTATCAAGGCGATCCGACTATTCAAGGCTAAACTCTTGGGATCCTGTCCCAAAAAGCGGCTTTAAATTTGACAGCAAATCAAAGGCAATCAATGCAAAGATTTGCACACGTGGCATGAAGACGTGGCAAGGAGCCTATGCGGCCAGACAGCCTATGCGGCTCAGATGGCCATGCGGCTGAGGAGGCCATACGGCTGAGACATCCATACGGCCAGAACATCCTATGCGGCCCGAAGAATTTTTACATGGCCATGCTGCTTATTCAAAGTATTTTAATTTTGCAAAATTGAAAACTTTGAAGGGGGTCTTGTAGAAGCAT
Source organism: Iris pallida (assembly GCA_029216955.1). Lineage (NCBI taxonomy): Eukaryota > Viridiplantae > Streptophyta > Magnoliopsida > Asparagales > Iridaceae > Iris > Iris pallida. Next base: position 9,450,979 of record JANAVB010027596.1, read on the forward strand.
GGAAAAGAATAAAAAAAGACCTATACGGCTCCAATAAAAGGATCCCCATGCGGCTCAGGATCCCCATGCGGCTCAGAAGTCCATGCGGCTCAAGGGTCCATGCTGCTCGGATGGATCCATGCGGCTCAGAAAGAAGCCACGTGGCCTTCAAACGGTTCTTCTCTACATGCGGCTGCATTTAATGCCCTGACGACTGCTCTGACAAAAATAACGCCATGACAGCTCTGACATAAAAACGCAATAATGACTGACATGATGGCGTGTTCATGGGAAAGAGAAGAAAATCTCCTTACGGCTGGTAAAATCCACCAAGTCCCGAGGCCACACCATGCGGCTGCCCATTTGCATGCGGCTGACTATCCCTATGCGGCTGCCTATCCCCATGTGGCTGCCCATCTGCATGCGGCTGCCTATCCCCATGCGGCTGCCCCTCTGCATGCGGCTGCCTATTTCCATGCGGCTGCCCATACCCATGCGGCTGTCCATCCACATGCGGCTGCATGTTTCATGCGGCTGAGAGGACCCCCCCCATATGCGGCTCAGCCAGGACGATCCAGTGGAGACACGTGGCGCTCTTTGCTACAATTGAGACACGTGGCAGTCTTATCTTCCCCAGAATTATGGGTGCTAACAAATCCTAACGAAATCAGATTTATTACGATCATCATAATGGCCTAGATCAAATTAAATCAAGCAAATTGGACACGTGGCAGGCTATCACAAATCACGAAGATTCATGTCAATTAACATTTATTGCCCACAGAGATTTGATGCAATCTACATTAATTACCTAGATTTGCTACAATCAGAATGAAGGGCCCAGATTAATTGATCCTTAACCGCCGACTTATCAAGGAGGCAATCATTGCAAACCCTAATGATCGTATTCCACTCCTATAAATAGCAAGGTGCCATTCCCTTACAGAGAGGATTTTTCTAGAGCACTAGAGCACCGGAGGAGAGCAGACAAAGAGAGAGAGCACTACAGAGACATCCAGAGATCTAGCAATTGAAGGCGCAAGGGAGTCTCCCCACACGTCCAAGAGCATTTCTTCACCGGAGCCAAGGTTGCATTCGATCGTCCAAAGAGTAAGGCAGAGCTGCCGTCGCTTTTCCGAGCCTCTACCGTCACCCCCAGAATCTAAAATAAACAATTGTACTTAGATTGCTGTACCTAGGTTTTCGTCACTAGGCTTTCTTTGTACAAGCGAGTTTGTATTGTGAAGTAAAAGTCCAGTCCTCCGATATAATTGTTCTGTTCTTTTATAATTCATGGCAAACAAGCTCTACGACATATTTTTTTTAGAAATTATTTCGTTCATCTAGTATTTTAGTTATTCTGTTGAACTCAGAATTGATCGGTTGATCACCATTTTGGTCACGATTAGCCATAACGGTGATATCTTTTGACCAAAGCATGATTTTGCGGCACGGTTGATTCCAGCGCACTCGTGGTACTGAAATCTACCAAAATACAATTTCAAAATCTAGAATTCATAGCATTTGACTAGATAGTCAAGGGTACGCCTCGATTTACGTGCCATAGTTTCCAAAAATTAGAAACATGACTTTTAATGGCCAAACTTGTATGTTTAGATTATTATTAGGTTAAATGATGTTTTTAAGTAATTTATTCTAGAATTAATTATTATTAGATTGGTAACCCAACTAGCCACTATTCCATAAATTAGAACTAGAACATTAGAATTGATTTGTGGTTTTCGTGCGCGGTTCATGGTGCAATATGTGTTATAGGTTGACAGCTTCTAGATTGGCAACTCCCTTATCCTTGACTTGTGACTACGATTTGTGCAAGGATTCAGAAAAGTACAGTATTGCATTTATGTTTTAGTTCATTATAACGTTTACTCTATAGTTTTCTTGTTTGATATCCCGTTGAGACATTGCTTGATATTTCGTTGAGACACGATTGTGACACCGTAGTTATTGTATCCTTCTTAGTGTATCATTGACCGTTGTTGATTGTTAGAGAGTCGGGAGGGGAAATACTCGATAAGTACGTGAACAAACCCAACTATTTTGATTGTGGATAGCTAAGTCATACACCCCAAGTATGAGTTAGCCGTACCCTATTATTGTAGATAGCCATCGTATAATGTGCCGTATTAGCCCAGCCGTTCACTTACTAAAAGGTATTTCACACACACATAGTTGTTCCTATTTTTCCTTAATCTAGTTCTAGTTCATATCTTGTTAGTACATACCTTGCTAGTTACATTCTGCTAGTTCATATCTTGATAGTTTATATCCTGTTAGTTCATCTCTTGCTAGTTATTTATATACTCTTTGCTATCATAGTTTCTCGTTGTTCTAACTTATTTTGGACTTATAACATTAATTGCAATATGGTTGTACTCTGCTTTTTTCCTGACTGGATCGTTGTTATAGGTGAGGTTGACGTGCCTACTCTTGCGCTATAGACAATTCGAGGGGGAGATAGAGACTCGAGGGCCAAACCATAGAAGACTAGTGAGTTGTGTGGTATTTTTCTATAAATGTAAAAGCTTACATTCTTCTTCAAATATAAAACTTATATATTTTGTAAAGTTGATTTAGTTGTTTTGAATGAGTAATTAGTATTTATAAGCACTTTGTTTATTGCAGGCTAGACAGCGTATTACCACCGATACCGCGGCATAGGCTGGGCTTGGACACGCACTCGTATCCCGAAAAGCGGGTATGGGTCGTGACAAATTTTTATGGTAGCCCAGGCAGGTCTGATTTCGTAAAAGATTACGAACTTGTGGTAGTACTTAAGTTAGCCGTACTACTGCAAGCCTGCGACTAGTATGCTCATTCACAATTATGATTGATTTACTTTAGGAAGATGAATAGGACTAGGAGTCCCTTATTCAATTTGACCCTTGGATAGTTAAGATATTTAAATAGGCCATGTGATTTAGCTAATGATTTATTAAAGTCTCGGCATGGATAAATCGAAAATTTTTCTAAGAGAATATGTTATTTTGTTTTTACATGTTGGTAGGATCCAAGGTGGGTAGAATATACGTTTGGTAAGTTAGGCCTTCATAGAATTCAATTCCTAATTTTGAACATTTGTCCCATTTTATCTTCTGCATTCTCTAAACCTTATTTTATTTTAAAAACTATTTTGCAATCATTTTATTTTAAATTTCTAATCTTTGTTCAATTATCTATATATTAATTCAAGTCATCTTCGTTCATTTTGCGATCGTTTTATTTTTAAAACTGATACTTTTATTGAAGGACAGATACTTATATTTTCTTATCATGATCGACTTGTTTGAATTTATAGAAGTTCCTTTGAAATTCTTATGGATATAGTTGAAATAATTTTCGATGACTTACAATGGTAAGGCAGAAGCGCACTGTCCACTTTTATTTGAATTATTGATACTGCGGGTTCACGGCAGCCAGCAGCGCACTGGCGTCTCATGATCCCTAAGTTAAAATAATTTCAAGTAAGCGTAGGTTGTCAAATATTACTAAAACTATATCCTAGTTGTATTATTAGATCCTTTGATTTATTGTGTCAATATTGGATAGAGTTGATAGAGTGTTCGATACCATATTATATTTGAGTCATGATACCAAAGGTTTACTGCAGCCAGATGTACACTGGCGGGGCATAAATTTTCGGTAAAGTGACTTCATATATACATATGGTTTTTAAATATTATAAAGACTACATCCTTTCGACATATGACTATTGATTTATTTTTTATTCTTTTCCTTTATTTCTTGAACCTTTTTATCTTATCCTTTTATTTTTGGAATGTTATTTGGCTCCTAGCAATCTTTAAAACCTATTTGATTTTCTTATGCTAGATTCCTAATCTTATCTAGATGTTTAATCGTATCCTCCAAAATTTCGAGAACGAAATTTTTCTAAGGTGGGTAGATTTGTAAGCCCACTTCCCGATTTTTTTAATTATTATTTGATTATGATTTACCATATAGCCATTTGGGGTTGTTTTTGGGACCCAATATTTTATTTAGGTTCTAGAACCTAAAAAACTATTTTCTAAATTTTTTTGGATTTTTTTGGTATTTTCTGGAATTACTTTGATAATAAAATATAGAAAAAACCTATTTTTTAGGACTTCAGGAATTTATTGTGCTAGCCTAAGAGTAAATATTGACCCCAAATATTTTTCTAGGGTTCATTACGCTATTTTATAATTTCTAGAATTTTTCCATAATTTTTGGGAGTATTTAAGTATTTATTTATGAAGGTTTATATATTTTTTAAAGGATTCCAATATTTATTATGAGGCTATTTGGAACTAGTATGAGGGAAAGCATTTTAGTTATATTCTAGAAGGTTAAATATATTTTCTAGAATTTTCAAGAATTTTTCTAGAATTTTTAGAATTTTATTTGAGTTTATTTGGCTCTCAAATTATTTTGAAATCATTTTCTGAATTTAAATCAGCATTTACCCAGTCAGCAGGCCAATCAGCATCCAGTCCGCGCCCCCTGGCCCACCTGTCGGTGCCAGAATGCATTAGCACCGCCTCTCTCTCTCCTATATATATATGTTATTAATTCACAAAAACCTAAAAAATTTCAGCTGCCTTTTTGAGAGAGAGTTCTAGTAGAGATCTCGACTTTCCGGGGCGATTGCCGTCAACCCCGACGTGATTTTAGCGTGCCATTTTTTTATTAGATTCACCTTGAGGTAAAATTTCTGAATATGTAATTTATTTTCGTATATATTATTCCTAAATTTTTGGAAAATTCGTAGAGTGCTAGTTGTCCAAAATTTGACACATTTCGGTGTTTTCGAGATTCCGGGAGGACCGTAAATCAAAATCACGAACCGTTTGAAGTTTCGAAAAGCTAACACAGAGCTCTACGACATATATTTGTTTAGAATTTATTTTGTTCATCTAGTATTTTAATTATTCAGTTGAACCCAGAATTGATCGGTTGATCACCGTTTCGGTCACGATTAGCCATAACGGCGATATCTTTTGACCAAAGCGTGATTTTGCGGCACGGTTGATTCCAGCATACTCGTGGCACTGAAATCTATGAAGGTAAACTTTCAAAATCTAGAGTTCATAGCGTTTGACTAGATAGTCAACAGTATGCCTCGATTTGTGTGCCATAGTTTCCAAAAATTGGAAACATGACTTTTGATGGCCAAACTTGCATGTTTAGATTATTATTAGGTTAAATGATATTTTTAAGTAATTTATTCTAGAATTAATTATTATTAGATTTGTAACCCAACTAGCCACTATTCCATGAATTTAGAACTAGAATATTAGAATTGATTTGTGATTTTCGTGCACGGTTCGTGGTGCGATATGTGTTATAGGTTGACAGCTTCTAGATTGGAAACTTCCTCGTCCTCGACTTGTGACTATGTTTTGTGCAAGGATTCAGGCAAGTACGGTATTGCATTTATGTTTTAGTTCATTATAACGTTTACTCTATAGTTTTCTTGTTTGATATTCCGTTGAGACATTGCTTGATATTTCATTGAGACACGATTGTGACAACATAGTTATTGTATCCTTCTTAGTATATCATTGACCGTTGTTGATTGTTAGAGAGTCGAAAGGGGAAATACTCGGTAAGTACGTGAACAAACCCAACTATTTTGATTGTGGATAGCTAAGTCATACACCCCACGTATGAGTTAGCCGTACCCTATTATTGTGGATAGCCATCGTATGATGTACCGTATTAGCCCAGCCGTTCACTTATTAAAAGGTATTTCACACACATAGTTGTTCCTATTTTTCCTTCATCTAGTTCTAGTTCATATCTTGTTAGTACATACCTTGCTAGTTACATTCTGCTTGTTCATATCTTGATAGTTTATATCCTGTTAGTTCATCTCTTGGTAGTTTTTTATATACTCTTTGCCATTATAGTTTTTCATTGTTCTAACTTAATTTTGACTAACAACATTAATTGTAATATGGTTGTACTCTGCTCCTTTCCTGACTGGATCATTGTTATAGGTGAGGTTGACGTACCTACTCTTGCGCTATAGACCATACGAGGGGGAGATAGAGACTCGAGGGCCAAACCATAGAAGACTAGTTAGTTGTGTGGTAGTTTTCTATAAATGTAAAAGCTTACATTCTTCTTCAAATGTAAAACTTATATATTTTGTAAAGTTAATTTAGTTGTTGTGAAATAAGCAGTTAGTATTTATAAGCACTTTGTTTATTACGGGCTAGACAGTGTACTACCGTCGATACCGCGGTGTAGGCTGGGCTTGGATACGTACTCGTATCCCGAAAAGCGGGTGCGGGTCGTAAAAATTACCATCTGGTTCCGAAGGTTTTTCTATCTATAGCAATGCTTCAGGGAGGGGCTTGGGGTGTATTCTAGAGAAGAACAAGAAGGTGATAGCATATGCATCCAGACAGCTGTGACCACATGAGAAGAATTACCCCACCCACGATCTAGAGTTGGCGGCAGTTATATTTGCCCTGAAGTTGTGGAAATACTACTTGCACGGAGTGCGTGTGGAAATATTCACTGACCACAAAAGCTTGAAGTACGTTTTCACGCAAAAGGAACTGAATATGAGGCAACGCAGATGGCTGGAATTAATGAAAGATTTTGACATCTCGTTGCAGTATCATCCGGGAAAGGCGAACATAGTTGCGGATGCCTTGAGTCGGTACCCAGTGACCATGTTCTTGACGCGAGACCGGTACTTGTTAGCAGACTTGGAGAGCTTAGGCATTGAGGTCGTCATTCCCGGAGTCGAGATACAGATGATTGGCATGCAGATTCAGTCTGGACTGATGGACATGATACGAGAGGTACAATACCAGGACTAGTAGCTAAGGGGTATCATAGCACAGGTGCAGGCCGGTTTGTTAGAGGAGTTTACCTTTGCAGAGGATGGCTCGTTGAGGCACGGGACGAGATTATGTGTACCTAGTGGAGAGCTGCGAGAAGTGGTTATACAGGAGGTGCACCGTTCTCAGTATTCCTTGTATCCAAGAGCCAACAAGATGTACAAGGATATAAGAGCCCACGTATGGGGGTACGGCATAAAGCAGGAGGTGGCACGCTTCGTTTCTGGATGCCTAGTGGGTCAACAGGTCAAAGTCGAGAGACAGAGACCCGGAGGTTTACTTCAGTCGTTGCCAATTCCCGAGTGGGAACATATCACTATGGATTTTGTTTTCGGTCTTTCACGTTCGCAGGAGGGATGGATACAATTTGGGTTATCGTTGACATGTTGACCAAATCGGCCCACTTTATACCATTCAAAGTGGGACTATCCACGGAGAGGTTGGCAGAGTTGTATATGAATCAGATCGTCAGGTTGCATGGCATTCCAGTGAGTATCATCTCCGACCGTGACAGCAGGTTGACATCCTACTTTTGGAGGAGTCTGCAGGCTAGCTTGGGCACATTGCTCAAGTTTAGCATAGCCTATCATCCACAGACAGATGGACAGTCGGAACGGACCATTTAGACACTCGAGGATATGCTGCGGACGTGTGTACTAGATTTTGGCAGCTCGTAGGAGGATCACCTTCACCTCGTAGAGTTCTCCTACAACAACAACTACCAAGCTAGTATCGAGATGTCCCCTTTCGAGGCCCTTTATGGACGGAGATGTCGTACCCCACTATCTTGGGATGATGTAGGGGAAAGAGCACTGTTGGGACCTAAGATGGTAGTAGATGCTGCAGAGAAGGTGAAGCAGAATAGAGAGTGACTTCGCGTGACTCAGGATAGGCAGAAGTACTGGGCTGACAGTCACCGAAGACCGTTAGAGTTTGAGGATACTTCTCCCTTAGTTTGAGGTTGTTAATAACGATAGGAATAGGTCATAACATCTTGCTTGAATCTAGGTTGGCGATATGGTGTTCTTGAAGATATCTCCGATACGTGGGACGATACGTTTTGGAGGAGACGGAAAGCTCAGTCCGAGGTTCATCGGACCGTTTCATATCCTTGAGAAGATTGGGGCAGTGGCGTGCCATTTGGTATTACCATCCGTATTAGAGGGAGTACACAACGTATTCCACGTGTCCCAATTATGATGGTACATAGGACCGAGCCTTAGCTACCAGGAGCAGCCCGTGGAGATCTTGGATCGCCGAGAGAAAGTGCTGCACAACCAGACTATTGCATTGGTGCGTGCGAATCCACTTGGGAGAGAGAAGACGAGATGCGGGAGCGCTATCCTTACCTTTTTGTGGCATGAGGTATAATTCTACTCTTGTGTCAATCCTTTAATTTCGATGACAAAATTATTTTAAGGAAGGTAGATTTGTGAGCCCTTGGACCCTGTTTATTAATATTGATATTATTATTATTACTATTATCATATATACATATATAACTATATTCCTAGGAATTATATAAATGCCAACCATAGCATTACAAGAAGGGGAGATTTATGCAAATAGATTAGGAAGAGGGGGAAAAATAGAATTTCTGTAATTCAAATCATAGGCTCGGCCGACTCTTATAAACCCCTGTATTCAAATTAACCCAAGATTCAAATAAGATTTATTTCACTCCTTCTAACAATCAATCTCATCCAAGAAGCTCTGATATATATATATATATAGGTAGGCAGCAGCAATCCCAAACCCTTACGAACCCTAGAAATCCTACCTTCTCCCCTGCCACAGGAAGCAACGCAGAGGAGCCAGGATCAGTCGAGTTGCTACCAAGCCAACAGAGGTAAATCACCTACTTTTAGACTTGCTAAATTGTGTCATCTATCAAGTAATAGAGGGTGATCTGTAGGTGTTTGATTTAATGTTAAGGAGGGAGGGGTCAATAGACAAAACGAGTGTCGAGCATGAGAGAACCCCTGAAACCATGTCGAGTATCAGAGATGGAAGGCTAATGATGGACTCTAACATCAGAAACTTGTGGCTCTAACACAGCTTATGGTACATATATATATCTAGTAATAAAAAGGGATTGGGCAGTCGAGTATAGGAGTCTGCCCTATATTCATAGAGTACTAGGCCCAGGTAAACTTGTGTACCAGTAGATGAGGGTCCTTCATCAAAGACATGGTTATACAAAGGGGGACTCGACAAATCCTCTGCATCCGAGTCTCCCTACAGAGAACACTATGCCATGACTAATCCCATCCGTGAATTGATATGGGGACAACACGTACATTAGTACACTGCCCAAGCAGTACCACATATCAGTAGTAGATGTGTGATGCAAGGGGCACATCGAGGGTAAGTATAAGCCAAGGGATAGTTCCTGCATAAGTGTAGATGTTCCAGAGCAAGGTGTAAGTTACAGGTAGATTTAAGTGAGGTTAGACAAGTTGGGACTATGGGACCAGATATCTATGAAGTTTCTTACAGCTATATACTAGGAGAAATGCTTATCCCTACTGAAAGAGGGGGGGATAGGTAATAGACTAGAAAGGACTGGTGTCAACACCTAGATAGGGCATGAGCACCCTAGAAGAGTGGTCAGTATATAACCGAGTATGTGCTAGGTTAAGCATTTGGGGGTACATGCGTAGGGTCATGTAGGCATAACCATAGGACCCCCAGGGAGCAAGGATAAGTCAAGTCCTCATCACTGATGGACCTTTCTCTATTACCTATTAGATATCGAAACATGAACTTCTTTGTAATTCTTTAGATACTGACATGATGCTACCTTATGAGCTTTCTTTATAACCATTGGATACTGTAATATGAGTTCCCCTATATCCACTAGATGCTACTGCCATATGAACCTTCTTGTAAATACTGCTACATGACTTTCTTTGTATCCTTGTAATTCTACTATGAGAAATCTTCCTCGTATCCATAGGATACTGACTTATGAGCTTCCTTTGTATCAAATTGATACTAACATGTGGGTTGTCCTTGTATTCAATTTGCATTGACATGTAAACCTTTCTTTGTATCAAATTGATACGTACTAACACGTGGGACCAACTACTTGTATCAAGTCGATAATAATACCCATTTGTAACATCAGGGAATAGAAGGTTAATCTCTTATACATGACAGGAAACCAATTGCTCTTCAAATATTCAAGTATGTGGATAATATGAGGGAGTATCAGAGGTAGGGTCCCTATATGTGTGTGAAGGACATGTATACTAACAAATAGGCAAAGAGGGTAGGCTCTTGTATCTGTTCTCCTAAAGCAGGTATGTGGATAACCATGTATACAATAGAGGTACTAGGCAGAGGGGTATCCAAGGATTTAATAGAGGTAAGAGTAGACAATTGACTGGTACTGTAGGAATTAGTGTCACCTTAGTGTCAGAAGATGGGGCTCGAGCTCTTGTACACACCTAACAGAGTTGGGGGAGGAATTATCTAAAATGGGCATGATCAATGGCACACCCAGGGATACGACAGCCAAACAGCTATAGGTAAACAATTAGATACCATTATCAGTAGGCAATAGGTACCCTTGGGTAGTGGATTAGCGGCTATAGTAGCTTAGGCAAGTGTCCAACTAGGTTCATAAGGGTATCAGTGAATGGATAGTACCAGAAACTAGGAGCAAGGATAGGCCATGTTACCCAGGTCTACAGATGAGGACCAAGTTTAGGTACCGTTTTACACTAGTGTTCAGAACCTGCACATGTCAAAGTTATATAGGACATACCAAAGGGCCAATGGAGCAAGTACTACTTTGACCCAGTATGTGGTAATATAAATAAGGTGGTATAGGCATGAAGCAGCATAGTAGACAAACATCTACACTAACTAGCAGTCGAAGAGTATAGGAGGCTATGAGTGATATGGCAGTAACAAGAACTAAGTTTAATAAAAACCTAACTATTTTGAGCATAACAGACAAAGGATCACTAATGTAGCTGCTATCAAGTACTAAGATTGAGTAGGCATGGAAAATCTGACCAAATGTATACAGGGGGATAACATGATACTGGTGAAGAGCAGTATATACTGCTCTGTGGGACCAGGACAAGGGGGAGAGACATATGAAATGAAGAGCTTATCTGACTATGGTTAAGTTTAGGAGATGAACAGTGGAGTATGGTAATGAAATAAACTAGAGTAAAATCTTCATGATCCTTTGCTCAATATTTCTGAGATCTGTACTAACCTAGACTAGTGCTAGTGGGTTATCTAGGAAGCAGCCACTAGGATGCACATACTAATACTAACATCTAGAGAGTAGGTAAATCGTCTAAATAAAAGGGATAAGCCTAGAGGCATCAAACAGTAAAGGAAAAGGGGTAAGAGGTGGACAAACCAACTATTAGGACCCTTAGGATACAAGAGTAATTAGTAAGAATTTAAATAGCTTTATTTTCAGTTATCTCACATATTGATCTAGATTAATTTCATAAATAGGTTATATGGACTCTGGCTCAGCACACGACTTGTACCCGCAGCTCAGGACCACATGCAAGTGCACTCTCTGATTGATTTCAATTCTGATAGTTTTGTTCAGTACATACTATACATATGCTCTTTGTTTGGTGACAGGACGGACACACAAGTTAGTATCATGGACCCTTATTTATTTATTATTTTACCTCACCTTCGTGTTTTGTGACTTGCTTGGGGTCATGTATACTGGTCGGGAGGGAAAAATATCTTAGTAGACGTGTGAACTATGCTTTCTATCCCCCGTGCCTTTCGTGGAGAATAGCAGTCGCATATTTCACGTGCCGGGTGCCTGATTTACCCCCTAGCCATTCACATGTCGAAACAGATATTTTAACACACTTAGATAGTTGTCTTTCATTATTTCTTTACATGTCACCACTTGCCATGTCATCATGCTTTTACATTCTTTCTAGTTGACATACCATGTTCTGCGATTCATGCTTTCTTTCTAGATATACCATATCATCAACTTGCTATCTACTTTCTTCTACATATGCTATTTTCATGCACTGTCAAATCTATTATGTTGCGGATAGCTTTTCGGTTTGTGTGCTTGTTCCATTCCTGACTGGAAAACTAATATTTTTAGGTGATGAGTTAGAGAATTTCTGTACCACATATTATGAGCATACTGCAGATCCTGAATTTGGTGCTCATGATAAACTGGAGGCTGCTTTTGCGGAGTTACCCGCTACAGATGGCTTTTAGTAGACTTTATTTAGTATTCTCACAGATTTGTTTAGATTGAGACTTTTAGATATTATTTCTATTTTGTGGTTCTTGAGTTGATTTGTGGATGTTCTCTTAGTACATTTAATTCTCTTTGGAGACTATATCACTTTATACATTCTAATCTATTTTAGAGTTTTGTCAGATCATTTATTATCCTTTTCTCCAAACTGTGGTTATTATATAAAATTTATCTTGTCTTGATCTTATCTGTTGATGTGGTTTATATTGTGCAAATGAATATAAACTGCATGGTTGTATTTATAAATATGGAGATGACTAGACAGCGTACTATCGCCGACTCTGCGGCGTAGGCTGGACTTACCCACGGCTCATGTCCAAATACTGGGTACGGGTCGTGACAGTTCATATCAAAGGCAAAGTTTAAAGCAGTAAATGCATAACCATTTCCAATAATTCTTACCAAAGTCGTGCTCCTTCCTGCATAAAATAAATATAACACTGACCACCTGCACGAGACAATAAGTGAGCATGCTATCTATCTTATATGCGGTTTTGGTGTTACGACACCACGAGGGACAATTCTCAATGGCATTGCGACACGCCCTACAGTCCAGGTTGCGAGCCTAACTGTGGATCTCGCAATGCCTCGTGCAAAGCACGAATCTAAAAATCTCTCTAGGTTGATTCGGTCCCGGCATACCCGGATATCGTATCGAAAAAAATAATACCTTGTGCACAAGTTGTCCATGACCATGCAATTGTGTGAACAGTTTAAGCTAGACAACATAATGCATGACACAAACAGAGTTTAGCAGTAAAAATCTATGTCTCGCGCAACAATTCATTAATTTCCCTCAAGCTGTATATTCGATTTGGCGACTCGCAACTACCAAATACTCTAAGGCACTATGCCACAAATCGATGTTTCAATGTGCTCGCTTTCAACAGTTTTTCATTTTTGAACCAAACTGCTCACGTCAATGCGAGGCACAAAGTTAATGTCTCTAGGCCTATTTATCCTAGTTACGTTACAGTTATCCCATGTTTTTTTTTATCTTAGTGACACGGTGTATATATATATATTCAACCAGCATCATCAATTTGAATGTTGGACTTAGAATTTTATTGGTAAGGAGGAGTAGAAAAGAAGGGGCCGAACCACCCACTTAAAAGAAATGCGCCGAGAGTAGGATTTTGCTTCGCGATGATCAAACGTCAGTTACACGAACTCCTGCAATGGCCCAAACATCATATTAGAATTCCTCCTTCAATTCTTTCCATTCGAAATTTCCAAAGGCACATTCAAAAATCGATGCGAAAGCACGCTCATCAAAACCAAGTAGTAAAACATAAATAAAAACCAAGAAAACCAACATCAGACCGGTCTCATCACTCTTATTAGAGTTCACTCGCCAAGGCACAGTCTGCTGCATCTAGGACTTATTCGAACAAGAGTCGATCCATTAGTTGGAACATTTCTCATATCATTCTTCCAAATCAATATTATTGATGCCCAAAGATTTTCGTAGACCAAACTCGTTGCTGAGTCAGACTAGCCATCTATGCTCCCGACCATGTCTGACTTGCCATGAGCCTATTACATAGTGCCTCGCCCCAACGGGAACGGGGTACTACAGCTCAAAGGCACTCTCCTTGTCAATCGGTATAATAAGACCGCCAACACGAAGGTTAACCCACCCGACTATACCCGATCGAGAGTACCTTAGCAGAAAGGCGTATTATAACCAGGGGTACGTCTTCTCCACCTATCTCCCATGTTGAGGGTAGAGATCCTCTAAGGTAAGATACAAACCTGGGGGTAGACCTTCACCCAACAAGCTACTACAGTAGCTGGGAGTAGCCAGCTGCTGGAGTCAGAAGACCCTATCCCGGCAAAGATGAAGTCGAGGGAATGAGGTTAGCCGACCCTGTACCCTTGTCAAGTCTCCTGAACTATGAAACGATATACATGGTCGATAACGATGCTGCCAATACAAGCAACAGACAATGACTCGACCCTTTGGAAGCAATGATGGCTACCCTTACTGTCGCGATGCAGTCCATATGCTAATCGATGATGGAAATAAAGGATAACACAGCCCCACCAACAACTTCATGGCAAGAAAGTCATGAGAAGTACCTAACGGTGACTGAATAAAGAGTTCAACGATCCAATAATTGGATCGACAAGAAAATAAGTGCAAAGTCGCTGTCACGAAACGCAAATTCTGACTTCGCTATTATGCGCGTCATGACAGAATCCCGAAGAATTTATCAAAATCGACTACTACGATCTCTGATGAAGGTGGAGTCGTATAGGGGGTATGTCACGACCCGCACCCAGTGTAGGGGCACGAGAAGTGGGTACGTCCAGCCTACGCCGCAGTGTCGGCGGTAGAACGCTGTCTTAGGTTACTATCTAATTCAAAAACTCACGCAATTATATAATGTACTTGTCAAATCTCAACTCCGAACGGAGGACAAGTATAGATATAATGAAATCTTAATCACAGTCTAAGAACGATAAGATAACACAAAAGTTTATAACTAAAGACTAAACAACAACAATTATAAACTACTAAATAATAATATCTCCAACAAATTCAAATACAAACTCATATCTCAAGTTATTACACTTCAAGTTCTAAAACATGAAAACTAAACCAAGCCTACTAGCTAGTCTCCTGGTCACTCCTGAGTGTCGGGGCCATAGGTAGCTAAGCCATCTCCTGCTCCAAGGCAAGTAGGGCAAATGTCCTCAGGGCAATCATCTGTAATATTTTCAACAGGTCCAGTCAGGACAGAAATGAGTACAATTCATCTAAAAATCCTAAGTAAATAACAGAGAACTATAAAGCTGTTATAGACAGTTGTATCGATGAACATGGCAGTTTGTACGAGTAATGATGTAGAGAAATAGTTAAGGAACAAGGAAAATAAGGTAACTAAACAAGAGAAGAATCATGGCAGTGAAGACTGAAAATAGAAACTAGCTGAACCGGAGTAACATGATATAAGTCCAGACAGTAATGTAAACAAGTATAAAATCCAAGTAAATCCAGACAACATGAATCTGATACCAGGTGATTCCAGTACAAGATGAGTCCAGTATAAGATGATTCCAGTCAGTGATCAAAGATTCCAGGGTGAGTCCAGACTATACTCTAACAGTGTCTTTTAAAATAACGATATCGACATGTAAACGACTGTAGGTATCAGGCACATCACTCACTGATCAGGCAAGAGATGGCTATGTTTCCAGTAGATTCCAGTAGGGAGATTCCAGATTTGGGATATGTTTACATGTCTTACTCAATATTTCTCCGCCCCATAATACAAGTGAATCCAGTACAAGACACGAGAATCGAGATGAGTCCAGCCAAACGTGATGATACCAGCAATGATTCCAGAATAATTCCAGTAGATTCTAGTAATAGATGCCAGACATGATGATACCAACAATGATTCCAGTAATAGAGGCCAGACAACATGGTATGTGTGTCGCATACATGAATCCAAAAATATACATACGTGTTGTAAGAATCACGTAAAACTAACTAGAACTGAAGTACAGTAATTGACAAGTAAATGAGAGAACTATCAGAGAATGTACTCGCCTGATACTTTGAAAAGAGCAATGTAATATTAGATGTCTGCACCAGAGTCACAATATCCTAAATAGAGCAGTATGGGTTATAATGTGTTTAAAATATGATAAATAAAATTTAAAATACAATCTACATGATTTCTAGGTCAATCTAGGTCAAAGTCAAACTTGGTCAACTCTGGATCAAAGTCAACTTGGTCAACTAGATCAATCTTAGTCAACTATGGTCAATTGGTCATATATTGACTTAATGTTGACTTTGGTCAACTGTCTAGTCAAATTAGGTCAACTAGTCCAATCTAGGTTAAAGAGTCAACCTTTAGTCAACTTGGACTATGTTCAACTTGGTCAAGGTCAATTAGGTTATTGGTCAACTCTAAAGGCTAACTCAAAACCAACCCATAGACTAGGATATCCTATATATCATAATCTTATGCTTGCATACACATATGTATATATAGATAGGGAAACATGAAACAAAGGAGGATGGTTATGGTAGGATATGTATTCAAGTATGTGTGGATGTGTCAAAAGTGTGAGGGCTAATGTTATGTTCAGCTTAGTTTTCAATTTAGGGAATGCAAAGCCCAGTTAAAATTATGCATAAAGTTCAGTTAAGGGTTCAGATTTCAGATTCCATGCAAAAGGAAGGGGGTTTAGACATTTCATCATCTTGATACTTACCTACACTCATGCATGCATTGCATTGACATACTCATAACATTACATTACATTGGGGTATCCCTATGTATATATATATTACATATATAGAGAGTGTCCTGTGTGTGTTTGTATAGACATAGGTGAGTGAGTGTGTGTGGATAGGATACAGTTTTAGGTAGATGTGAGTGAACATTGAATCAATGTGTTCTCAGCTATGTGACAGTAAGCTATATGTGATAGATATGAGTGCGTGTAGGGGTTTGTAGCAGCTAAGGGTTAAGAGATTATGACAGTGTGATATGGATATCAGTTTTCAGGTTATGCATGGGTGTGTGTGTGACTGTAATCAGATTTTGTGTGTTTGTGTGAGTGTGTGAGTGTCCATACCATTCTTAATTCTCAGATTTTAGTGTGCAAAAGTGTGTGTGGAGAAAGTCCATGTGTGTCCCAGGGAATTCAGTGATTCTCAGACTCAGAATGAGTGATAGCAGTGTGTGACTGAGAATGTGTGTATGTGTATTATCAAATCAGTGTATAACTATGTAATGCAATCTCATGAATCATTTGGGTGATGTCAAAATCAGTGAATGGGTGATAACTTAGGAAATCAAGTAATGACAGTTCAAACAAACCAAGCAGTTTGCATACCCAACCCAATTCGAAAACCCCATTCCTCAACACCAATCATAAACCAGTATTACAGTAACCTAATACATGTGTAGGTGAACCTACCTAATTATTAATATCATTAAAAAAATTAGGTTTAACATGGAATTAAACTCAGTGTTCAGTTTCAGGAAATGCGTATCAGTTCACATCCCGAAACCTAATTAGAAACCTAATCTCCACACCAATCAGTAACCAATCACTAACAGTAACTAACACACATGATCATGAATTTAAACATGGTAATTAGACATCGAAAATCAGTTTAAATATGGGAATTAAACTCTCAGAAATCTCAAAACTGAAGCATGTATCAGTGCAATAGGGAAATTGAATTTCGAACACTGAAAACAGGATATAAATACAATTTAATGGTTGGTAATCCAACCCACACTCGTGCACGTGTCCTACGAATTATCTCGTGTCCTGGGGAAACAGGACACGACGTGTCTTAGCTCACGAACACCACAGACACGTGCACAGGCACACATCGTCGTGCACGCGTGTGTGTCGCGCTAGGACACGACACGTTGCACGACACATGTCATGGTCATGTCCACGTGTTCGCCCCATATAGGGCTACGTGTCTATGGCCCTGCACCGTGTCCCCGTGTCCCCGTGTCCAAGTTATAAGCCCATGTCAGAGGAGGAAATTCCCGTGCGTGAACACAGTGCGTGTCCAGTACGCATGCGATTTCTCCTCGTATGGTGAACTATATGCTCCCAAATTTTGGGAGCATAGTGTCAGTGATTGCCCCATCATTCCCACAAAATTTTGTGTCCTCACGTGTCCTATACAGTGAGATATCCAGCCCGTACAGCAGGACAGTGCACGTATCCTCGTACAGCGAATCGTGTCCAAATTTGGACACGAAAACAAACCCAAATCATGCTCAGTCATATACATACATAATCTACATATAATAAGCTTTCCAAATATGTAATTTGTTTTGAAAACCAAGAACAAAAAGTTCTAAGAGGCATTTCGTCGAACACCCAATTAAATACACCGATACGTGTCCGATACGAACACGAAATGGACACGAATTCCTACCAAACTTGGGCTACACCTAGGGGGACCCTAAATGGATGCATCTACATAAAGAAATCAGGAATTTACTAGGGTTTGTATGGTTTTACCTATTGAGTGTTCAAACTCAATGTAAAGAGCCTCGATTCGACGTCTTCCTCGATTTTCTTCGGTTCAACCGTCCTCTAACCTTGCTAGTAAGCACCCACAAGTCTCCTCTAATGTTGGGGATGATGATGCAATTGATTTGACTCAATTTGGGCTCAATTTAGATTAATTGGGAGGAGTTTAGGGAAGAACAAAGTAGGGCTTTTCTAGGGTTTGTAAAAAGAGGCAATGGCCCTTAAGTGGGATACTTATAGGAAGGGGGGGCTTGTATGGCTGTTGAAAATGATTAGGGTTAGGGTTTTAGATGAGTGGTTGAGGTTCTTCCACCCAATTCCAAGCCTTCCTATTGGTTCAAGGCTTCTTTTCACAAATATCATAAAAGAAAAATATCCTACCTAGGAATATCTAGATATTACTAACCTTGGCACTTAGTAGGAATGTTCTAACCATGATTCTAACCTCAAGACTAATCTAGGTTAGGTTAAACTTCTAGGGTTAAGGCTTAACTAAAGGATTAGCACAATATTTAATTAACCAAAATTATAATTCCACAAAATTATCAAAATGACCAAAATACCCTTAGGCTAAAAATTGGTAATTTGAATTTCTAATCACATGACTAGGCTCCCTTGGTCGTGGTTAGTCTCTAGGCTTAGCAATTCTAGGGTTACACTAGTTAATCATCAAAATCACCATTCCATATTTTAAATAATTTTAAATTGACTAAAAATCACCAAAAATTATAACATGATTTAAATATCATTATTAAATGATTATAATCACAAAATTTCAAATTTACCCTCAACTGGAAAACTGGGTGTTACAGGGTATGCTGGGAGATGCACGATGGCCGACGGCCAGCACGGCCGCGTTCACGGGCACATGAAGGCACATACAGTGCGCTGTCTCGACTTGAGCACACCCGGGTATGTGCTGCTAGGGTGGTGGTGCATGGGGGGACACACGAGGCTGCGTCCAGTGCCACGAAGAGGACCAGCGATGGACGGCGGCTGCTACTGCTCGTGCTATTGCAGCAGCACAACCAGCTTGGGCCAGCGGTAGCGCGTGCACATGTACAGCCGTATAGGGCTGCTCATAGACGGTACGTCTACCGGTATGATGCCCCAAGGTGGTCTTGTTGGCAGGGTAGCGTGCAGGTGCTAAAAGCCACCATTACAGCAGCAGCAGCAAAAGAAAAAGAAGAAGAAGAAGAAGAAAAAGAAGAAGGAAAGAAGGCTGGACGAAGAAAAAAGAGTAGAGGGGGAGTTTCTGATGTCCCAATATGTGCGTATGTGTGGCTTGAAAAATGACATGCGAGGATGTGAGTGAATGAAAGAGAGTGTGATGGTAGCCACCAATTGGTTTGCCCATTTTGGGTTGGTTTTAATGGTAGGATGGTGGAGTATAACATAGGTTAAGCCACCAATTAAGGTTAAGACCAATGTAGTTGTCCATTTAGTTTTGAGAGTGTGTAGGCTTGATGTTTTGTAGAGTGGAAAATAGTGTGGGGTATTTGGGTGTGTCATGAGGATGGTCACATGCACTTGGGTTGATTGCTTGGGTAAGCTTTGGGCTTGGTGCGATCATGACTATAATTTAGATCAATTATGATCATTGATGAAATAATAACATGTGGGAGCTCAATTGGATGGCATGCAAGTAGTATGTGTGTAGTAGCTCAAAATATGTCAAAACTATATATTGGTTCGATTAGATTGGATCGAAGTCGAGCCTCAAAATTAAATTGGAAATCAGGTTAAGTTTAAGGTAGATGGTCAAATGGCCTAAATTGACCAGAAAATTGTGCGATATAAATAGAATATAAGGGGACAAGTTTGAGTGGGACATGATATATCAAAATGAATATAAACTTGTCTGGGTCAAAACTCATGAAGTACGTTTCGAGAGACTGACATCCCTGATGCTCCAAAATTTAATATCACAAAAAGTATATTTAATGATCTAAACTAATTATAATAAAAATATTGATTAAAAATAATTCATTTAAGATTTTTAAAGAAACCCTAAAATACAGGGGGCTTACAGGGAAAGTGCTACCCCCAATATTATCTTGTTCCGGAAGAAGAATGTCTAAATTGGGAACGGGTTCCTTGATAAACACCTTTTGGTGAAGGTTGTTGGCCCATTTGTTAATGATCACACCTGATTTTCATAATCAACCGCAGCTTTGGTCGATACGCAAAATGTACTGACTGCTACAGGTTAACATGATTCAAATGAGAAGTTCGTTTACGTACTACTGCTACCTACTACTTCCAAGTAGAAATATTGCATCATCATCAAAGAACCAATCACACTAGAATCAAGATCAAGCCTTTTATATTTTCTTCTGTAGTTTCAATTTTATTGAGTTTAAAAAATATATGTGAGGTTGATCAGGATTGGTACTGGCTTAGGTTTTTATCAGTCTACTTTTCTAAAAAGCCTACCTATCCATTCTTCCAAGTCTGCTATCCAAAAATGCCCAAAACCCTAAAATAAATCTGGTCCAACCAAACTGTTCTGATCCAGACAGAACTCTGGGCGAACTCGACCATAACTCGGCTAGAGTTCGGTATAGGTAAATTCAAATTTTAGTTCCACCAAATCTGTTTATAACATTCATTTGCGAGATTCATGCATCCGAACTCAGCCTGAACTCTGTCTGAATTCAGTCAGCAAAAACATTATAAATAGAGGTAAAATCTCACCATTTCAAATCACTCATTCATTCACTTCTCTATCTATTCTTAAGTATTTTTTACGATCAATACTTTCAAATCAAGCCGATACCACTCTTAGCCAAAGCCAATACAAGTTTTGTTCAATCTAGAGTTTTGGTACTGAAGAGTTGTATCAGAGGCGTCATTCAGAAAATATTCCAGTTTTCGAAATCAAGTTGTGGAGTCGGTCGTACACTCGTCACCAAGCATGGTCTTGTAAGAGACTATAAGCTTTTATTTAGCTTATGCCATAGTCAACTAATATCGAGCAAGAGTACTCGAGACTAGACTTGTCCTCTCAGAGGGAAACCAGTATACATCGCTGTGTCACTGAGTTTGATTCTCTGATCTCTAACTCTACAGCATTTTATTTATTGTCATTTACCTGCAATAGTATATAGCTGCTTAATTTTTAATTGGTGATTATTTTTGCTGTACACGCACACACTCTATTCACCCCCTCTAGAGGTGCTCAACGGTCCTACAATTGGTATCAGAGCGGGTGTATAATAAATAACCAATCTAGAGAGAATATATATATATATATATATATGGCAGCCATTAAATCTATATTCAACGGTGAAAGGCAGTCCATAAGTAGACCCCCACTATTTGATGGAACAAACTACACATAGTGGAAAATGCAGATCGGTTTTTTTCTCAAATTACTAGACTTTGATATATGGTCGATAGTAATAGACGGTTACAAGAAACCGCCTAGAACATTGATTGATGGTGAAGTAGTAGACAAGCCACATGACAAATACACGGAGCATGATAAGACACATGCTAGTCTAAATGCACGAGCCATCAATATACTATTCTGTATAATTAACAAAACCGAGTTCAATCATGTATCTACTTGTACGACGTTTAATAAAATTTGGAGACTTCTTGAGCTAACTCATGAAGGTACTTCCTAAGTGAAAGAATCCAAAATCAGTAGACTAACATAGAAATATGAGTCATTCAAAATAAAACTTGGTGAGTCAATTACACATATGTTCACTCATTTCCTCAATATTACTAATCATTTACAGTCTCTTGGTAAGGATTACAACAATCACAAGAAGATCAGAAAGGTTCTACGTGATCTAATTAAGAACTGGAACCCGAAGGCCACTACGATCGTAGAAGGAAACAGCCTCCCCAAGATGACTTGGGCGACACTAATGGACAAGCTCATGACCCATGAACTAGACCTACAAGAGTTTGAAGATGCAACTCCCAAATAAAAATCTATTACCTTCAAAGCACAAGCCCGAAGAGACTCATACAATGACTCAAATGAAGAATCATCTGATGGTGATGAATAGGCCCTACTAGTCAAAATTTTTAGAAAATTCTTGAAGTTTGAGAGAACAAACCGAAATAAGGACATCCACGAAAGCAACGAAAAAAAATAATCTGCTTCGGATGTAAGAATTCAGGGCACATAAAGGACTGTTTATTGTCAAAGAAAAGCAGTCCATATGACCGAGCATAATCGAGTAGAAAAGCTACAACCGGTCGAAAGTACGGTAATACAAGCATCTGGTATGAAAGTGAGGCCAGTGAACCAGAGGAGGAAGATAGACCCAGCAGCAGTACAAATGTCTGTCTGATGGCTTTCGATAAGGTATCTGAAAATCCTCTATATGATAATTTTACTTTCAATGAACTAAAAACTGCCTTTAGGGAACTACTTAAAGAACACAGAAATATATTGGACAACTACAAGAAATCTTGCAAAAAAATTAAGGTACACAAAATCGAAGTAGTTAGACTGTCTAATCTTATTGAAGATATTAAAGTGACGTCAACTACCGGTAACACGAAAGAGATACCCAAGCTTAAAGTAGACTATCATGAGGCTATCCTCACCATAGAGAAGAAAGAAAGAGACTATGTCTGTAGAAGCATGAAAAATCGCAAACAAATCAAAAGTGCAGGTGGCTTTCCTACTACACATGGCTACACAAAAGTGCAGGTACCCCAAAAGTGCAGACTGATAATCAAAGTCACACAGACGTACAAACGATGGTTCATAAAGGGTTTTTTTATTAAAATCATGTCTACAAGGATCTATTACAGATTCGTCATAATTACATGAAAAGAACTTCTTTATTAAAATTATACCTACAAGGATCTATTACTGATTCATTATGAAAAGAACTAAAATGTTTAAAAATCTACAAGGGGTTAATCTTACAGACCCACAGCCCCCCTAGACTTGCAGTACTGTCAGAGTGAGCCACTTTCTGAAGTAGCTATTGGCCCGAGCAAGAACTCAGTCCACAGTACAGGGTGTGCCACCGCTAATGAGCAGGACAGAGCACAACCTATGGCTCTTTGGATTAACAATCAATCCAAACCCGAAAGCTTGGATCTCGAAGACCTCCAAAATGTTGTTCAGGTTTGAACTCCTTACGCCAAACGCTCAAGTGCATCTCAAAACTCTGCAACAGTTCTTCTATAAAGACATAACTTCTTTTGACGAAGGGATCCACAACCAACAATCGACTTGTACAAGACCAACGGCCGTTCGAAGCTAAATCGGGATCGAGCATGACGGTGGAAATGTTAAGAAGACATAAACCTTTAGAAAAGCTTTTCTTTATATAGGTTGAGTGTGGTCCAACCCACATGCCATGTGGCCGTCGGTCAAAGACTCCCAAATTAATGGGATGAACCTAAGACTCAGCACAATGAATCTCATTTAATAGATTCATTCGACTGAATCCTAGGCCACATACTTCTTGAATTTTCTAAATGACGACAGTAATTAAAGAAGAGGATGACCGACTCGTCTATCAAAAGGGCAGTCATTAATTTCTCTTATGACTTTGACAAAAACTATCTTCTTCGACTCAGAAGTGCAGCCAGTTCACTGTGCCATCGCTTCAACCCAGAAGTGTAGCACCCTCCATCCCATCCAAAAGCACAGCCCGTTCAAAGGCTCATACATCCGACACTTTATTGTTCAAAGCTCAAGTCTACTCGACACACTTATGCACAGTGACTCTGTTGCCCAAATCACAAGTCCACTCATCACTCTAAAAGCGCAGTGACTCCGTTGCCTAAAGCACAAGTCCATTCGTCGCTCTAAAAGCATAGTGACTCTGTTGCCTAAAGCACAAGTCCACTCGTCGCTCTAAAAGCACACTGACTCTGTTGCCTAAAGCACAAGTTCATTCGTCGCTCTAAAAGTGTAGTAACTCCGTTGTCTGAAGCACTTATCCACTCGTTGCTCTAAAAGTACAATGACTCCGTCGCCTGAACTACAGTCTATGTAATGCCCGTGGTTAGTATCACATATTGGGAATACGTGTACGTATTTTGGACTCGTATTTTTGGTTTGTCATAATTAGTTAGCCTTGGATTTTTATTTTACATGTTGTATTAGCATGGTTCATCGTGGTATTGCATTGGCTTGGTTTGGTTCGGTTTAGTGGGTTTGGCTTGGTTTGGTTTTATGTGGAGAACCACTCCCACCTACCACCACCACTACCATTTATTAACCCTTCTCCTTTCTCTCTCTTCATTTTATCATCTTCTCCACCATTACTTCCTTACCTACCAAAGAGAGGGAGAGAGAGGTCTAGGCAAGTGCAACTTACTTCATGGAGAAACTCCAATTTTATTGCTTCATTCTCTTTCTTACAGCATTTTAACTTACTTTAGAACTTGGCATTTTCACTTTCCATGGCTAGCTTCTTCTAGATCTAAGTTTACTTTATTTTTGGATTTCTTGGGTTTTGATCTACTTAATCCTGTTATTTCTGAGTTTTGAGGGTCCTATGTTGTAGAGAATTTTATTCTACCCAATTTTGATCTTTGAAAAGTTGGATTTGGACATATTTTGACCAAGTTATGGATTTTTGAAGCTTTGGGTTCAAACCATAGAGTTCTTGTTGATTTGGAGAAGACAGTGAGCAGTGCGCACGAGCTTTTTAGCTTGTACCACTGAGCTGCGTGCGCTCTTTAGTGCAGCACAGTCTGACTCATACGCTGTCTTTTGGAAGCGTATGTCTTGCATACGCTACCTTGATGAGGAGTCGTATGGACCTCATACGCTGCTTTGAAGAGGAGTCGTATGGAGTACATATGCTGCCTTTTGGAAGCGTATGACTTGAGCATAGCCTGACTTGAGCGTAGCCTGACTTGAGCGCAGCCTGACTCAGGCGCAACCTGATGTTTAGGCGCAACTGGACCTGACCCTACTTACCCTGGATCTTCTATAGCCCTGTATATTGATATTTATTTAGATATTTTACGCTCATTTTATATCCTTACGCCTTTTGTCATGAACTTGATTTTACTTAATATGTTTGGAATGACAATTGTACATGGCATGCTGTGACTAGTGAACCTGACATGACTTGATAGTGGCCCGTCATGGCACACTCCTGACAAGTACACTTGGTATAATAACCTGACATGACCTGATAGTGGCCCGTCATGGTGCACTCCTGACAAGTACACTTGACATAATAACCTGACATGACCTGATAGTGGCCCGTCGTGGCGCACTCCTGACAAGTACACTTGGCATGATAACCTGACATGATTATCTCGAATAGCTGTTGCGATGGCTACCTGACATGACATGACCTGTACAATTAATCTGGATACCGTGGGTGATTGTGTTTGTACAAATGAACCCGTCTCTTCTTGTATCATGTCTAGGACATAAATCCCCGGTTTTCCACGGTCAGGGATTCATACTGAATATGGCTAGTATTAATGACTAGATTGATCAAGTAGTTCATGGAGAGACTTTTCCAGTTACCTGTTGCCCCTTTGATCCCGGCCTTATATATATATATACATGGGATTTGTTGCTATCCGTCGAGATGAGCACACTTCCAGCCCGCTGTCGAGTGTGGTACCTTAGGATACATGTATCTTACTACAGTGTGTCTGCTATATCATGCTATCTTTTTCCTTTTCTTTGCTGGGGTCACTCAGGTAGCAGTAGGCGGGTAACTGGACTTGGAAGAATCTCGCTGCATCTTGCTAGTAACTAGGCCTGTGATAACCCTAGTTAGTTAAAGTATCAAGCCGTACTTATTGCTTGGCCGTGAAATGTTGGATGGGGTTTGCCAGTCCATTCTTGTCTTGATTTTGGTACAAGATTGTTACATGTCCTGAATCCTTATTTTATCTTGCCGATAAATGGTGGGAAAATCTAAGTTCTGTTCAGATGAAGGGTTACAACCCCGGTCCTTGTTTGGTTTACGGGTTGTAACCTGGCTATCTGAATAGTCCTATGGTTATCCCATCGTATATCACCCTGTTATACTTTTTTTTCTTAACTCCTGTCTTATTTATTACTTTATGGTTATTTATGCTAATTGCTGGTTTTAGTTCCTAAGTGAAGCCTCCTTTGTGGCACTTGCTCTTTCTGGGGTCTGACCCAGCTGGTTTTGTATGGCCAGATTCTGGAGCAGCTCCAGAGGATCTACCGGTTTTCCTGCCACATGGTGACCACTAGACGGAATCCTGGTAATGAGTGGGTTATTTTTGGCTCTTCCACTCTCTTGTAAAATTATTCTTTTGAGGCGTTTAGCGCCGAGCAAGTGTTAGCTCGTGTACATTTTACTTACTGTCTGCCTACGGGCTGTAACATGATTGGCAACCTAGGGTTGATTATGTATGACTAAACTCTTGCTAGTCCTCACATTTTGTAACGACTAGCTTCATGATCAGCTAAATATGTAATGTTTGGGACGCCTTACTGTTGTATATTTGGTGATCTTACATCTTGTAACTCTATTTACTTGCTTGTGATTGAGACACTAGGCTTGTTATTGACCATAAGAGACTGTTGGCTTGTAGATAAACCCTCATATATCTAGACAGCCGTGACCGTATAATGGAGTAGATCCTATTTCATTATACGTAGCTGGCTATGTCTGCCCCCGCTCTCCAGTATTCTGGTTCTCGGACGTGACATGGTTTAAGTGGTGGCCCATGCAAGGTCTTGTAAATCAAGATATGTGAGGGTTTACCGAATAGATGTCTCAATCAGTACTCGCCCTTGATCTCTGCTCGTATCCTCTTGATTCCTGAAATTCTTATCCTGATCACATGCTTGTAATCCTTGATCTGTCCTGGTCCCTCCTTATTGTTCTCTATGTCGTCTTCTTCAGCAGCATTGTTCCTGGCCCTGCCGATCAGCAAGGCGAAGCACCTCCCGTGGACCAGCAGCACCCAGGAGATCAAGCCCAGCATTCCGGTGTAGCTTCTAGAGTTATGCCTACTGAGGGTCCAGAGCCACCAGTTCAGCCAGCCCAGCCTGCAAGGTAGGATGATGAAGCCTTGGTTGGACTTATCAGGGAGTTACTTGCTTCGCTGGATCCTCGAAGAAACGCTTTACGTCAGGCGGTGGCAGATGCTCTGGGCAGAGGTGGACATCATGGAAACAGTACAGCGAACAGTGACAGGTCCGGAGGTCGAAAGCGATCTCGCGGCCAGATGAACCAGTCGTCAGCTCCAGCCCCGGCAGCTAGGGCTTTGACCATTGGAGCTCCGAGAAGGACAGCTTCGGTTACGTCGGTTCAACATTCAACCCCGACGTATTCTCAGCAGCAGAAGCAGTCTTCCACAATGGGCTGCTCTCATTGTGGGAAGCCTGGACATGTTATTTCAGAATGTCGCAAGGCTCGAGGATTGTGTTTGCTATGTGGAGCACCGGACCACAAGGTAAGGTCCTGCCCGTTCAGGACTGACTCATCACCAGCCATGATCAGTGTTTGCCATTGATTGTAAAAGAACAGAATAATTATCGGAGGACTGAACTTAGACTCACAATACAAACTCGCTCGTACAAAGAAAGCCTAGGGACGAAAACCTAGGTACAGCAGACTAAGTACGATTGTTTATTTTTGATTCTGGGGGGTGACGATAGAGGCTCGGAAAAGCGACGGCCGCTCTGCCTTACTCCTTGGACGATCAGTATGTAGCCTTGGCTCGGGGAAGATCTGCTCGACGTTGATGAAGAAACGCCCTTCTTGCTCTCCTCGGATTGCTCTCCTGGCTTCTCTCTCTCTCTGATTATCAAGAAGAAAGGGGGAGCTCTCTCTGTGTAGATCTCTCTCTTCTTATTTTTTTTATTCTTTTGTTGCCGACCTCTCCTCTCTCATTTTTTTTTCAAGGGAATGATGCTGGCTATTTATAAGAGTGGAGGGTGATCATTAGGGTTTGCTAATGATTATCTGTTTGAAATGTCGGCGCTCCTTCATTCTATCTGAACCTTTGATCCTGATTACAGTGAATCTCGGCCATTAACGCGGATAGCATCGTATCTCATGAGCAATTAATGCTAGCTGCTTTAAATCCTCGTGATTGATTATGCCAATGTCTGATTGCTCGCCACGTGTCCCATTAGCTTGATGATAAATGATATGCCATGATCTCAGTAATTATGACGATGATGTCAAATATATTTGTTGAGATTCGGTTAAATCTCTTATTGATCCCATGCCACGTGTCTTAATTGTGAGTCCTGTCAGAGCCGTATAGGATTGACTATCCTCGAACCGCAGAGAGATACTCTTTGTAAGCCACATAGGACGATGCTTCATCGAGCCGCATATGCGTAATCTTTGTGAGCTGCATGAGCTGGTGTTGTATTGGGCCGCAGGGAATATGTTTCCAGGGAGCCGCATGAGCTAGCATTGTATCGAACCGCATGGAACGGGTTCTCAGGAAGCCGCATATGACTGATTGCCACGTGGCAATCTGGGACTTCTGACAGATTTGGTCAGAGATTTTCTTCTTTTCCCGAGAAGTCAGTCATTATGGCAAGGCCAGTATGAAACTTTATGTCAGGGCCGCCACAGTAAATCATGCTGGAATAATAAATGAGGCCACTCCTCAAACGACCAGCTGTAGGAAAAGATCACACATGGCGTCCATCGAGCCGCATATGCCTTGCTGAACCGCATACGCTCCCGAGCCGCATGCGATTGAGAGTCTTCTTTGAACCGCATAGGGCCGCTCCTGGGTGGGCCGCATAAGCTTCTTACTCAGAGCCGCATGGATCATTATTCTAATATTTTCTATGCTTCTACAGGACCCCCTTCAAAGTTTTCAATTTTGTAAAAATTGGAATACTTTGAACAAGAAGCATGGCCCCGTTCATGCCGCATAGGATTTTTCTGTCTGCCTGAGCTTCCTAGCCGTATAAGTGCCTTAGCCGCATAAATTCATCTGGCCGCATAAACTTGTTGCCACGTGTCTTGAACACGTGTACAAATCTTCATTAAGTGCCTTTGATTTGATTTAACGCCGCCTTTTGGGGGAGGATTCCAAGAGTCGGTTTTGCTTTGACCGAAGCGTTTTGCCTTTATTCTTTGGGGGCGGCGCGTAATCCGAGGCATACTCCGAGACGTCTGTTCATTTCGTGAGTCTCTTTTGCCTATAAATAGGAGTCTTTAAGCCTCTTGGGGCTTTTCTTTACCTACTTTCTTTGCTCTGATTCTCTATTTGCTGTCTTTGCTCTTCGCCTTCTTTCTTTAGCAGCCGACAATGGCTCCCAAGAAAGCTGCAGCATCGAAGGCCGCTAAGGGTAAGGCAGTTGCTTCTACGGCGACTGCGGCGGCGAACGTAGTCGCCCCTCCGCCGGTCATTGCGCACTCCATCCATTCCGATGTCCATCCGTCTATCGCTGGTAAGAGATCGTCTGAAAATCCTAACTGTCGCCATGGCTCTGCTGCATACTTTATGCACAAGCCACGTATACGGGGCTTCATCGATGGGACTGCATGAGCCCTTCGTCTTATGGGGCCGCATGAACTTGTTATACTCGATCTGCGTTTGCATACGTGTTTTTGATTTGGGCCGCATAAGCGTTGCTCACTTTTTTTGAACCGCAAAAATTCGTCTGCTCACGTCAGCTCACATGAATCTGACTCTGTAGGCGTGCTTGACTTGAACCGTATGGGTCTATAAGTTCGTCTGGACTTGAGTTGTATGAGCTCGGCTAACTCGGAGCCGCATGAGGCTATGATGCACTGAACCGCATATACGTATCTAATGCTGAGCCGCATGAAGCTGTAACGAGCCGAGCCGCATAGGCTCAGATGACCTTTCCAATGCTTCTGTTTTTTGTTTTTGACTACCTTCTAACCTCGTTTCTTTCGTATTTTTCCAGTGAACTTGCCCGTAAATCCTGCTGGGGAGCTTATAGTGGGTTCGAATCAATTCGCCCTGGGCGTGTGTCTTGACGACTTAATTAGGCATGTATCGAATCAGTTCCCTACTGATGAGCCTTCGGAGAGGTTGAAGGCTATAGAGAATCAAACCCTTCATTACCTCCGTTCCATGATGAATACTGGGAAGCTGGATGGAAAATACCTGAAGCCTTTGTTCCTTTTTGGGGATGCTTTAACCATCAAGAATCATCGGGTCTTAGAGATTTCTGAGAACTGGGATTTTTCTTTGGATGGGGTGGCAATCCATATTCCTTTCATGGAACGTCATTATTCTTTGTCATGGTTTAATATGGTGTTGCTAGACCGGAAGATGGTGTGTAACCTAACTCCCACTCAATCAGGGATGTTGATGGGCAACATCCATTATAATCCGAATATGAAGTCAGCGTATGCAGGTAAGGATTCCGTCCTCCGGTATATGATGGGTCTGGCCCCGGGCTCTTTTATGAATGTATACGATCCCAATTTCACACTTACTGAAGCTGATACTGTCCTGAATCAGCTTGTTCGCAAGAAGTCTTATCCTGTTGGTAGGCTGGCATTGCCGAACTGGATAAACCCCACCTCTACGTGGGCCCAGTTGACTTCTTGGGTTCTACAGACTTATGGAGCATTCTTGCGGGAGGTGGGGCTTTACCATGCCATTCGGGGCACTTGTCACGGGCTTCCTATTAATAAACCACTGTTCGTAGCGCTCTTGGAGATGTACAGCCAACGAACGGGGACATTCTTTACACCAGTAGGGG
This sequence comes from Iris pallida, assembly GCA_029216955.1. NCBI lineage: Eukaryota > Viridiplantae > Streptophyta > Magnoliopsida > Asparagales > Iridaceae > Iris > Iris pallida. Next base: position 9,481,775 of record JANAVB010027596.1, read on the forward strand.
AACTGGGGCTTGCTCTTCACGAGATGTATACTGTCTCTAAACTTCTATGGGGGAATGAGCCTTTCGAGGTGTATACCCCGTCGAATGAGGAGCTCGAGGCCTTGGACAGGCAACTCCCGGGTTTTGTTGCGGTGTATCGGGAGTTGTTGTGCCACCATAGTGCTTGTCATCAAATGGCTATAAAAACGACGGATAGCTCTGAGGGGACCGATCCCTATACCACATCCTGGATTAATTATCTCTTTAGGGTTGATCCTTCTGGTGAAGTTACTCCCCGAGCCCCTCGAACGCATGCAGAGGTAAGGGATCTGATGTCCAATGTCAAAAAGTCGCGATCCAAGAGCGATATATTCGGGAGTCAAGCTGACTCTCTTAGTTATTTTTACTACGGGACCATACCACTGTCGGAGAAGGCGCTTCTGGCTGGATTTTTGATGATATGGCTACGGAACTGCGTAGTCTCAGGCGGAGCGGGCTTTATCGAGAGGATTGGTCGTCATTTCATCCTCCCTGCCGTTAAGCTAGTATTCGGAGTTAGACTGGCCCTCCTTCCTGCTATGGTATACAGCATACATCATGGTCTGCAGACATTTTCGTCCAAGGTTATTGCTCGCAGGAAGACTTTGGATTTTGAGCGCGTAGAACTGCCCTTTCACTACCTAATGGGGTGGTTGGCGATGCACTATAAGTCTTTGCTAGGACCTGGGATAGCGGAAGATGCTACGGCCGAGAACGTTTTCCTCTTCAAATGCCATCACCGGTCTTGGGAATGCAACACTATGCCAGCTTGTCGGAGGGCGTTGGCGAGAGTGGATGGGTGTGATCTCTTTGTGTCTGTTCCTTCTTTTTCTGATGAGGAAGTGAGGAAGGTACACCTTGATGGTGCTGGACCTTCTCATTTTCTGTCTCCGGATATGCTTGCTTGGTTGCGCAATATCCGCCTCGCACATCTCGCAACCGGGATAATGTGTACTTGGAGCCTTACCTACCCAGTAGGTTTTCCCGTCAATTTGGTTGTAGCCAGTTGTTCCTTGATTGTCCCAACCCTTGTTTGGGTTTTGAAGGTAGCATTCTTGACGGCGTCCGAGCGTGGAATTATTATGACGCTTATCATACTCGGGCCAGCTTCTCGGTTTCCGATACCAAGGCACCGAGGGAAATTTTGTACGTGGCCGCTTTGTATCACGTTATGGCGAACAAGCCTCCTGTTAACTTCGATCCGAGTACCAGCTTCATCGTAGGTACTGGTTTAGAGGAAAAGCCTAAGGGGGCTAAGGCTAGAAAGCAACTGGCACTCCAGATTCCTCTCCCTGAATCAGAACCTTTCGAGTCGGCTGAGGAGGAGGATGATAGCGAAGACTTCCTTTCTGGTGGGGATGAAGAAGTGGCGGATCAACCGCTTCCCCTACTTGATGAACCGGCGGAAGATCCGCCGCTTACAACACAAGAGGAAGCAGTGAGAGAAGAACACCCTTCAGCTGTATCTGGTCCATCGCGTAAATGGGTCAGATACGAATCTCCTGACAGTAGAGCGACCTTTTCCGTGAAGAGAGCTGTTGTTAGGTCTCGTGGGACACCTATTACCGAGAAGGGTGAAGGTGCAGACGATGTTCCGGAGGTAAGTCCAAGTCGGAGTTATATCTTTGTTGTAGCTTTCTTTCCTCTCGGGGATATGACTTGATCATTTTTCTTTGTAGGCGTCTGACGAACCAGGCTCTCCTGAACCATCTGCTGCCTCAGTAGTTGATCCGGCCCTTGCCGCTTTGATTAGCGACATGTGTGCCGCGATCCTCTCTGCGGGGGCTCTCTCAGCGGCGGCTAAGGACTCCCATGCTGCTGAGGCCCCAGCCTGGGGTGACAAAAGTTTCCTTGGGCCCGTCTCCGAGATTTTTGAACTTCAGCGAGATGACGCCGTCCTCGGTGCATCCCCTCCCGAGGATGCAAGGGCGGATGAGTCTTTTATTCCTGACTCGGAGGCTGTTGGTGAAGAGGTTGTGATGGTTGTAGGCGAACCTCAGCCTCCACATTTCTCTACTGGTAAGCTGAGCCACATATTGACCACCGAGGGGGCTTATTTGCTCTATCAGCATATCCTTCGGGTCAAGTCGATTCATGGTTGCCTTGGCCGTGCAGGTCCTGACCCTTTATCTCCTACCGTTGATGTTCTTGGGGAAGGCCCGGTCCACCGTGATCAGGGGAAAAGGAGCGTTTCCTCCCCTTCGTCATCGCATGTTGAGGGACATCCTGCCAGCTCTGGGCAGATGGGGATGGAGTTGGTGCTGGCCCCGGCCTCGTCTTCGGCTGCTTATACGGCTCCGAAGATTGACTTCTCGACCCTGTCGAGCATCCAAATTCTGCGGGCCGCTGAAGAGGAATTGACAGATATTCAAGCGTCCTTCCGTGCGGAGTTGGTTTCTCTTGTGGCAGGAGCGACAGATTCCGTTGCGTCTTCTTCCGTGCTACCAGCCACACTCCCGTTGACACCGGTTTCCTCGGAGGCTCTGAACGAGGTAACGCAGGATGTGGTCGACAGCTTCTATCGCCACTTAGGGAGGGGTGTAAACGCTGCCGTGGAACGGGGGGTCCCTTTTTCTCTGTCTCTACGGGGAGCTCGGGGCCAAATTGACACTCTGAAGGGTCTTCCTGGCGGGCTGGGGTTAGCAGCGCTCCTGGAGCCTAAGTTGACAGAGGCTGATCAGCTTGTGACCCAACTGCTGGCAGTGCGGCAGGCTGGCTTGCCCGCCGCGACTGAACGGGAGCGAAGCTTCCTGGTCGACGCTAGGGACAGGATTAAGCTCGCTCGGGAAACTGCCGGACCGGCTGTGCAGGAGGACCTTGACAAGTTCTCCGTCTCTTATGACCGACTAGGTCGTCGGAGTCAGGCTTGTAGAGCCCGGGAAGAATCTGCCTCTCGTGGAGTAGCTGATACGAAGGAGTGGATTCTCGCACTCCAGAAGGAGTTGGCCTTCTTAGAGTCAGAGCGGGAGGCTGCTCGTGCAGAACAAGAGTTGATTGCTCGAGAGGCCGAGAGGATTTCCCGATCCTCTGTCAACCTGGAGCGGGCCTTCAAGAAGTTTGAGGATAACTGGCGAGCCCATGCTCATCTGGAGGATGCGACGGTGTTGAATCAGAAAGCGGAGCGCCGAGCCAGACAGAAGCTTGAGCGGTCGGTTGCCTTGATAAAGGACCGTCTTATGACGTTATGTGTTCCAGAGCAGTGATCGACTTTTTGTGTTCTTCTTCTTCTCTCTTTCTCTTTTTTTTTTCTTTTTAATTTTTGCAAGGGGGTGTGATCCCTGCTGATGTAGCCTTTTGATTTTTGAATAAATGAGCATGTTTCAACTCATCTTTTCTTTCTTGCACTTGCGGTGTTTATAGAATTTGGACTTGCTGGGGGATTTATTTGTGGACCTGTTATCCTAGGCGTACCTTGGTTTTAGGTACGGATAACAGTTTAGATAGGATGTCCGGGACAGCCACGGCAAAATGGTTATGGATGTTCTCGGTACTGGGGGAAGGAATGTCGTAGAGCAGCTGGGCTCCCGGGGCATGGTAAGATGGTAGATTTATGCTAAGAAGCTTAGCGAATGAATATTTGTGGACCTATTACCCTTGGCGTACCCTAGCTCAGGATGCGGATAATGGGGTGAAAGGGAACCGATCACATTTGCTCAGAGGTTATGATGACATGGCAAACATAAAGGTTTTATCGTGAAATCTTCCTGCTCAGCGGTAATGAGAACATGGCAGGAGAGACTTTACGGAAGCTGTTTGTGGTCAACAGAGGACATTTGTGTTCAACAGAGGACATTTGTGGTCAACAGGGGACATTTGTGGACCTATTATCCTTGTCGTACTCCGGTTGTGGGTACAGATAATAGGTTAAAAGAGGATCGACATACTTGCTCAGAGGTAATGTAGACATGGCAAATATGACGATTTCTTCGACGGAGCCTTCCCACTCGGAGGTAGTGAGGACATGGCAGGAGTGGGCTCAATGAAGATTGGGTACATAGAACGACTCAGAGGTAGGAGAACGTGGAAGTTCTATACGAGGGGGCGGTTTGTTTTTGGTGGAAGTGAAGACGACTCAGAGGTAATGAGGACATGGTCGTTTCGGAAATTGGTGGATCGACTACCCTTTTTGTGCATTGGGAGTGCGGGTAGTGAATCCTGAGGGAGGATCTCTGCCAGGAAGAAAGTTCAGGGGTATAATCATACTTGACTTACTATCTGAAAGAGTGACCGGAATGTAAGTTCAGAGGCACCAGCTGGTACATAACTTGGTAATTTGGACTATTGAGGGAGTGAGAGTTCAGCGGCACCAGCGGGTGCATGGCTCGATAATCTGAAATAGGGTGGATGAGAGTTCAGTGGTACTAAAGAGGTACATGACTCGATAATCTGGAGAATGGTAGATGAGAGTTCAGTGGTACTAAAGGGGTACATGACTCGATAATCTGGAGAATGATGTTCAAACATAGTATTTCTTCAGGAACTTGCCGTTGACGGGCAACATGAGCAATTCTCCGTTCTGCTTAGCGAGGCGGTAGGCGCCGTTGGAGAACACGGTCTCGATGACAAATGGACCTTCCCATTTTGGCTGGAACTTACCGGTGGTCTTGTGAGTCATGACCATCGGCCTCCGGACTGCCAGAACAAGATCACCCACTTGGAATGTTCTGATTTTAACTTTTTTGTTGAAGGCTCCGGAGATGCGTGCTTGGTATAGCTCGATCCTTTGCTGAGCTAGGAGGCGCTTTTCATCTAAAGCCTCCAACTCTTGTAGTCGTCGTCGGTAGTTATCATCCGTCGTCAATTGATAAGTGAGGGCGACGCGGAGTGAGGGGATCTGAGTCAAGTATGCGTCGGCATTTTGGAGCGCCTCACTTAAAGCTGTGCAGACATCCTTTGAGAGCATGAGGAGTTCATATAAGGACAATTTGGCCGGGGTATTAGCTAATTGCGCTAAGATGTCGAAGTTGTAGGGCCTCTCCAGCCCCTGAGGTATCTCCTTCCGGAGGGACTTGTCGAAGCGAGTCTCCTTCGGCCTAGGCTTGTCGGTCGTCGAAGGCTGAACTGGTCCCGGAGCATCATTGGTAGTGGGCGGATGATCATCAGTCGCGCTTTCGGTCACCGGTTGGGCTTGTGTTCCAGATCGAGTAGTGACGGCCGAGACTTTCTCTTCTTCCGCCGAGGCAGTGCGGCAGGATCTGACTTTTTCACCTTTCCTTTTAGAAGGTGGAGCGGGCTGTGTTACCTCGTGGACTAGGTCCGGATGGACCCACATGACTTCTCCTCGTGATGTGGTGAGGGGTACTAGACTAGCAGCTTGATCGCGAGCAGACGGCAGATTAGTAATCTCCATTGTTGCCAGAGGGATGGGTATAACCCCGTCCTGAGTCTCTGTTGGAGGGAAGCTGCCGAATTATACGGACACCATGTTGGCTGCCATGGTTACCTCTTCCAAATCGATGGCCAGGGCGTTCGAATCGATAAGGTTTTGGATATACCATTTCAGTTGGTAGCAGTCGTGTGTAGCATGGTGGACGTAGCGATGGTAATGGCAGAACTTTGGGTTCTCCAGATCAGCCGGCCGAGGCTCCCGTCTTGGTGGAGGAAGCTGAATCCTATCTTCTGGTATAAGCATGTCTAAGATAGGCTTGACGTGGCCGTCTTCAAAGGAATAAGTGATTTGAGGCCATTGTTTGTCCGCTGGCTGTGGCTCGGGCTTCTGGGCTGTATCGGTCACCATAGCCTGCTTGCCTTTGTTGTCCCGGTTGTTGGAGGGGCTACCCCCATTGTCGTTGCTGGTGTTTGGACGCTTGCTCTTGTTCTCTCCCTCCGCGATATGCAACCCCAGTTGGCGAGCCTTCTTCAATCGTTCTTCAGCACTTGTAGCACTGATGATAAAAGCCTTCTAGTCCTTGAACTGACTTTCGCCCATCCAGAGACTAATCGTTGGAAGTAGTCTCTTTTGGCAAATTTCAATCAAAGAAGAGTTCGGGTTGCCAGATGGTAACTTTATTGCGGTTTGACGAAACCGCTCAATGTAATTTCTCGTCAGTTCTTTCTCTCCTTGAACGATGTCTATGAGGGTAGACATCGTAACGTCTTGCCCTACCTCATAGAACCTCTCCAAGAATAAGCGTTTGAAGCCAGCGAAGGAGTGGATGCAATTGTCTGGCAGGTTGCGGTACCAATCGAAGGCGGCTCCTTCCAATGCCCTAATGAATAACCGCATGAGGATAGCATCATCATGGGGCAGATGGTCGGTAGTGACCTCAAAGTAAGTGATGTATCGACTTGCTGAAGTCTTGCCATCATATGGGTTGATATTGAACGGCTTATATCTTGGCGGAAAGGGAACATCCCTCCATTCAGCAGGATATGGTTGCCGTATTCTGAGGTCTTGAGAGTTTTCTTGGGCGTGGAACATTGCTCGGAGTTCCTGAACCTCTCTTCTTACTTCTCGGGCCTCATCTGTCGTGGTAGGGGCCGTTATCTCGGGAGGATTATTGCCCTGGTTTGGCGCCGCTGAATTTGAATCTACGTTGATTGCGGGACCCGTGCTTGTCTGGCCAGGTGTCACTCCCTGCAGAGTAGGAAGTGTCGCTTTGATCTCGTCTACAGACTTGACCAAGGCATGCAATATGGCCTCCAACGTGTCGATGCGCTGGCGATCGCTGGAACCGCCTTGATTGCTGTCTGTCATGAATACCGTCTTCACATGAGGAGTGACGGAGGGAGTGGTGGAGGATGTACCCTCCGAGTCGTACCCATGCGTCGAGAAATCATCTGGATATGTGGGAATGTTCTCTTCAGGTTCGGACTCGGAAGGAACACTACCCCCAGCTTTGGAGCTTGCTTCGTCTAGAGAATCATGGATGTCCTCGGGGACATCAGCATCTGTTGTACCCGATGGAAGGGTTTTTTCTCGGGGTTCGTCTCCTTAAAATGTTGGATTATTGTGGACGTTCGGAGGAGTACTACCCCCAGCTCCTACGACCCTCAGGGTCGGGGACGATGAGCCTCCTGTTGTAGCAGATTTTGTCTTCGAACGGGTGTGTTGGTATACTCCGGTGGAGGGTAACCGTTTAGCCGACAACTTCTTAGCTGTAATGGCTGATATCTTTGGACTGGAGATGCTTGTCTTCTTCCCTCTCCCCTCGGCGGGGACCTTCTGAGCAGAATTGCAGGAGACAACAGGAGGTGCCTCATCTTCCGAGTTCGGGTGCTGTAGTCTGTGGAAGACGGACGGACGATCTTCCGTTACTGCCGCGTTGTTGCAGCAGCAGTTGACGATGATCTGGGTGCAGTGACGTCCATGTGAGGATTCTTTGCACGCCGAGGCCCCTTCTCTTTCCTTGCGCTTGTGGAGGATCGCCTCCCGCAGGTCAGAGGGACCACTCTGTCCGTTCGCCGCCGGGGATTGGACTTGAGCGGTTCTGTACAACTTCCCATCAGAGGCCCGTGTGATAATCAGCGGGACGCCCTGATAGTCAGAGGTTGGGGCAGCTGTCTGGGCTTGATGAGCCCGCGCTGCCCTAGACTTCTTCTTCCTAGCACTTGCGGGTGCATAATAGGAAGAGTCCAAGTTGGACATCACAGAGTCTGGCTTATCATCCAGAGAGTCATCAGGGTTCGGACCGTACGAGAGACGGTCGAAAACTGATCGAGAGGAGCATGGGGCAGATGCTATGCGGCTGGAAGCGGGAACCGTGTAGGCTGTCTGCATGCGGTTGCCTCCTGTTGTCGGGCGAGTTCTTATGCGGCTAGGGGTCACGACCGTACAGGCTGGCCGCATGCGATTGGCATCTGTGGCCGTATGGGTTTTCTGCAAACGATTGACTTTACTGGCCGCATGAGTCTCATCCATGCTGTCGGGAACTGTAGTCGCATAAGTTATGCGGCTGACAGAAGTAGCCGCATGAGTTTTCTTCATGCGGTTGGCGGATGTAGCCGCATGGGCTTTCTCCTTGCGGCTAATACTCTTCTGCGGTTCGGTCCGCGTAGAGTCCCTCTTTGTTCCTGCAAGTCCAGCATCATAATATTTTCTTCTGCCGGACTTGGGGACAGCAGAGTTGTCTACGATCTGAAGTTGGACCGCAGAAGAATCCTTCTCGCCGTCTTGAGCAGCAGAGGGCATCCCATCGAGGGCTTGAGGAGGAGCAAATGACTTCGGTCTCCATTCTTTGTGGGCCTTCGTGGTGCGGGTGCGCTTCTGGGCTGGGCCAGCGCTGCCTTCAGAGAGCATCTCTTCGAACGCCTGTTGGTCGAAGCGGACGACCATCTTCTTTTATATGGAGCCAAGTTTGGCTGCATCTGATTGCGTCACCAACTCCTCAGCCGTAGAGAAGTTAGTCCCCAGCAGAGTCGCCATCGTGTTTGCCATTGATTGTAAAAGAACAGAACAATTATCGGAGGACTGAACTTAGACTCACAATACAAACTCGCTCGTACAAAGAAAGCCTAGGGACGAAAACCTAGGTACAGCAGACTAAGTACGATTGTTTATTTTTGATTCTGGAGGGTGACGATAGAGGCTTGGGATAGCGACGGCCGCTCTGCCTTACTCCTTGGACGATCAGTATGTAGCCTTGGCTCGGGGAAGATCTGCTCGACGTTGATGAAGAAACGCTCTTCTTGCTCTCCTCGGATTGCTCTCCTGGCTTCTCTCTCTCTGTGATTATGAAGAAGAAAGGGGGAGCTCTCTCTGTGTAGATCTCTCTCTTCTTATTTTTTTTATTCTTTTGTTGCCGACCTCTCCTCTCTCTTTTTTTTTCAAGGGAATGATGCTGGCTATTTATAAGAGTGGGGGGTGATCATTAGGGTTTGCTAATGATTATCTGTTTGAAATGTCGGCGTTCCTTCATTCTATCTGAACCCTTGATCCTGATTATAGTGAATCTCGGCCATTAATGCGGATAGGATCGTATCTCATGAGCAATTAATGCTAGCTGCTTTAAATCCTCGTGATTGATTATGACAATGTCTGATTGCTCGCCACGTGTCCTATTAGCTTGATGATAAATGATATGCCCTGATCTCAGTAATTATGACGATGATGTCAAATATATTTGTTGAGATTCGGTTAAATCTCTTATTGATCCCATGCCACGTGTCTTAATTGTGAGTCCTGTCAGAGCCGCATAGGATTGACTATCCTCGAACCGCAGAGAGATACTCTTTGTAAGCCACATAGGACGATGCTTCATCGAGCCGCATATGCGTAATCTTTGTGAGCCGCATGAGCTGGTATTGTATTGGGCTGCAGGGAATATGTTTCCAGGGAGCCGTATGAGCTAGCATTGTATCGAACCGCATGGAATGGGTTCTCAGGGAGCCGCATATGACTGATTGCCACGTGGCAATCTGGGACTTCTGATGGATTTGGTCAGAGATTTTCTTCTTTTCCCGAGGAGTCAGTCATTATGGCAAGGCCAGTATGAAACTTTATGTCAGGGCCGCCACAGTGAATCGTGCTGGAACAATAAATGAGGCCACTCCTCAAACGACCAGCTGTACGAAAAGATCACACATGGCGTCCATCGAGCCGCATATGCCTTGCTGAACCGCATACGCTCCCGAGCCGCATGCGATTGAGAGTCTTCTTTGAACCGCATAGGGCCGCTCCTGGGTGGGCCGTATAAGCTTCTTATTCAGAGCCGCATGGATCATTATTCTAATATTTTCCATGCTTCTACAGGACCCCCTTCAAAGTTTTCAATTTTGTAAAAATTAGAATACTTTGAACAAGAAGCATGGCCCCGTTCATGCCGCATAGTATTTTTCTGTCTGCCTGAGCTTCCTAGCCGCATAAGTGCCTTAGCCGCATAAATTCATCTGGCTTCATAAACTTGTTGCCACGTGTCTTGAACACGTGTGCAAATCTTCATTAAGTGCCTTTGATTTGATTTAACGCCGTCTTTTGGGGGAGGATCCCAAGAGTCGGTTTTGCTTTGACCGAAGCGTTTTGCCTTTATTCTTTGGGGGCGGCACGTAATCCGAGGCATACTCCGAGACGTCTGTTCGTTTCGTGAGTCTTTTTTGCCTATAAATAGGAGTATTTAAGCCTCTTGGGGCTTTTCTTTACCTTCTCTCTTTGCTCTGATTCTCTATTTGCCGTCTTTGCTCTTCACCTTCTTCCTTTAGCAGCCGACAATGGCTTCCAAGAAAGCTGCAGCATCGAAGGCCGCTAAGGGTAAGGCAGTTGCTTCTACGGCGACTGCGGCGGCGAACGTAGTCGCCCCTCCGCCGGTCATTGCGCACTCCATCCATCCCGATGTCCATCTGTCTATCGCTGGTAAAAGATCGTCTGAAAACCCTAACTGTTGCCATGGCTCTGCTGCATACTTTATGCACAAGCCACGTATACGGGGCTTTATCGATGGGACTGTATGAGCCCTTCGTCTTATGGGGCCGCATGAACTTGTTATACTCGATCTGCGTTTGCATACGTGTTTTTGATTTGGGCCGCATAAGCGTTGCTCACTTTTTTTGAACCGCAGAAATTCGTCTGCTCACGTCAGCTCGCATGAATCTGACTCTGTAGGCGTGCTTGACTTGAACCGCATGGGTCTATAAGTTCGTCTGGACTTGAGTTGTATGAGCTCGGCTAACTCGGAGCCGCATGAGGCTATGATACACTGAACCGCATATACGTATCTAATGCTGAGCCGCATGAAGCTGTAACGAGCCGAGCCGTATAGGCTCAGATGACCTTTCCAATGCTTCTGTTTTTTGTTTTTGACTACCTTCTAACCTCGTTTCTTTCGTATTTTTCCAGTGAACTTGCCCGTAAATCCTGCTGGAGAGCTTATAGTGGGTTCGAATCAATTCGCCCTGGGCGTGCGTCTTGACGACTTAATTAGGCATGTATCGAATCAGTTCCCTACTGATGAGCCTTCGGAGAGGTTGAAGGCTATAGAGAATCAAACCCTTTATTACCTCCGTTCCATGATGAATACTGGGAAGTTGGATGGAAAATACCTGAAGCCTTTGTTCCTTTTTGGGGATGCTTTAACCATCAAGAATCCTCGGGTCTTAGAGATTTCTGAGAACTGGGATTTTTCTTTGGATGGGGTGGCAATCCATATTCCTCTCATGGAACGTCATTATCCTTTGTCATGGTTCAATATGGTGTTGCTAGACCGGAAGATGGTGTGTAACCTAACTCCCACTCAATCAGGGATGTTGATGGGCAACATCCATTATAATCCGAATATGAAGTCAGCGTATGCAGGTAAGGATTCCGTCCTCCGGTATATGATGGGTCTGGCCCCGGGCTCTTTTATGAATGTATACGGTCCCAATTTTACACTTACTCAAGCTGATACTTTCCTGAATCGGCTTGTTCGCAAGAAGTCTTATCCTGTTGGTAGGCTGGCATTGCCGAACTAGATAAACCCCACCTCTACGTGGGCCCAGTTGACTGCTTGGGTTCTACAAACTTATGGAGCATTCTTGCGGGAGGTGGAGCTTTACCATGCCATTCGGGGCACTTGTCACGGGCTTCCCATTAATAAACCACTGTTCGTAGCGCTCTTGGAGATGTACAGCCAGCGAACGGGGACATTCATTACACCAGTAGGGGAACTGGGGCTTGCTCTTCACGAGATGTATACTGTCTCTAAACTTCCATAGGGGAATGAGCCTTTCGAGGTGTATACCCCGTCGAATGAGGAGCTCGAGGCCTTGGACAGGCAACTCCCGGGTTTTGTTGCGGTGTATCGGGAGTTGTTGTGCCACCATAGTGCTTGTCATCAAATGGCTATAAAAACGACGGATAGCTCTGAGGGGACCGCTCCCCATACCACATCCTGGATTAATTATCTCTTTAGGGTTGATCCTTCTGGTGAAGTTACTCCCCGAGCCCCTCGAACGCATGCAGAGGTAAGGGATCTGATGTCCAATGTCAAAAAGTCGCGATCCAAGAGCGATATATTCGGGAGTCAAGCTGACTCTCTTAGTTATTTTTACTACGGGACCATACCACTGTCGGAGAAGGCGCTTCTGGCTGGATTTTTGATGATATGGCTACGGAACTGCGTTGTCTCAGGCAGAGCGGGCTCTATCGAGAGGATTGGTCGTCATTTCATCCTCCTTGCCGTTAAGCTAGTTTTCGGAGTTAGGCTGGCCCTCCTTCCTGCTATGGTATGCAGCATACATCATGGTCTGCGGACATTCTCGTCCAAGGTTATTGCTCGCAGGAAGACTTTGGATTTTGAGCGTGTAGAACTGCCATTTCACTACCTAATGGGGTGGTTGGCGATGCACTATAAGTCTTTGCTAGGACCTGGGATAGCGGAAGATGCTACGGCCGAGGACGCTTTCCTCTTCAAATGCCATCACCGGTCTTGGGAATGCAATACTATGCCAGCTTGTCGGAGGGCATTGGCGAGAGTGGATGGGTGTGATCTCTTTGTGTCTGTTCCTCCTTTTTCTGATGAGGAAGTGAGGAAGGTACACCTTGATGGTGCTGGACCTTCTCATTTTCTGTCTCCGGATATGCTTGCTTGGTTGTGCAATATCCGCCCCGCACATCTGGTTTATCGCAACCGGGATAATGTGTACTTGGAGCCTTACCTACCCAGTAGGTTTTCCCGTCAATTTGGTTATAGCCAGTTGTTCCTTGATTGTCCCAACCCTTGTTTGGGTTTTGAAGGTAGCGTTCTTGACGGCGTCCGAGCGTGGAATTATTATGACGCTTATCATACTCGGGCCAGCGTCTCGGTTCCCGATGCCAAGGCGCCGAGGGAAATTTTGTACGTGGCCGCTTTGTATCACGTTATGGCGAACAAGCCTCCTGTTAACTTCGATCCGAGTACCAGCTTCATCGTAGGTACTGGTTTAGAGGAAAAGCCTAAGAGGGCTAAGGCTAGAAAGCAACTGGCACTCCAGATTCCTCTCCCTGAATCAGAACCTTCCGAGTCGGCTGAGGAGGAGGATGATAGCAAAGACTTCCTTTCTGGTGGGGATGAAGAAGTGGCGGATCAACCGCTTCCCCTACTTGATGAATCGGCGAAAGATCCGCCGCTTACTACACAAGAGGGAGCAGTGAGAGAAGAACACCCTTCAGCTGTATCTGGTCCATCGCGTAAATGGGTCAGATACGAATCTTCTGACAGTAGAGCAACCTTTTCCGTGAAGAGAGCTGCTGTTAGGTCTCGTGGGACACCTATTACCGAGAAGGGTGAAGGTGCAGACGATGTTCTGAAGGTAAGTCCAAGTCGGAGTTATATCTTTGTTGTAGCTTTCTTTCCTCTCGGGGATATGACTTGATCATTTTTCTTTATAGGCGTCTGACGAACCAGGCTCTCCTGAACCATCTGCTGCCTCAGTAGTTGATCCGGCCCTTGCCGCTTTGATTAGCGACATGTGTGCCGCGGTCCTCTCTGCGGGGGCTCTCTCAGCGGCGGCTAAGGACTCCCAAGCTGCTGAGGCCCCAGCCCGGGGTGACGAAAGTTTCCTTGGGCCCGTCTCCGAGATTTCTGAACTTCAGCGAGATGACGCCGTCCTCGGTGCATCCCCTTCCGAGGATGCAAGGGCGGATGAGTCTTTTATTCCTGACTCGGAGGCTGTTGGTGAAGAGGTTGTGATGGCTATAGGCGAACCTCAGCCTCCACATTCCTCCACTGGTAAGCTGAGCCACATATTGACCACCGAGGGGGCTTATTTGCTCTATCAGCATATCCTTCGGGTTAAGTCGATTCATGGTTGCCTTAGCCGTACAGGTCCTGACCCTTTATCTCCTGCCGTTGATGTTCTTGGGGAAGGCCCGGTCCACCGTGATCAGGGGGAAAGGAGCGTTTCCTCTCCTTCGTTATCGCATGTTGAGGGACATCCTGCCAGCTCTGGGCAGATGGGGATGGAGTTGGTGCTGGCCCCGGCCTCGTCTTCGGCTGCTTATACGGCTCCGGAGATTGACTTCTCGACCCTGCCGAGCATCCAAATTCTGCGGGCCGCTGAAGAGAAATTGACAGATGTTCAATCGTCCTTCCGTGCGGAGTTGGTTTCTCTTGTGGCAGGAGTGGCAGATTCCGTTGCGTCTTCTTTCGTGCTACCAGCCACACTCCCGTTGACACCGGTTTCTTCGGAGGCTCTGAACGAGGTGACGCAGGATGTGGTCGACAGCTTCTATCGCCACTTAGGGAGGGGTGTAAACACTGCCGTGGAACGGGGGGTCCCTTTTTCTCTGTCTCTACCGGGAGCTCGGGGCCAAATTGACACTCTGAAGGGTCTTCCTGGCGGGCTGGGATTAGCAGCGCTCCTGGAGCCTAAGTTGACAGAGGCTGATCAGCTTGTGACCCAACTGCTGGCAGTGCGGCAGGCTGGCTTGCCCGCCGCGACTGAACGGGAGCGGAGCTTCCTGGTCGCCGCTAGGGACATGATTAAGCTCGCTCGGGAAACTGCCGGACCGGCTGTGCAGGAGGACCTTGACAAGTTCTCCGTCTCTTATGACCGACTAGGTCGTCGGAGTCAGGCTTGTAGAGCCCGGGAAGAATCTGCCTCTCGTGGAGTAGCTGATACGAAGAAGCGGATTCTCGCACTCCAGAAGGAGTTGGCCTTCTTAGAGTCAGAGCGGGAGGCTGCTCGTGCAGAACAAGAGTTGATTGCTCGAGAGACCGAGAGGATTTCCCGATCCTCTGTCAACCTGGAGCGGGCCTTCAAGAAGTTTGAGGATAACTGGCGAGCCCATGCTCATCTGGAGGATGCGGCGGTGTTGAATCAGGAAGCGGAGCGCCGAGCCAGACAGAAGCTTGAGCGGTCAGTTGCCTTGATAAAGGACCGTCTTACGGCGTTATGTGTTCCAGAGCAGTGATCGGCTTTCTGTGTTCTTCTTCTTCTCTCTTTCTCTCTTTTTTTTTCTTTTTAATTTTTGCAAGGGGGTGTGATCCCTGCTGATGTAGCCTTTTGATTTTTGAATAAATGAGCATGTTTCAACTCATCTTTTCTTTCTTGCACTTGCGGTGTTTATAGAATTTGGACTTACTGGGGGATTTATTTGTGGACCTGTTATCCTAGGCGTACCTTGGTTTTAGGTACGGATAACAGTTTAGATAGGATGTCCGGGACAGCCACGGCAAAATGGTCATGGATGTTCTCGGTACTGGGGGAAGGAATGCCGTAGAGCAGCTGGGCTCCCGGGGCATGGTAAGATGGTGGATTTATGCTAAGAAGCTTAGCGAATGAATATTTGTGGACCTATTACCCTTGGCGTACCCTAGCTCAGGATGCGGATAATGGGGTGAAAGGGAACCGATCACATTTGCTCAGAGGTTATGATGACATGGCAAACATGAAGGTTTTATCGTAAAATCTTCCTGCTCAGCGGTAATGAAAACATGGCAGGAGAGACTTTACGAAAGCTGTTTGTGGTCAACAGAGGACATTTGTGGTCAACAGAGGACATTTGTGGTCAACAGAGGACATTTGTGGTCAACAGGGGACATTTGTGGACCTATTATCCTTGTCATACTCTGGTTGTGGGTACAGATAATAGGTTAAAATAGGATCGACATACTTGCTCAGAGGTAATGTGGACGTGGCAAATATGACGATTTCTTCGACGGAGCCTTCCCACTCAGAGGTAGTGAGGACATGGCAGGAGTGGGCTCAATGAAGATTGGGTACATAGAACGACTCAGAGGTAGGAGAACGTGGAAGTTCTATGCGAGGGGGCGGTTTGTTTTTGGTGGAAGTGAAGACGACTCAGAGGTAATGAGGACATGGTCGTTTCGGAAATTGGTGGATCGACTACCCTTTTTGTGCACTGGGAGTGCGGGTAGTGAATCCTGAGGGAGGATCTCTGCCAGGAAGAAAGTTCAGGGGTATAATCATACTTGACTTACTATCTGAAAGAGTGACCGGAATGTAAGTTCAGAGGCACCAGCTGGTACATAACTTGGTAATTTGGACTATTGAGGGAGTGAGAGTTCAGCGGCACCAGCGGGTGCATGGCTCGATAATCTGAAATAGGGTGGATGAGAGTTCAGTGGTACTAAAGAGGTACATGACTCGATAATCTGAAGAATGGTAGATGAGAGTTCAGTGGTACTAAAGGGGTACATGACTCGATAATCTGGAGAATGATGTTCAAACATAGTATTTCTTCAGGAACTTGCCGTTGACGGGCAACATAAGCAATTCTCCGTTCTGCTTAGCGAGGCGGTAGACGCCGTTGGAGAACACGGTCTCGATGACAAATGGACCCTCCCATTTTGGCTGGAACTTACCGGTGGTCTTGTGAGTCATGACCATCGGCCTCCGGACTGCCAGAACAAGATCACCCACTTGGAATGTTCTGATTTTAACTTTCTTGTTGAAGGCTCCGGAGATGCGTGCTTGGTATAGCTCGATCCTTTGCTGAGCTAGGAGGCACTTTTCATCTAAAGCCTCCAACTCTTGTAGTCGTCGTCGGTAGTTATCATCCGTCGTCAATTGATAAGTGAGGGCGACGCAGAGTGAGGGGATCTGAGTCAAGTATGCGTCGGCATTTTGGAGCGCCTCACTTAAAGCTGTGCAGACATCCTTTGAGAGCCTGAAGAGTTCATATAAGGACAATTTGGCCGGGGTATTAGCTAATTGTGCTAAGATGTCGAAGTTGTAGGGCCTCTCCAGCCCCTGAGGTATCTCCTTCCGGAGGGACTTGTCGAAGCGAGTCTCCTTCGGCCTAGGCTTGTCGGTCGTCGAAGGTTGAACCGGTCCCGGAGCATCATTGGTAGTGGGCGGATGATCATCAGTCGCGCTTTCGGTCACCGGTTGGGCTTGTGTTCCAGATCGAGTAGTGACGGCCGAGACTTCCTCTTCTTCCGCCGAGGCAGTGCGGCAGGATCTGACTTTTTCACCTTTCCTTTTAGAAGGTGGAGAGGGCTGGGTTACCTCGTGGACTAGGTCCGGATGGACCCACATGACTTCCCCTCGTGATGTGGTGAGGGGTACTAGACCAGCAGCTTGATCGCGAGCAGACGGCAGATTAGTAATCTCCATTATTGCCAGAGGGATGGGTATAACCCCGTCCTGAGTCTCTGTTGGAGGGAAGCTGCCGAATTGTACGGACACCATGTTGGCTGCCATGGTTACCTCTTCGAAATCGATGGCCAGGGCGTTCGAATCGATAAGGTTTTGGATATACCGTTTCAGTTGGTAGCAGTCGTGTGTAGCATGGTGGACGTAGCGATGGTAATGGCAGAACTTTGGGTTCTCCAGATCAGCCGACCGAGGCTCCCATCTTGGTGGAGGAAGCTGAATCCTATCTCCTTGTATAAGCATGTCCAAGATAGGCTTGACGTGGCCGTCTTCAAAGGAATAAGTGATTTGAGGCCATTGTTTGTCCGCTGGCTGTGGCTCGGGCTTCTGGGCTGTATCGGTCACCATAGCCTGCTTGCCTTTGTTGTCCCGGTTGTTGGAGGGGCTACCCCCATTGTCGTTGCTGGTGTTGGGACGCTTGCTCTTGTTCTCTCCCTCCGAGATATGTAACCCCAGTTGGCGAGCCTTCTTCAATCGTTCTTCAGCACTTGTAGCACTGATGATAAAAGCCTTCCAGTCCTTGAACTGACTTTCGCCCATCCAGAGACTAATCGTTGGAAGTAGTCTCTTTTGGCAAATTTCAATCAAAGAAGAGTCCGGGTTGCCAGATGGTAACTTCATTGCGGTTTGACGAAACCGCTCAATGTAATTTCTCATCAGTTCTTTCTCTCCTTGAACGACGTCCATGAGGGTAGACATCGTAACGTCTTGCCCTACCTCATAGAACCTCTCCAAGAACAAGCGTTTGAAGCCAGCGAAGGAGTGGATGCAATTGTCTGGCAGGTTGCGGTACCAATCGAAGGCGACTCCTTCCAATGCCCCAATGAATAACCGCGTGAGGATAGCATCATCATGGGGCAGATGGTCGGTAGTGACCTCAAAGTAAGTGATGTATCGACTTGCTAAAGTCTTGCCATCATATGGGTTGATATTGAACGGCTTATATCTTGGCGGAAAGGGAACATCCCTCCATTCAGCAGGATATGGTTGCCGTATTCTGAGGTCTTGAGAGTTTTCTCGGGCGTGGAATATTGCTCGGAGTTCCTGAACCTCTCTTCTTACTTCTCGGGCCTCATCTGTCACGGTAGGGGCCGTTATCTCGGAAGGATTATTGCCCTGGTTTGGCGCCGCTGAATTTGAATCTACGTTGATTGTGGGACCCGTGCTTGTCTGGCCAGGTGTCACTCCCTGCAGAGTAGGAAGTGCCGCTTTGATCTCGTCTACAGACTTGACCAAGGCATGCAATATGGCCTCCAATGTGTCGATGCGCTGGCGATCGCTGGAACCGCCTTGATTGCTGTCTGTCATGAATATCGTCTTCACATGAGGAGTGACGGAGGGAGTGGTGGAGGATGTACCCTCCGAGTCGTACCCATGCATCGAGAAATCATCTAGATATGTGGGATGTTCTCTTCAGGTTCGGACTCGGAAGGAACACTACCCCCAGCTTCGGAGCTTGCTTCGTCTAGAGAATCATGGATGTCCTCGGGGACATCAGCATCTGTTGTACCCGATGGGAGGGTTGTTTCTCGGGGTTCGTCTCCTTGAAACGTTAGATTATTGTGGACGTTCGGAGGAGTACTACCCCCAGCTCCTACGACCCTCAGGGTCGGGGACGATGAGCCTCCTGTTGCAACAGATTTTGTCTTCGAACGGGTGTGTTGGTATACTCCGGTGGAGGGTAACCGTTTAGCCGACAACTTCTTAGCTGTAATGGCTGATATCTTTGGACTGGAGATGCTTGTCTTCTTCCCTCTCCCCTCGGCGGGGACCTTCTGAGCGGAATTGCAGGAGACAACAGGAGGTGCCTCATCTTCTGAGTTCGGTTGCTGTAGTCTGTGGAAGACGGACGGACGATCTTCCGTTACTGCCGCGTTGTTGCAGCAGCAGTTGACGATGATCTGGGTGCAGTGACGTCCATGTGAGGATTCTTTGCACGCCGAGGCCCCTTCTCTTTCCTTGCGCTTGTGGAGGATCGCCTCCCGCAGGTCAGAGGGACCACTCTGTCCGTTTGCCGCCGGGGATTGGACTTGAGCGGTTCTGTACAACTTCCCATCAGAGGCCCGTGTGATAATCAGCGGGACGCCCTGATAGTCAGAGGTTGGGGCAGCTGTCTGGGCTTGATGAGCCCGCGCTGCCCTAGACTTCTTCTTTCTAGCACTTGCGGGTGCATAATTGGAAGAGTCCAAGTTGGACATCACAGAGTCTGGCTTATCATCCAGAGAGTCATCAGGGTTCGGACCGTACGAGAGACGGTCGAAAACTGATCGAGAGGAGCATGGGGTAGATGCTATGCGGCTGGGAGCGGGAATCGTGCAGGCTGTCTGCATGCGGTTGTCTCCTGTTGTCGGGCGAGTTCTTATGCGGCTAGGGGTCACGACCGTGCAGGCTGGCCGCATGCGGTTGGCATCTGTGGCCGCATGGGTTTTCTGTAAACGATTGACTTTACTGGCTGCATGAGTCTCATCCATGCTGTCGGGAACTGTAGTCGCATAAGTTATGCGGATGACAGAAGTAGCCGCATGAGTTTTCTTCATGCGGTTGGCGGATGTAGCCGCATAGGCTTTCTCCTTGCGGCTAATACTCTTCTGCGGTTTGGTCCGCGTAGAGTCCCTCTTTGTTCCTGCAAGTCCAGCATCATAATATTTTCTTTTGCCGGACTTGGGGACAGCAGAGTTGTCTACGATCTGAAGTGGGACCGCAGGAGAATCCTTCTCGCCGTCTTGAGCAGCAGAGGGCATCCCATCGAGGGCTTGAGGAGGAGCAAATAACTTTGGTCTCCATTCTTTGCGGGCCTTCGTGGTGCGGGTGCGCTTCTAGGCCGGGCCAGCGCTGCCTTCAGAGAGCATCTCTTCGAACGCCTGTTGGTCGAAGCGGACGACCATCTTCTTTTGTGTGGAGCCAAGTTTGGCTGTATCTGATTGCGTCACCAACTCCTCAGCCGTGGAGAAGTTAGTCCCCAGCAGAGTCGCCATCATGTTTGCCATTGATTGTAAAAGAACAGAACAATTATCGGAGGACTGAACTTAGACTCACAATACAAACTCACTCGTACAAAGAAAGCCTAGGGACGAAAACCTAGGTACAGCAGACTAAGTACGATTGTTTATTTTTGATTCTGGGGGGTGACGATAGAGGCTCGAGAAAGCGACGGCCGCTCTGCCTTACTCCTTGGACGATCAGTATGTAGCCTTGGCTCGGGGAAGATCTGCTCGACGTTGATGAAGAAACGCTCTTCTTGCTCTCCTCGGATTGCTCTCCTGGCTTCTCTCTCTCTGTGATTATGAAGAAGAAAGGGGGAGCGCTCTCTGTGTAGATCTCTCTCTTCTTATTTTTTTTATTCTTTTGTTGCCGACCTCTCCTCTCTTTTTTTTTTCAAGGGAATGATGCTGGCTATTTATAAGAGTGGGGGGTGATCATTAGGGTTTGCTAATGATTATCTGTTTGAAATGTCGGCGCTCCTTCATTCTATCTGAACCTTTGATCCTGATTACAGTGAATCTCGGCCATTAACGCGGATAGCATCGTATCTCATGAGCAATTAATGCTAGCTGCTTTAAATCCTCGTGATTGATTATGCCAATGTCTGATTGCTCGCCACGTGTCCCATTAGCTTGATGATAAATGATATGCCCTGATCTCAGTAATTATGACGATGATGTCAAATATATTTATTGAGATTCGGTTAAATCTCTTATTGATCCCATGCCACGTGTCTTAATTGTGAGTCCTGTCAGAGCCACATAGGATTGACTATCCTCGAACCGCAGTAGATACTCTTTGTAAGCCACATAGGACGATGCTTCATCGAGCCGTATATGCGTAATATTTGTGAGCCGCATGAGCTGGTGTTGTATTGGGCCGCAGGGAATATGTTCCCAGGGAGCCGCATGAGCTAGCGTTGTATCGAACCGCATGGAACGGGTTCTCAGGGAGCCGCATATGACTGATTGCCACGTAGCAATCTGGGACTTCTGACGGATTTGGTGAGAGATTTTCTTCTTTTCCCGAGGAGTCAGTCATTATGGCAAGGCCAGTATGAAACTTTATGTCAGGGCCGTCACAGTGAATCGTGCTGGAACAATAAATGAGGCCACTCCTCAAACGACCAGCTGTAGGGAAAGATCACACATGGCGTCTATCGAGCCGCATATGCCTTGCTGAACCGCATACGCTCCCGAGCCGCATGCGATTGAGAGTCTTCTTTGAACCGCATAGGGCCGCTCCTAGGTGGGCCGCATAAGCTTCTTACTCAGAGCCGCATGGATCATTATTCTAATATTTTCTATGCTTCTACAATCAGTTCATCGGTTAGGGGACCAGCCCCAGTACCAGTCCAGCAGCAGTTTCCATCCCCGAGGCCGTTGCCGACGCAGGCCCAAGCTTTTCGACAGCAAAGGCCTCAGCAGTATGCCCAGGCCCAAGCTCAGATCCAGAACCGGCAGAGGAGATTCCAGCAGCAGGGACCTCAGCAGTTTGCTCTAGCCCAGGCTCAGGTCCAGATCGGCAGAGAGGTATCTGCATCATATTGTCTTGCTTTCCTGCCGTCATTATGCGGGGTATATGTTGTATTTCCGGTATCCAAAATACGACGGTATGTCCCGGACCCGAGCCATATCCTAGATCATTCGAAAATGGTTATTGGTACCAACCTTTTCGTAGGAGGAGAGGCCCGTGTCCATGTTTGACCGAAGAGATAGACCCTCAAGAGCCAGGCTATCTGTTTAGTCTGTGTTGCTTGAGTTTATCCCTCTTTGGGAGAGTCAAACGTGAGAGCGTGAGGATGATATCCGATCGCGTTATCTCGGCTAGTTTGGCTCGTAAGGCGTAATATCTTCCTTATGCCTTACGCTTCGAATCTTTGCTTGCATGAATGACTGTATGATTTGTTGGTAGTTATAGATTGTTTGTGATAGTGTAGCTTGTCCTTACATCTCTAGCCTCTAGATTAAATTCTGAGGACAGAATTCTTTTAAGGTGGGTAGAGTTGTAATGTCCGTGGTTCGTATCACGTATTGGGAATACGTGTACGTATTTCGGACTCGTATTTTTGGTTTGTCATAATTAGTTAGCCTTGGATTTTTATTTTGCATGTTGCATTAGCATGGTTCATCATGGCATTGCATTGGCTTGGTTTGGTTCGGTTTAGTGGGTTTGGCTTGGTTTGGTTTTATGTGGAGAACCACTCCCACCTACCACCACCACTACCATTTATTAACCCTTCTCCTTTCTCTCTCTTCATTTTATCATCTTCTCCACCATTACTTCCTTACCTACCAAAGAGAGGAAGAGAGAGGTCTAGGCAAGTGCAACTTGCTTCATGGAGGAACTCCAATTTTATTGTTTCATTCTCTTCCTTACAGCATTTTAACTTACTTTAGAACTTGGCATTTTCACTTTCCATGGCTAGATTCTTTTAGATCTAAGTTTACTTTATTTTCGGATTTCTTGGGTTTTGATCTACTTAATCCTGTTATTTCTGAGTTTTGAGGGTTCTATGTTGTAGAGAATTTTATTCTACCCAATTTTGACCTTTGAAAAGTTGGATTTGGACTTATTTTGACCAAGTTATGGATTTTTAAAGCTTTGGGTTCAAACCATGGAGTTCTTGCTGATTTGGAGAAGACAGTGAGCAGTGCGCGCGAGCTTTTTAGCTTGCGCCACTGAGCTGCGCGCGCTCTTTAGCACAGCGCAGTCTGACTCATACGCTGCCTTTTGGAAGCGTATGTCTTGCATACGCTGCCTTGATGAGGAGTCGTATGGACCTCATACGCTGCCTTGAAGAGGAGTCGTATGGAGTACATATGCTGCCTTTTGGAAGCGTATGACTTGAGCTTAGCCTGACTTGAGCGTAGCCTGACTTTAGCGTAGCCTGACTTGAGCGTAGCCTGACTTGAGCGTGGCCTGACTTGAGCGTAGCCTGACTTGAGCGTGGCCTGACTTGAGCGTAGCCTGACTTGAGCGTAGCCTGACTTGAGTGCAGCCTGACTCAGGCGCAACCTGATGTTTAGGCGCAACTGGACCTGGCCCTACTTACCCTGGATCTTCTATAGCCCTGTATATTGATATTTATTTAGATATTTTACGCCCATTTTATATCCTTACGCCTTTTGTCATGAACTTGATTTTACTTAATATGTTTGGAATGACAATTATACATGGCATGCTGTGACTAGTGAACCTGACATGACTTGATAGTGGCCGTCATGGCACACTTCTGACAAGTACACTTGGCATAATAACCTGACATGACCAGATAGTGGCCCGTCATGGCGCACTCCTGACAAGTACACTTGACATAATAACCTGACATGACCTGATAGTGGCCCGTCGTGGCGCACTCCTGACAAGTACACTTGGTATGATAACCTGACATGATTATCTCGAATAGCTGTTGCGACGGCTACCTGACATGACATGACCTGTACAATTAATCTGGACACCGTGGGTGATTGTGTTTGTACAAATGAACCCGTCTTGTCTTGCATCATGTCTAGGACATGAATCCTTGGTTTCCCACGGTCAGGGATTCATACTGAATATGGCTAGGATTAATGACTAGATTGATCAAGTAGTTCATGGAGAGACTTTCCCAGTTACCTGTTGCCCCTTTGATCCCGACCTTATATATATATATACATGGGATTTGTTGCTATCCGTCGAGATGAGCGCACTTCCAGCCCGCCGTCGAGTGTGGTACCTTAGGACACATGTATCTTACTACAGTGTGTCTGCTATATCATGCTATCTTTTTCCTTTTCTTTGCTGGGGTCACTCAGGTAGCAGCAGGCGGGTAACTGGACTTGGAAGAATCTCACTGCATCTTGCTAGTAACTAGGCCTGTGATAACCCTAGTTAGTTAAAGTATCAAGCCGTACTTATTGCTTGGCCGTAAAATGTTGGATGGGATTTGCCAGTCCATTCTTGTCTTGATTTTGGTACAAGATTGTTACATGTCCTGAATCCTTATTTTATCTTGCCGATAAATGGTGGGAAAATCTAAGTTCTGTTCAGACGAAGGGTTACAACCCCGGTCCTTGTTTGGTTTACGGGTTGTAACCTGGCTATCTGAACAGTCCCATGGTTATCCCATCGTATATCACCCTGTTATGCTTTTTTTTCTTAACTCCTGTCTTATTTATTACTTTATGGTTATTTGTGCTAATTGCTGGTTTTAGTTCCTAAGTGAAGCCTCCTTTGTGGCACTTGCTCTTTCTGGGGTCTGACCCAGCTGGTTTTGTATGGCCAGATTGCGGAGCAGCTCCCGAGGATCTACCGGTTTTCCTGCCACATGGTGACCACTAGACAGAATCCTGGCAACGAGTGGGTTATTTTTGGCTCTCCCACTTTTTTGTAAAATTATTCTTTTGAGGCGTTTAGCCGCCGAGCAAGTGTTAGCTCGTGTACATTTTACTTACTGTCTACCTACGGGCTGTAACATGATTGGCAACCTAGGATTGATCATGTATGACTAAACTCTTGCTAGTCCTCACATTTCGTAACGACTAGCTTCATGATCAGCTGAATATGTAATGTTTGGGACGCCTTACTGTTGTATTGGTGATCTTACATCTTGTAACTCTATTTACTTGCTTGTGATTGAGACACTAGGCTTGTTATTGACCATAAGAGACTGTTGGCTTGTAGATAAACCCTTATATATCTAGACAGCCGTGACCGTATAATGGAGTGGATCCCATTTTATTATACGTAGCTGGCTATGTCTGCCCCCGCTCTCCAGTATTCTGGTTCTGTGGCGTGACAGTCTACTTATTGCCTAGAAGCGCAGTGATCTCAAAGCCTCGCTAGAAGTGTAGCTTGCATAGAAGCGCATTCCTACAGGGTGACGTGGTTCCATGTGGCCAGACGGGTGTTTATGTCCTATTCTACTACACCAAATTGTCCAATTTATAATGGGTCTTTCTTTTAGTTTCTAACGGACTTAACATGTTACAAATTAATAACTCATTGAAACAGCTGTTATTGTCTATAGTCCGTTACAAATATACTCCCACTCCCCCAAAATTATTAATTATTGGTTAAAAAAATGGTGCATCCGTTACCAATATGCTTCCTCCCCCCATTATTGGTAAAATTTTTGTGCACATCTAAATTTATTTGGCGCCATAGTTCCCCCTAAATTCATTATTCACCATCGCTTTTCTTCTCTCTCATCCACAAATGCCCTCAAATTTCATTATATACACCATACTCATCAATTCTCCCCACTCTTATTCAAAAAATTCACAAACAAAATGTACACGATGACTCTCCAATTCCCCTAACTGAGTCGTTGACTGCGATGAGTCGTCCACCTGTGATGAGTCCTTTGAAGCTTTAATGGCATCCAACTGCGATGAGTCGACTATCCAACAACCTCGGAGGATCGATTCTTTGCTTCCAACGTCATATACGGAACGATGATCTCATAGTGAGTCGTCGGCTGTCTAACAACCCCTCTGTTTCTTTTGCTTTAATTTAGGAATTCAGTTTTTATTCTATTGAAGTATATAATTATATAGTTATCAAGGTTCTCATATGTTTGGAAATGTTAGCATGGTTTGTCAATTCTATTACTAATTTGGATATATGATGCGTGTAAGAAACCCAAGTTTTGGGTTTTTTCTATTTTCTGATCACTGTTGAGCAAAGTGGGAAAATCAAAACCCTAGATTTTGGGTTTTTTTTTTTCTAGTCTATTATCTCAATTCAATTTTACTTATCAAAATTACTAAGAAAATTGGATATTTCATATAGAGGATCAGTTTAGAGATTTATTTCAATTCTCTACGCCATTCAATGTCTTGGAAATATTTTATTAAGAGGATCAGTTTAAAGATTTATTGCTACCATGAAAGCAAATTTTGACTGACTTTATAAGCTGCATTTTTCTGTAATGTTAAATTACAAAAAATTATATTTCTAATATTCTAAATATCAATTATATTTATTCCAATTGCTGGAATAGACATGATAAAGAACAAAATTCCTTGTGGAGCCATATCACAAATGCTTGTATCATTTAACAAGCATGTATGTCTGCCGTTGGAGTCTAAATTTTAGACCTGGATGGATGCAGATGGAAAACAAATTCTTATTCCTTTTTGGATGTTGAATTTCCTAAGGTCGTTCGCATTAGGTGTTTGTTTAAATTGCTTAACTGTCTCATATATTCATAATTTTATTCATTGAAGGATATCGTTTGGCTAGTATGGGTGAGCACTACCCTAATTTATATGAGTGTTACGTAGAGTATTTGTCATGAAAATTTTGTCAATTCTTTTATATGAATGTAAGTGACCACATCTTGCTTATATGTGAGTGAGCACTACCCCATATTGCTTACATGCTAATCTTATTTGTAGGTAAGTTACCTCATAAATTGTGGCATGTGGATATGTTTGCACCCGACATCTTTAGCGCCATCTAAGGTGCCTTGATACATAGGCAGAGGTATGTGTTTGGTGCATATTGATCCTTGGTCCTCCTAGATTTATCTCAACTTGTTATTTGAAATGCATAAACTCTTAGTTTCTTTCTGATTCAATGCTGCACTAGTATGCTAATATGTATGTCAAATTAATCTAAGTTGTTAATATATTATGTGACAGGAAGGTGCCTACATTTACCATTGTTGTGTCTAGCACCATAGCGTATACGGTGTACTTTATTGTATTAGCTGAGGTTGCCTGGTTTAGTGCCAAGGATTATCATATCAAAGGGTGCATTTCATTCATCACCTCATGATGAAATTTATATATGTTTGATATACTATTTTTTTATGCACTTGAATATTTGTAAAAAGATTTTTTTTGCTCTATTGCTAATGTAGAATATAAATTGGAAAACAAGTTTTCATGCATGCACGGTAAGAGATGTTATTCAGGCATTAAGAAACAATGAAGTAATTGCCTTTGTGTTTGGGCTATGAAGTAATAGGCAACACTTTTGTAGTCAATATAAACATGTTTCATTCACTTCTATGATAATTTTAATTTTAATTTTGGTGCGGTGTGGATCTTTTCTCATAAGGAATTGAGCTTGCAAAGATCCGTTAAGTTACATAATATCTAGTTATTGATTGAACTGGTACTTGGTATTGGAAACAAAAATTTTGGTTTGGCCCAAATGCACACTATGGCACTATAGTGAGACTTCGTGCTTGCATCATGGAGGTTACGGCTCCTGCAATAACCTACAAATATTGGAGATAAGGTTGCATACATCTCGCCTAACCCTATGGGAGTCTCAAGATGCCCTTTTGATTTTTTTTACTATCAAACTTTTGATGGTTTTTGTATACCTAAATTTAACCTAAATACTATAGTTGGTCAAAGATTGGACCAAACCATCATATTTATTCTATTAAAATAATTATAAAAAGAATGACTAAAACTACAAACCAAAAATCCAGCTTTCCAAAAATCCAGCTTTCCAAAATAATTATAAAATAAATATCATATTCAAAAAAGAATCAGCCACGCCTCTCCTCTGATGGCGTCCATCAACTGCACCACCTTCTTCCTTCTCCTGTGCTCCCATCTCCTGCTCCTCTTCCTCCTCCATAGTTGATTTACTACTCTTTCCTCTGTTCTCCATCCTTGCCCATCTTTGCTCTCTGTTCTCTGTTTTCATTTTCCTTCTTCCTTCTCTGTTCTCCTTTTATTGTTCTATTTTCTCTTGTTCTCTTTTATTTTCCTCTCGTCAATTCAATGCCATGGATAGCTCAACATCTACATATGAAGATGTCTTGTTGAAATTGTCTTCATTGCTCTCTTCCACTTCTATTGATCCAGACTCCACTGCCAAATCCTCATCATGCAATCCTCAAGCCGATTGGCAATTATATATCTTCTTCAATATTATGTCCAAGAAAAACTATCCAACCCACATAATTTCCTCTACCATTCCCAAAATTTGGAAATGCAAGAAGCCTGTCAAAGTATCAGAGTATCATGAAGGTTCCTTCTCTGCTAAATTCACTTCGCTGGAGGATCTAGAGTATGTTGTTGCAAATGGACCATGGAAGTTCAATCATCATTTGCTCATCATTGAAAGGTGTTATTCCAATAAACCACCAAGCGAGTACATGTTTGAAGAATGTGATTTCTGGGTGCAACTGCATGGTATACCAGTCAACCTTCTCACCATTGATTACATCTCATTATTGGCTTCTCGGATTGGTACAATCCATCCTCCATCAGTAGCAGATGCATGTAAGTGGATTCTATTTGCCAGAATTAAGATTTCTATTGATATTACTAAGCCTCTTCTCAGAAATCTGAAAGTTATTTTGTGCAATAACAAGGAATGCACTGTTTTATTGAAGTATGAACGCCTTCCTAAATTCTGTCAGTTTTGTGGCTGCCTGGGTCACAGCATCAAAAAATGCAGCGTCCATATGGAGTACACCACTATGATGAATGATTCCTAGACTATTGATCAAAAGGCTCAGTTTCAAACTTTACTTGATAAACGCCTTGACTTCTCCATATGTGTCACTCATGCTGATAGATTCAAATCTAAGTCTAAACGCATGGATCCTTCAAATCTCCAATCATCCATTCCTCCTGAGTTAACACAGGATCCCCCTAACAACAATGATCATCCACCATCCACATTAATTCGTCCTCCAGACATGGAAATGACCATAGATCAGTCTTCTACAAATCCTCGTCCAATTACATCTACCATAGATACTGCTATCAACACCACCATTCATTCCTCAGTTTCATCTCCGATTACAGTTATAGTTCCGGAGGAAGTTACATCTCCGTCAAAGGATCCCTCAGGACAGGGTTACAATCAGTTATTTTCCACTACCCCAAAAATTAAGGATGTTTCAGTTCCCTACTCTCCTGTACATGGTCCATTATTGACTAACTCAACTGAAAATAAGGAACCCATAACAAACCATCTAGTTGTTCTTCCTGTTACAAATCAGTTATCAGTTGAACTAGTCCAACAAACATCTATACCAGTATCGTCATTATCTACACCATTTTCATTTCAAACCCCTACATCTCACAGTCCTATGAACTTACCTCTTCATGCAATGAACGATCATCTTAGTAACTCTACTCCCACCATCATCAAAACTCAGAAAACTTCCACCCAAAAGTGTACTTCATCATCAGCATCAAATTCTTCTCCATCTGTCATATCTTCATTCATATCTCTCCTGAAATCCCTTCATCCTCAAAACCCAATCCCAGACCCTGAAAACTCTGATACAAATATCTCTATTCCTACTACCATTCAGAAAGTCTCTGTTAAGAGACTTCGATCTTCAAGTCAGGAAAATGATACTGATACTGAACATGTCAGACCTCATAAAAGACTTATTATTGAATCAAATGATGTCATTGGCGCGGCTGGCCTTCAACAGCCTCCTTTACCATGATCCTATCATGGAATTGTAGGGGTTTGAGGAATGACCCTACAATTTGCACACTCAAATCATTTCTCCGTGCATCTAGGCCTAAAATCCTATTCCTCTCTGAAACTAGATGTTCGTCAAACTTAGCATCAACGTTGGCTCAATCTCTGGGTTTTGATAACTGTACTTCAGTGTCTTCTGTTGGTTCTTCAGGAGGTCTACTTCTTTGTTGGGATTCTAACATTCATTTAACTATCATATCCATGTCTGAAAATTGCATACATTCTTCTCTTCTCTATCCAGGCTACACACAACCATGGGATTTATTCTGTATTTATGGTCCCCCTGATTTATCCCATCGTCAATCATTTTGGCATCAATTTCAAAATCCCATTTTATCATTGTCTAACCCTTGGATTTGTATTGGAGATTGCAATGGAATCTTATCATCTGAGGAAAAGTTTGAAGGTGCTAGTTTTAATTATAATCATCATAAAGCTTTCATCAACTGGCATAATTCAGTGGCAGCTATGGATATTGGTTTCTATGGTCCAGCCTTCACTTGGTCTAATAGAAGAAGACCTTTTCAGTATGTGGCAGAACGTTTAGATCGAGCAATGGTTGATATTCAGTGGCGTTCACAACATCCTCATGCTGGATTACTCCATCTTCCATGCTTAAACAGCGATCATAATCCTATTCTTCTTTTATTAAAGATTGTTCATAGAAAACGAAGATATTTGCCACGGTTTGAAGCCTCATGGACTGTAGAACCTGGTTTCAATCACTTCCTAGCTGAAACATGAAATAATCAAAGCTCACATGATCTACAAACTAACTTAAAGGCTATGCTTCCCAGGCTTCATCAGTGGGGGAAGAGAATGAGAGGTAACTTTGATCAAGAAATCAAATTGCAGGAAAGGAAATTATTGCAAATACAGTCCAACTCACCTACAGATGAAAGCTTTATTGAAGAGAGAAATATTCAAATTCTTCTTAATAAGTTACATCTTCAGAAGGAGCTTTATTGGAAACAAAGGTCGAGTGTATCTTGGCTAAAAGAAGGAGATCGGAATACTCATTTTTTCCATATGTCAGCAACCTCCAGGAAGCAAAGAAACTCAATTCACAGTATTATCAATGCTAGTGGTATACATGTTTCAGATTACAAAGACATTGAAGATGCTTTTGTCTCACACTTCAGTTCTATATTTGCAGCAGTGGATACTGTTTGTGTTCCTGATCACATCTTATATGAGTTACCATCTATTGATGATTCAGAAAATGAAATGCTAAGTGCTCTGCCACATGCTGAAGAAATCAAATCAATTGTCATGAGCATGAGTCCTTATAAGTCTCCTGGCCCAGATGGATATCCTCCAATTTTCTATCACAAATGTTGGGATTCTGTTGGACCCCAGGTAACCTCCTTCATACAATCTTTTTTCATCTCTGGAACAATGCCAAGTAATCTCAATCATACATATATTGCTCTCATTCCCAAAGTTCAAAACCCTTCCCGTCCAGTAGACTATTGACCTATATCCCTTTGCAATGTTCTATACAAAATTATTTCAAAACTTCTGGCTAATAGACTACGGCCTATTATCCACAAATTGATCAGCCCATACCAGAATGCATTTGTTCCTGGTAGATACATTGGTGATAACATAGTCATTGCACAAGAGCTTATCCATACCATTTCTAAATTATCTTCCAATAATAGCTCCTTTGCCTTCAAAGTGGATATGTCCAAAGCCTATGATAGGCTGGGTTGGAGAATAATTGGCCAAGTGTTACATGGGATGGGAATCAAAGGTAAATCAAAAGACCTGTTTATGCAATGTGTAACTACATCATCCTTTGCAATCTTGATTAATGGTGAACCTACAGAAACTTTTCTTCCTGGCAGGAGTTTAAGATAGGGCTGTCCCCTGTCTCCATATCTTTTCATCCTTTGTATTGAAATTCTATCCACTCTGATTAATGCTATGATCAGAAATTCATTGTATGATGGCATCAAACTTCGAAATTCTCACCATATTTACTCACATCTTGCATTTGCTGATGATCTTTTCATTTTTGGTCATTGTTCCCTTCATAACTTTACCCAAGTGAAACTCATCCTCAAAACATTTGAAACTTGGTCTGGCCAGCGTATTAATTTTGACAAATCTTCCATATTCTTCACAAAAAAGACTGATCCTATTATGAAGGAGCTGTATTCTCATTTGTTGGGGGTCCAATTGATGCAACCGAGTGATAGATATCTTGGTCATTTGCTCCTTAAATCAAAGAAACGATCAAGTACTTACTCTAGTCTGCTGAATGCCAGTGCTTCGAAATTACAGGGATGGAAAAGTAAATGCCTATCTCATGCAGGAAGAACAACCCTAATCAAGTCCACCCTATCCTCTCTTCCTACCTATTACTTGTCTGCATACCATATTCCAAAAAAGGTGGCTAAGACACTTGTTCAACAGCAATGTAATTTTTGGTGGTCTTCATTAGACAAAAGAAGGATCCATTTTTCATCTTGGGATAAATTCTCTCAGCCTAAATTCCATGGAGGCCTTGGCATAAGGGATCCTTATATCTCTAATTTGGCATTAGTCGTAAAACTGACATGGAGGTTTATTACAAATCCTACTTCAGTCTGGGCTTCATTACTGCACGACAAGTACCTACATTCGAATACATTCTGGAATGCTGTTCCTACTAGTAACTCTTCATGTATTTGGAATGGTCTTCTTTGTAGTAGAGAGTTTCTCTTTAACAATATTTTCTGGTCAGTTAGTGATGGCACTCTTATTAATATATGGAGAGATCCTTGGGTTCCAACTCTTCCTAATTTCAAAGTGTTTGGTTACACCCACAGTAATCATTGGGCCAACAATGTCAGTGATCTTATCAATAAGGAGATTGCAACCTGGAAATTTAATCTCATCAATATTCTTTTCCCTCCAATTGAAGCTACTGAGATTCTGAAAATTCCCCTGTCTGCAAATTGCTCTGTTGACAAGTTGGTTTGGATTCATACAAACAATGGAGAGTTATCAACAAAATCTGCATATAAAGTTATCCATGGCAAATTATATCCTCATCTTCAACATCCTGATCGACATGATTTTCTTGAATGGAGGAGGCTTTGGTCCTTAAATTCTATTAGTCCTAAGGTGGTGCTTTTTGTTTTGAGAGCCTTAACCAACTCCCTACCCACAAATTCCAACATCCACAGAAGAATGCATCATATTGGAGACATCTGTCCTCTTTGCAAGGTATATATTGAAACTACTAACCATTTGTTATTGCATTGTCCAATCACAGGTACTTCATGGTTACATAATCCAGATGTAGCTCCTCTTCATACTGCATCATCAACATTATCGATTATGACAACTACCATTCTAAAACAAGGAGATTCAAATCAAATTGCATCTTTCTTCTATCATCTTTGGCTGATATGGAAGATGAGGAATAAGGCAATCTTCAACAACTCTCCAATCTCTGGTATCAGGATCTATGAAGAGGCAATGCGTTTGAAGGAGAAGAATTCAAACTTTGGTCGCAGCTGTCCAGAAACTTCATCTTCAAATTCTCTGACTCAAAGCAATGTTAGATGGAGGCCACCACCTCCTGATAACTGGAAAATCAATTTTGATGGCGCTTATATAGATGAAAAGATGGCGGCAAGTGCTATTCTCCGAGATTCACATGGGTGTTTTCTTATGGCTACTTCAACTACACGTGAAGGAGGATCCCCTATTGTAGCTGAAGCAACTGGCATCACCTTGGCTCTAGAGATCTACAAAAAAGAAAACATTTGCGATGTTATTATTGAAGGTGACTGCAAGCAACTGATAGATTCAATCAACCAAATTGATTCAGTTCCTCTATGGCAAGCTAGACATTTGATCGAAGATGCAAGAAGAGCTTCTCAAATTATCTCTTATTTGACGTTTTCATTCACTTTTCGAAGTGCTAATCAATGTGCTCACTTGTTAGCAGCTTCTGCTCTCATTTCTAATGTTCCTAATATGACATCTCTTTATACAGAGATTCCATCTTGTATTGAGTCTCATGTTCTACTGGACATGAGCTCTGTGACTTCTTAATTTCAGTAATGCATATTTGTTTTCAAAAAAAAAAAACTGTCCAGATTCTAAAGTCTGCCTTCAACTGCATTTTTGACCACCTAGACATCCAAATCCTAATCTCACTTGAACACAGAAGTTAAAGCTCTAGAAGTTAGCTATCTGAATTGGGGTCACGAACCCAAAACGGAGCTCTGAGCTGGTCGATATGGCATTTCTACGATAGCTGTGCAGTGCAGTGCTACAGTCCCAATATGAATTATATATATTTAGAAGTATTCCTACATCATATAGTGTGCATATATAGTAGACAGCTCTACATAATTAATAACTTTTACTGCAATGAAACCGTATCATCTTGCATTCTTATCTGTTCTATACAAACAAATTTTTCTGATACGTTATATATCTAATATGAATTTTATATATATATATATATATATATATATATATATATATATATATATATATATATATATATATATATATATATATATATATATTTTTATATATATATATATATTTTTTTTTATATATATATTTATTTTTATTTTTTATTTTTTATTTTTTTAGATATAAATATATTTAGATATATATATGAATTTTATATATATATATATATATATATATATATATATATATATATATATGAATTTTATATATATTTAGATATATATATGAATTATATATATATATATATATATATATATATATATATATATATATATATATATATATATATATATTTAGATATATATATATATGAATTATATATATATATATATATATACATATATATATATAGAAGTATTCCTACATCATATAGTGTGCATATATAGTACACAGCTCTACATAATGAATACCCTTTAAGGCAATGAAACCTTATCATCTTGCATTCTTATCTGTTCCCTATACAAATAGATTTTTCTGATACATTAACATATCCAACCTTCACAAGTCCACCATTTTTTATACATCTTTTAAAACTTTATTTGAGGTGCTCATAAAAAATATCAGCAAGCACCTCTTTTCTTATTAATTCCATCTAATATATTAAGCAATTGGCCTCCACTTAACAAATTGACAACTCCTTCTCTACGTTCTTTTTGAAAAAATTGTAGGTGTACTCTCTTAACTCAGAAGTGATATTTAGTGGACATGGAGATGGGTGTCCCACCTTGCCACAGTTTGTTTCCAAATTCCAAACATAAGAAAACAACTTGATATGTATCTTTGTAAATTATACATATATCTAACAAAATTATCTAAATCATGTTGATTTTGTGCCTGTATCATAAAAGTACAAAAATAGAAAAAATATATAGTCATTTTATATTATTTGACAAAAGTGGACATAATAATTTTTGAGTTATTAATATTTCATAATCCATTGAAGTGGATTCATATGTACCAAATGAATGTCGGATAAGGATAGGCGTGCCCCTCCCATTTATGGATTCATATGTACCAGAAGAATTTGAAATTCATGATTTAGAGATATTTTGAGAGTCAAAATATAATTATATTTAAAAAGTAATTGTTTATTCTATTTGTTTTTTTTGCTTATTACATGTCTTAACCTTATGTTTATGCTTTTCGTTTTTGCTTATTACATGTCTTAACCTTATGATTTGGAGAAGTTTTAAGTCGCAAAGGGCATTATATACAAAATGCTACCTATGAAAACTTATGTTTAGCTAGCTTCATGCACTAAAGCTTTGATGTCCTTAATAATTTGCTTCCTGTTATGTCCTAGCACAATAAGAGTGATATCTGCAAGATTTTCCATATTTGGATCACCCCAGGTTGTTCTTGCAACTCGTCATGCCTTTCTTTTTGATATGAACCTGCTGTGCTGGCAGAGAGCATCAGTAAATGTGTGTTTTATGTCTATTTTTTATGGACAAGGTGTGTGTGGTGGGACAAGGCAGATAACTGAAAATTGTCTTTGTAGATTGATCAAGTGGTTTTTGTATCTGGTGAATTTTTTTTGAAATGTTTTAATATGGAAGAACTTTGCATCGCTGATAACTTCTACTTTGTTGCGAGGCTGACTTGAGGCGAGCTAATTTTGTTGTTAGGCATCGAGCCATGGAAGATGCATTCGTAGCTTTGAAGGTAGAAGCAACATTCCTGAGTATGATCTCATCTTTTAGCAATATACTATTTGATACTCTATACTGTTAGCCCAATGATTATATCGTGTTTTTGAATATGGCAAATCAATTAAGTTTAACATAATGATGTCACTAATATTCATATACTCACTAACATGTTGCTACCTAAACTTAGCATTGTCCTAATTGTCCTATATCATATTGCCATGCTTGAATCATACTGCAACATATTTTGGTAGCCTAACATGTATTTATAGACATGCAGTAAGAATTATCTAACATGATCAAACCAGAACATAGACAATGAAGAATTAATGATGGACAAAAGATGGCGTTATATAAAAAAATTCTCTGAACCGCCTAACGACCTATCCGGGGCCTAGCGACCTATCCAGATCTGTATATCTTTGGACGACTGCTGTCAAGGAAAAAGACATATTTAGGCCGAGCTGTGTCATCTCAACCCCTAGACATATCTCTCCAAACTCTACCATACAAACAGACCAATTCCTGAACCTAACCAAACCACCATAGCCCATTGAGAACTTCTGTCCCAAGAGAGACAAAGTTCGGGCCGAACTCTGTCTAAGGTCGAGTTTGGGCCGAACTCTGCCCCCTGATTTTCAGCACCCTAATGTTTAGGTCCTGCTTGATACAAGCTGTCCAACATTCAAAAATTTGAATTCTTGGGACATAATTTGGGCCGAACTCTGCCTCCCCAGAGTAGTATAAATAGAGCTTGAATTCTCTCATTTCAAATTATCTCTTACCTTCAAATATTCAAGCTTTCTAAGCTCTACTACTCCAAGCCTCATTCTTTCATATCTCCTAAGCCACAACTCACCTTAGCCCATGGTGCTCAGTACGATATCAGCTAGAAGTTGTGTGCAAGAGTGAAAGAAAAGTCACTTGGATAATTCCAAGTTTTGCCACCTGCGAATCTGTAAGAAGTTGGCGTGCTTTCTGAGTAAAGGCACGTGGTTGTACGCTATTTCACAAATAGTGAATTTCAATCCTGAGCTAGAGTTCTCAGGCCTGGACTAGTCCTCCACGAGGAAAACCAGGTTATATCGCTGTGTTTGCGTATGCTCTTCTGATCTTTATTTACTTCCACATTTCTCTCTGATTTATTTAATATCTTGATAGTTGTTTTGTGGAGGTGATATAAAGTTAATTTTTATTTGGTGATTATTGACACAAACTCTATTCACCCCCCTCTAGAGTTGCCTACACGATATTTCAATTGGTATCAGAGCAAGGTCTCTATTGTTAGGCTTAACATCCTTAGAGTAGATCCTTGTTTATTTGTGTATGGCATCGTATTCCTCCTCCTCAGATAAAGAGGGTTTTACTTTTAGAGTAGCATGGACAATCATGTTTCTTCTAAATGTAAGAAATGCTCTAAGTGGAAAGCTATGGCTAAACAATCCTTAGAGATTCTTAAGGACTTTTATTCTACAAATGAGGAACTTTCAAAAAAGGTCATTCATTTAGAAGAATCTAATGAGTTTTTGAGAAATAAAAACAATAATTTATTATCTAGACTTGACTCTCAAAACTCATCTTGTGTTTCTTTAAAGAGTTTGAATGATTCTTTAATTTTGAAAATCACTTCTCTTTTCTATCAATAGAAGATCTTAAGAAGCAAGCACATAAGCTAAATCATTTGCATGATTCTTCTATTGACTCTTTAAAGAAACAAAATGATGATTTTAAATGCTAAATTTATTTTAAATGCTAAATAAATTTTAAATGCTAAATTTCTAGAATTGCTTTTATATATATATATATATATATATATATATATATATATATATATATATATATATATATATATATATTTTATATATATATATATATATATATATATATATATATATATATATATATATATATATATATATATAAATATATATATATATTATATAAAAAAAATATATATATATATATATATATATTATATATATATATACGAGATCGGTGTCATTATATAAAGGTGTCCCTGCTATTTCCTTTTCAGATGAGGAGGAACAGTCATTGGCATCCCCTCTCCATTTTGCTCTCGTTGGGAAATTCTCACACAACAAACCTTTCATTGAGGTGATCCATAAAGCACTATCGAGCTTCCAATTCCAAGGTAATATTAAGGCAGGAGTCATTAACCGCAAACACATTCTCATTAGGCCTTCTGTTGAAGACGACTACCTTCGACTTTGTGCAAAAGATACGTGGTTCATCTCACGTGCTCTGATGCGCGTCTTTAAATGGGAACCTGATTTTTCACCTATGTACGAATCATCTCTCATGCCAGTATGGGTGGACCTTCGAGATCTGCCGCATCACTTATATGCCAAGGATGCTTTGTTTGCAATCACTTCTGCGATAGGGACACCATTAAAAATTGACAAGGCAACGACAGACCTATCTCGTCCTAGTAGGGCTCGTGTCTTCGTTGAGGTAGATGCGAGCAAGCCAATACAACAGCGCATCCGGATAAATCGATCAAAAGAAAGAAGTTTGTGGCAAAATATAGAGCAGGAATATATTCCTTTATATTGTTCTCATTGTCATCATCAAGGAAATCAGCTCTCATCATACAAGTTGAAGAATAAAGGTAAGGAAATTACCCAAGTTGGCCAATCAGAAACAAACCAGCATCACAATGACGACGAAGAGGACACGCGGCCAGGGTCAATGGGTTTGAAGGTCACATCTATTCTGCAGCGAACCAATAGGGAGCGGCTAGCTAATGAAGGTCGTAATACTCAAAACCGAGATACTGGCACTACATCCAACTCCTTATCCCAAGGAAGAATTAATGACAAAGACACTCAAGTGAATAGGAAAAAGCCTTGCCAATGTGTTTAATAAAGAACCCTCTAATCCCAAGGAATCACTGGTTATTGCTCAGGAAGCACATTTATCATTGAATGAGTTGGCATCTTTGCCTGTGGTGCACGAGCCGATCAAGACAGAAAAGGAAATAGCGGTTGAAGTAATCATTAGGGATCCAGAGAATACTGCTGCAATAGCTGATCAAGCCACTGACACTGATCTCGTGCTTGAAGAAGGAGAACTGCTCGACCAAGACACAGGCATTGATCCACCTGGTGAAGGGGGAGAGCAGCTTGTATCAGTCAATCCACCTATTGAAGAGGGAGAGTTGCTCGAGCCAATTACCAGTTGGGCCGATGAAGTCGATCGAGAAACAATTGGGGAGGAACGACAAGCTGAGAGAAGCAAAGTGGGTAATGGGAGTACGGGTGCCATTCGAACAGAAGCGACGGGCATCCGATCACAGAAACATCAGCAACACAACAAAGCAGGAAAAAGACTAAGAAGGCGGTGGAGCCTTCCGATCGAGTCACTAGGCAAGCTGCAAGCTCTACAACAACTGGTAAAACCACAACTTTCTCTCATGTTTAATATACTCATATGGAATGTTCGTGGCATAGCCAACCAAATGACTCTTAAAAGGATCAAATCTTTGGTGCGAATTCACAAGATTATTTTTCTAGGCACTATTGAGCCTAAGGTTGATAGTAGTCAATTACTATATTATCAATTAAAGCTGGGTTTCTCTAGTGCTTTCTCTAATGAACGGGTGAACATATGGGTCATGGCTAAGTCCAGCTGTGATATTTTGCTTCGTGATTCCTTCGATCAAGCACTGACTATCTACCTCTCTCATCATATGCTTCCCTCAACGGCAACGTTTACCATTGTGCATGGTGATAATACTAAGGAGGGTCGTCGACTTCTGTGGGCAAGACTTATACAACTGCAATCGTCTATCAACTCCCCTTGGTTTATAAGGGGTGATTTTAATACAAGTTTGCGGACTGAGGAGAAAATCGGAGGACGTCCTCCTGATCCAGTCTCTATACAAGAGTTTGCAAATTTTAATGCTTGGTTAGAGTTGGCTCCTCTATCTTCAGTAGAGCATCTTAACAAAGTGGAATCCGATCATGCACCAATACTTACTAAATTCAAATCCAATCCGAATGGGGAAGGAAACAATTTAGATATCTTGATTTCTGGGTTCAGCATGAGGACTTCAAATCATTGATACAATAAGCTTGGCTATCTGTGGATCACCGAAATGGTATTACCAGGTTAGTGCTCAGGCTTGACGCTTGTAGGAAAGTATTATCTACATGGAGTCGCAAAACATATGGAGATATCTTTCAGTAGGTGAAGCAAGCGAAGAATGATGTTCTTGCAGCAGAGATATGTAATGAGGAACACAATTCATTAGAGAGTCGTTAGCATCTGGCTAAGGCGACTGCCATTCTTAAGCAACGCGTATGCATTGAGGAGGCATATTGGAAGCAAAAGTCTCGTTTAAAATGGGATCTTGAAGGGGATAAAAATACTTCATACTTTCATGGTTGTGTGACCAATCGAAAGAGAACACTCCAAATACATTCTATTACGACTGAAGATGATCTGTAGTGAAGGAGAAGTCATTGATTCATGCATATGCTAAGGAGTTTTATTCCAAACTATATGAAAGGGGTGATATTCAGGAGGATGTTGACCTCCTATCAAATATTCCCTTCTTAGTGACAGAGGAAGATAATGAGGTTTTGATTACAGCTCCCTCTTCGGACGAGATATTCGATGCCATCAAGTCGCTCGTTCCCCATAGTGCATCTGGGTCGGATGGTTTCACCCCCTATTCTTTATTGCTTGCTGGGATATCA
>JANAVB010027596.1:9527101-9582101 GCA_029216955.1 Iris pallida
CCTAGTTCATCATTTATCCATATTTTTATCATTATTTATATCTTAGTGATTGAGCTTATGATACTGTTATTTTGTGAAAGATTTATGAGAGTATATGCAATTGTTTTTATATTATTATCTCTCTATTTTATATGAGTCATCTCGTTAATATTAACTTTCGTATCTTATCTTGATGACTATTGTACTTTCCTTGATTTGGCTTTCCTTGTATGCTTAATTGGTTTGGATTTCCTTGTTGAAGACTTACCCAAAATTCATGATTTTATCTATATTGGTAATAGTTGAGGGGGAGCATTCAAGTCGACTGAATTTCTCTTTCACAAATATTTTTCTCCTTTACCTTCATGTTTATCTAAAGGGTATTCATATAGCATGATAAGGTAATTGAGTTCAAATGCATGAATTTTGGATAAGCAAATAGATTTGCAAATAATGAGATCATTTTATATCAATTGCTGTATTTTACATTGATCACTCCTTTATTTTGTTCCACTATTTATCTGTGGATAATTGTGACTATCATAGTTTCGTTGATCAATGTTTCAAGTTTATATATTTCAATTGATGTCAAGTTTTTATATTTCAAATATCTCAATTGGTATCTTTTATCTCCAATTATGTAATCCTCATGGCTTTTGACTGAAATCCTTTATTTCGTAATTCTCTTTCAAAACTAGAGTAATATTTCATGTCATATTATGTTTTGGATTTCTTTTTTGATTTCATGTTCGTAAATTATATATTGATTATTATCAAATTCTTTTAGTTTTATCGCCTATTTTACTTTTTGACAAGTTTTTATTTATTTATTGATCTGGTACTTTACATTTGGTATGTAGTTTATATACTTGTCTTTACACACTTCTTCCATTGTTCTTCATTTTGTATATCATGATCATGATTGTCTATGCCTTCCTCCTTTACTTATGCTTGAGTTCGTTCTATCTCTTATTACGGGTATTGTTTTGATCATTCAAAGGGGAGAAATAAGTTTAAGTTAGCACACAATTTTCTAGTAATCTGTGTTTATTAGTGATATATGCATCTATGGTATCTGTCTTAAACTTAACCGATTTGCCATAATCAAAAGGAGAAAATTGTTAGTCCAATGATTACATCGTATTTTTGAATATGGCAAATCAATTAAGTTTAACATAATGATGTCA
The DNA here is from genome assembly GCA_029216955.1 of Iris pallida. Classification (NCBI taxonomy): domain Eukaryota; kingdom Viridiplantae; phylum Streptophyta; class Magnoliopsida; order Asparagales; family Iridaceae; genus Iris; species Iris pallida. Next base: position 9,528,268 of record JANAVB010027596.1, read on the forward strand.
CTAATATTCATTTACTCACTATCATGTTGCTACCTAAACTGAGCATTGTCCTAATTGTCCTATATCATATTGCCATGCTTGTATCATACTGCAACATATTTTTCTCGTCTAATATGTATTTGTAGACATACAGTAAGCATGATCTAACATGATCAAACCAGAACATAGGTAATAAAGAATTAATAATGGACCAAAGACGGCGTCATACAAAAAGATTTCTCTGAACCGCCTAGCGACCTATCCGGGGCCTCGCATCGGGGGTTCCGCTGCCCGGTCAGCGGACATGGGTCGAGGGGGCAGCGCCCCCCGTCGTGGTTTCGGAGGCGAAGCCCCCGAAAGGTATTCAGATTTCTAGATCTGTATATCTTTGGACGACTGCTGTCAATAAAAAAGACGTCTTCATGTCTGCTCAAATATCATAATAAAGAATCTCAAAGGGCTCTTAGTTTTCCTATTTTTTTCCAAGTCTGTAATCTTCAATTTATTGAGTCTAGAAGAATGTGTACGTTGAGTCGCACTGTGTCATCTCAACCCCTAGGCATATCTCTCCAAGCTCTACCATACAAACAGACAAATTCTTGAACCAAACCAAACCACCATAGCCCATTAAGAACTTCTGTCCCAAGGGAGACAAAGTTTGGGCCGAACTCTGTCTAAAGCAGAGTTCGGGCCGAACTCTGCCCCTGATTTTCAGTACCCTAATTTTTAGGGCCTGCTTGATACTAGCTGTCCAACGTTCAAAAATTTGAATTCTTGGGACAGAATTTGGGCCAAACTCTGCCTCCCCTGAGTAGTATAAATAGATCTTGAATTCTCTCATTTTAAATTATCTCTTACCTTCAAATATTCAAGCTTTCTAAGCTCTACTACTCCTAGCCTCATTCTTCTATATCTCCTAAGCCACAACTCCCCTTAGCCCAAGGTGCTCAGTGCGACTAGAAGTTGTGTGCAAGAGTGAAAGAAAAGTCACTTGGACAATTCCAAGTTTCGCCACCTGCGAATCTGTAAGAAGTTGGCATGCTCTTCTGAGTAAAGGCACGTGGTTGTACGCTATTTCATAAATAGTGGATTTCAATCCTGAGCTAGAGTTCTCAGACCTGGACTAATCCTTCACGAGAAAAACCAGGTTATATAGCTATGTTTGCGTATGCCCTTCTGATCTTTATTTACTTCCGCTTTTCTCTCTGATTTATTTACTATCTTGATAGTTGTTTTGTGGAGGTGATATAGAGTTAATTTTTATTTGGTGATTATCGACACAAACTCTATTCACCCCCCTCTAGAGTTGCATACACGTTATTTCATATACATCCTTACTCATGAAGCCGTTCTCATTATATTTTAATCTTAAGTCAAAAAAGAGTACCATCAAAAGAACAAATTCATATGGTTGCAACATGACGGAGGATAGTTTTGGGGTCAGTGGGATAAAAGGTGGTTGTTGTGGGTTTGTTAGATAAAGGTAATAGAGAGGTCGGGTAGGAACAATGAAGGGTAGGTTTGTTAAGGCTACTTTTGTTGGAGGAAGATGCAATTCCTATAAAGTGACTTGTTTGATGAAAAGGAGTTATTTAGAAAATAGAAAAAAGGACTGGGCTGGTGTTGGGTTGCTTATGTTGTACGAATATAAATACAGGAAACAATCAATTTCAGATAGGTACAAGGTACTTATGGAGCACCAATACAAAATATGGGTAGTGATACGATCATACGACACCATTTTCCCATATCCGTTTAATATAAAGTGCTGTTAAGATTTTGGAGATTTAGTTTATAATAGAGTGGACACTTGTTTCCTATGTTCGCTCAACGTAAAGGCCTACCAAGGGTTTGGAGATTTGGTTTAGAATAAGAGTAATGGATATTGAGACTCAAGCCAGAGTTTACTGTAGAGAGGGAAGAGAAGATGATGTAGACAATGTTAGAGACTATATCTAGGCTCAATGCCAACTATATATAAGGAGACTTACATACGAGGCTAGCTATCCAGCTTAAGTGGTGCTAAAGAAGTAAGTAGACTACGACAACCGAAGAGCATATAGATAAACTATATTATGACACTATTCTCAACAAATATCACCGTCTTCGGACCAACAAGGCTTGTATCAAATAATTCCAACCTACATAAACAAACTTCCCCTACTATATTTTGATATGTAAGTCACCTATGGCATCCATATAAGGACAAGCAAATGTCTCCTTTGATGTGTTGCATATTCTTAAAAGTAGCTCTACAAGTGGTTTTTGACACACCTAATGCATACACAAATTCAAACTTTATAATGTTATTAGTCGGCTGCAGTATCACCTGCTGGCTTTTCAGCAAAAAGAAAGAACCAATCGTCCTTCTGAAGTCTGATGTGTTCTTGCTTTAGATTATCATATTTATTTTAAGGAGTATAATATTTATCTTACTGCATTCTCTGGTGTTTAGACTGTCTCTATTATTCTTTTGCACTGAAGCACACTTCTAGATAGTCTTCCTTACTCAGGTGCAACTGCCAAAGGAAGACCCTGCTGCATGCCTACATTGTCACAGTATGGTCGAGGTGATTCCTAACTCACCTTCACCCCGCAGGACATGTTGCTGAAGAACAACCGACACAATTGCCCCTTGTACAATACAGGATTTGTTGGTGCCATTAAGGTCGATCGCATCCACATCGACCATGGATCTTCTCTTAGCATCATTCATTGGAGTTTACTCCAAGCTTTGGGGATCGTAATGCATCGATTGACTGTACCAAAGACTATAATCAGCGGCTTCAACGTTGGCAAAAATGAGCCCCTGGGCAAGATTTGCCTAAAATGCCAAATAGGTGATCTCCAGACTGACGTAACTTGCAACGTTATTGATACCGATATAAACTACAATATACTGTTGGGACGACCATTGATCCACGGGTACATGATCGTGCCCCCCACTCTCTATCAATGCATAAAGAATATGGCCAGCGATGGGACCATCAAAATCGAGTTCGCTGATATCAACCCATTTCGCAAACTCAAAGCATACTGTACAGATGCTGAGCTGTAGAAGTCAGTCCAATAGGATGATGATGCCAATGATGCCGACAACGAGGCAGATACTGTATCAAAAAATGTAGCTATCGCGGAAGAACCATTGAAGGTTCGATTGAAGGAAAAACTTTCCAAAACATCTGCTCCTCTCGTCATCAAGCTTCGAGGCCAGGCTCCGGCTCGGTCACCCTCGATAATACCAGCCGTTAGCCAGGAGCCTATACAAATAAGGCTTCCCCGGAAGGCCCTAATTCAAATTCTGAAGTCGCAAGAACCTCCGACTACAACCCCCTTGGTAGTCAATTTGAAGGGAAAACTGCCTCCACATTCTCCCATGGCAGCCCTAGTCCTCACAGATGAAGAGTTGGAAGACTACGTATGTGCTAATACTGAGGCACACTCTTTAGATGAGGTAATCCCTCGGGATAAAATTTTATATTTTATTAATAGGGAGTTGTCTTTGAATTACTCTTGTGCGCATTGGAACACTAGGTATTTCTTAGACAACGCTCTATATATGTTACAAACACAAGTGACAACTGCTGGCCTCACAAGCTAAGTTGTCCCTCCCTAAGGCGCCTACTTCTTGGTTCCAGCAAGAAAGAAGGAGGAGGAACCCATCATCTTCGGTCGATTGGAGCATCCTCAGCGACTGACTCCGACAGAATCAGAACCCGATAATGGCAAGATGCAACTCTACCATTATATTACTCAAGCTAAACATCTTATCCAAAAAAATAGGCTGCGACTTGAACAGCAACAGAGGGCTGAACTATGGCAAAGGCCGATGCCTTCCCTTACGATTTCATGCTCCAAAGGAAAAGTCCCAAAATTACTATCAACTCACTCGCCGGGGGTTGGGATACGTTACTGTAACACCCACTTTTCTAAAATGAGGGTAATTTTCAACTTTTATAATTTTGATTAATCGATAATAAGATTTAACTCATGTTGTAATTTTTTGGTAATTTTTTTAATCAATTTAAAACTATTTAAAATATTGAATTGTGATTTGATGGTTAACTAGTTAATCCCTAGTTTTCCTAAGCTTAGAGACTAACCATGGGGACCTAACCATGTGATTAGAATGACTATTTACAACTTTTTAGGCTAAGGATATTTTGGTCATTTTATGACTTTTGAATTATTTAGGATTTTGATTAATTGGTGAATTTTAGATTATTTTAATAATAATTAAATTGATGTATTATGATTTTGGTCATTTTTCATATTTTAATATTTTGGGAAAATTTTATTTTTTTAATATTGTTTTATTGGATTGTTTAGTCGGGTTTGAGTTTCGTCTCGTTTCGACTTGTATTGTGACCCGGGTAGCTTGAACTCTAGATGGGACCCAATATTAAGTTAAACATGGCTCACAAGACCCAACATTTAAGTTAGTTAATTAAACTAATTTTTATCATGTTAGAATGGTTAAGTTAGAGACTCAAAACTAGATCATTTTGACCCTAAACTTGAACCTAGTCTAGACTTAACCATATGAGACTAGAGAGGGGCAATTAGGACATTTTCCATTAGCCTAATGGACTCTTTATGGCAGCCACCTTTAGGAGAGAATGATTCATTTCATTCATTACAATCTTGCCTCTTTTATTTTCCTTTTGTTCTTCCCCAATTTTAGAGAGCCTTTCCATTGATTTGATCTCCAAATCAAATCATTCCTTCACCAAACCTTCCCTCAATCATTCCCATTCTCCAAGGGTAGGGTGCTACCAAGGATTGGAAGAGGAGTGCAAGGAGGAGTGTCCACTTTGAGGGATCTTCGTATCGGACCCGTGTCCTAAAGGATTTCATTGGGATTCTACTCCCAATAGGTAAAACCCATCCTCTAAATCGATTTCCTTTGCATATAAATTAGTTTTGAATCCGTAGGATCCATCCTCATGCATGTGTCCCATTTAGATTCAAATTTGAGGCCATTTGGAGCTCTCTTGAAGATTTTAGATATGTGTCTTGTGTCCTACTTGATAGATCCCAAATTAGGACACCCCATGTGTATGTATGTATGATAATAGTTTAAATAGATATTTAAATTCAGTTTTAGAATGATTAGAGAGTGGATTGATCTTAGTTAGGATGGTTAGAATGAGTTTTATTTGGATACCTATGTTTGTATCCAAGTATCTTGGCCTATATGTGTTCTTTTGTCAAATTCGTCATAATTTTCATCCACGTTTTTATTAACCAAAGCAACTTAGAAATATCATAACTTTTAGCTTAGAACTCCGATTTATCTTCCGTTTTTTTAAAAGAACCGTATCGAAGTTAGCTTTCCAAATATATATTTTAATAAGCCAAATTCTTAATGTAATTTTTTGTAGAATTATTTGAGTGTCAGCTGTACGAAAGACGAACGTGTTTCGGTATTTTTGTGATTTCGGGAGCTTTCGGACACGAAAATGCGATCCGTTTAAAGTTTCGGAAAGCTAACACGAAGGAATACAACATACTTTAATCCTAGAATTTAGTAGAGGCCCAATTGGTACAGTATTGGTTTTAAGTAAAAGAGTAAATATACGATATATGTATTTTGTGTAACCTATGAGCCTATGTAGTATGGATATTAAATGAATCTAGAGTATGTAATACATGATATGTTAGATGAATGAAATGATATATATATGATATATATTCTCTTTACATTAATTTATATACATGGTTGAATGCAAGCATATAGGAATGCAATTAATATAATGTATGTCAGCAATGCATAACTGCATAAATGAAAGAATGATATACAATGTATGCATGAAAGTATATAATGAATGCTAGATATGAATGCAAGATATATATATAATGATAGATATGAATGCATAATGTATAAATATTGTAATACAATATATAATGATAGCATGTATGGTAATGTAGAATATATGATGCAAGCATGTATATGTCCACTGTTTTCCCTTTTCCTTACATTTTTCTTCCCTTTCCTTTCCATTTCAGTTTTTTCTCCTTTTTTTTCTCGTCTATTTTTACATGTTATATACAATGTATATAATGTATAGATGCATGTAAGTATGTAATATGCATGAATGAATGTCATATATGAATGAATCAATCAAAGGTATAAGTAAAATATAATGCATTGTAATGAATGTTAACTATATAATGTATAAAAGTATGTATGTAAATGTGCATGAATGAATATATCTATGTAACTATACAAATATGCATGATGTAACATATGCCTATATAAATAAATATGTATGTAATGTGGATATGCATGTATGTATGAAGGTATGTATTTATATATATTATCTATTTTATATTATGCATTGTAGTGGTTCACATTATCTTGTGATTGTGTGAGTGCTAGCCTAGGCTTGGTTAGGCCTAGTGAGACTTGTTAGACTTGTTGGGCTAGGACTTAACCTAGTTGACCTAATTTGACTAGTGTGGTTGACTAGAGTTGACCAAGTGTTGACTTTAGTCTAGTTTGACCTAGACAGCATGCAGATACATTGTACATTTCATTTATCATCTCTCGTATACATTTTGACCTGTGTTGCTCTAAATAGGACTCTGTGGCTTCAGTTTGGACCTCTATACCTATCAGCTGTTCAGGTTATCAGGCGAGTATATTCTCTGATAGTTCTCTCATTTAATTGTCAATTACTGTACTTCAGTTATAGTTAGTTTTATGTGATTCTCTGTTACAACACGTATGGATATTTCTGGATTCATGTATGCGACACACATACCAACTTATCTGGCCTCTATTATTGGAATTATTGGAATTATTCTGGGATCTATTTCTGGAATCATCATATTTTGGCTGGACTCATCTTGATTCTCGTGTCGAATTCTGGATTCATTTGTATTGCAGGGCGAGTAAATATTGAGTAAGACATGTAGACATACCCCAAATCTGGAATCTCCCAACTGGAATCTACTGGAAGCATAGCCATCTCTCGCCTGATCAGTGAGAGATGTGCCTGACTACCTACAGCCGTTTACATGTCGATCTTGGTATTTTAAAACACACTATTAGAATAGCTGGGCTCACCTAGATTCTTGATCACTACCTAGAATCATCTTGTACTGGATTCATCTTGTATTAGATTCATCTTGTACTGGACTTATAGTAGTTTTACACTTGTTTTGCATTTACTGTCTGGACTTATTATGTTACTTCAGTTCAGCTAGATTTATTTTACAGTCTTCATTGCCATCATTCTTCTCTTATTTTAGTTACTTTACTTTCCTTGTATCTTACTGCTTCTCTATACTATCACCTAAACATAAACTGCCATATTCATCAATAAAACTGTTTATAACTACTTTATAGTTCTCTTTCATTACTTGGGTTTTCTTGATGAGTTGTACTCGTTCCTGTCCTGACTGGACCTGTTGATAAATTTTACAGATAGCTTGGAGGTTGCCTGCTAGCCTAGAGGATACACAGTAGAGGTTGTATAGATAGTTATTTTAGTTGTCTTGAGTTGTATTTACTTTACGGATTACTGTACTTGAATTTTGAGATATTTTCTGGGTTTGTGTATCTTAGACACTTAGACTTCTATCTGCGGTATCTCTTTGTGGATTTTATATTTTATCTATCTCTTATCATGCTCTACCTTAGATGTGATTGAGACTGTATTTGCTATGTCACCTCCATTCGGAGTGTATATACTGTACATGTACCTTTATACTGTTAGATGTTGTGACCTAGGACAGCGTTCTACCGCCGACACTGCGGCGTAGGCTGGGCGCTGTTACGTACTCGTACCCTCACAGTGGGTGCGGGTCGTGATACGTTTTTAGTGGTGGCCCATGCAGGTCGAGTTTGTGTAGTGGTATTCGAACTAGAGTACCACTACAGCCTGCAATAGGATTAGGATATATTTTTGAAGGTACTCAATCACAGTTTGGATCCCTTGAGAGATTCCTGGGATGACCCTTGAGAATCTCATTATAAAATATCTCGAAATTTGATTCTAATAGTTTATATTTATCTTTCTTGGTTAGTTAATGAATTTGATTTTTGGGTATCCATTGTTGATTTAATTTAATTTTTGTCAAGATGAAATTATATGGGCTTGGTCATCTAAGTTATGGAATCTAGTCTTCTACAGTCACATTAGCCAGCATGGTGAGGACATATAGTCTAACTTTGGATATATTTCTCGGGTGTAGGAATTTAAGATTTTCGCAGCCAAGCTAGCGGCATCGCGAAAATTTTAAATACCATAATTCTAGAGGTATGTGCCTAACTCGAGGACTTTGTAATTATCGTAGTCTTGCTTACTAGTATGACGAAGATTTAGAGTACCATGATTTTGGATAGACGCATATGATTATCAGATTGTACCTTAAATATTCTTGAACATGTTTTCTCTACTTTTGTTTCAGTCATTCTAAAAAAAAAAGAATTATTATTTGTTTTGTTTGTTTTGCTTCTCATTATTTAATTTAGGAGTAGCTTTAGCTGTATTATAAACCTTGTGTAACTTCTTACTATGAATTTCTTCTTAATACAATGAATCGATGATTTTGCTAGACCTTATCTTGGATTTGATATTATAGCTCTGGTTTCAAAATGGTTCTTCTTTTAAACAGATAAGCAGAACAGATTTTATCGTTATTTTCTTCTTGCTATTATTCTTGTATTAAATAATAATAATAATAAAACTGTCTTGATTACATCAATCACCTACTTTGCAATCTTGGTAGGAATCTAAATGTTGGTCTTGATATAGAATTTGATTTTTATATTGGGACATGAGAATATATATAGCGGACACAGACACTTGCCTGATGTGTATGCATGTTACACTTTGATTACCAACCTATCTGAATATATATTAATATGTTGTTGATGTTTAAATTCTCAAACCCCAGTATTTCTGGTTCTCTGCTTTTTCAGCTTAAATTCGTAATTTAAATATAAATTTTATGTTATTAGTTTTGCTACATCTCTGTACATGTATGTTCATACAGGGTTTCAATTCTTAAAGAAATTGGTTGAGTTTTGTGTTTGAAATTGTCAAATCAAGACCGTGTGCATATTAACCCTTAATACTGGATTTTAAATATTAGTTCAATCTGTTGTTTTAAATATAATATTTTGAGCTATATACATTATTGTATGTAGGAATATAATGTTAGGTTTCATATTTTTTTTTACATGTTAGGTTGTGATAAACATTGGGTTGGTTTGATGTTCGAAATTCTCTAAAATCCTAAAACTGAATACATGTTAACATTTTTTATTATTGATTGCAGATGTTTAGTTCAATCCCAGATTTAATATGTAATATTTAGAGCTGTATACATTTTCGTATGTAGGGATAGTATGTTAGGGTTTCATCTCCATCATGTTAGGACGTGTTGGGAGCATTGAGTTGGTTGTGATGTTTCAAATTCCTAAAAATCTGAAACTGCATTATGTTAATATTACACTGATTTAAATGTTAGCTTATTTCAGATTCTTGTATGTAAATGTTGAACTAAAACTGGATTTAACCTTTCAATACTAAGCCATAATCCTGTACAAGGACACACACACCCTAACTTAGTATACACTGCCATATAAACCTAACCCTTCCTCTCTATGTTATGTTCATATATCTATATAGATATATATAGAGTTTATGCATACATGTTAAAATGTATATATATACATAACTAAATCTCTACCTCTTTACATATATATATATATATATATATATATATATATATATATATATATATATATATATATATATATATATGGTTAGCCATGCATGCTATGAGTAAATAGTTTGTGCATTGTAGATTGTTAACCAATATGCCATGAGTAGTGTAACTGGATAGCTATTGTTTTGAAACCCAAATCCTCATATACACTTTCATGTATATTTCACATACACACACGTCTACTATCTAACCCTATGAACATGTCCACATACACCCATACACACACTAACCACATAACCTTTACATAATGCTAGCTTTTCCCTCTCTAACGCTCTCTCTCTCTCTCTATATATATATATATATATATTGTGATTAGATTTCAATGTAATTGACTTTCATTCTTTAACTTTTGATTTTGATTTTTCTTTGAATAGTACCCTTTATAGATAATTGGTAGTTATCTTATTTTATTACTACTAAAATATGCTCTATTAGCGACGTTATTTAGCGACGGAATAAAATTCCGTCGCTAAACATATAATATAGCGACTCCCTTATATTGATGTCGCAAACCGTCGTTGAATAGCGACGTTCAGCGACACTACATAAACTACGTCGCTGAATAGCGACGTCCAGCGACATATTATTAAAATATGTCACCTATATTAAAATTTTTGTGACGGTTAGCGACGTCGACTGGTGACGTCGCTAACTATTTTACTTAGGGCACGCTGTGCTCTTTTTTCCCCCACTCGAAATTTTTTCCCCCTCTCCAAATTTTCTCCCCCTCCTCGAGCTCCCCCGACGACTCCCCCCCCCCCGCGATTTCCTCCGATGACTCCCCCCCCGGCGAGCCCTACCCCGTCGTGCTCCTCCTCCTCGAGCTCCTCCTCCTCGAGCTCCTCCTCCTCTTCGTCAGGTAAACCCTAACCTAACTCCTCCTCCTCCTCCTCCTCTCCCACGGACACACACACACACACACGGACACACACGGACACGGACACACACACACACATACAGACACAGACACACACACATACACACACGGACACACACGGACACGGACACACACACACACAGACACAGACACACACACACAGACACAGACACACACACACACATACTCCTCCTCCTATATTGGATTCGAATATAGGAATGGGCTGTTTAGACTGAACAGTCCTGTTAGTTTAAATTCTGATTTTAATTCCTTGTTCTCAAACTAATTTTGATGATTAACTTTCATGTTAAATACTTTCACCTGTGTGTTAGCTACTATGGTTAGGATTTGCATTGGACAAATAGGGATTTTGAAATGAATTTTGGATTGGTTTGGGGTTAATGAACTGTCACAAACCTGGGAACCATTTTTCTGAGAATGGCTCACACCACTGAGTTCACATGTACCATACACATCCAGATGAACACTGAATTTTATTACATATATTACACTAGCTGCTTTTCCATGTTAACATATTGTTTTCCCTGTTACATGTCCACTCTCTACACACACACACCCTCATTTGACACACTGTTTTCCAGGTTACAAATACACACACACATACATGTACCACCACACAACACCCTAGTAGCTAACTTTGACACACACCTATGTCTAAACCATTTTTGACATATACACAAAATAAGAACAGTCCCATATACATTACACACATATACAAACCTATCACATACACCCTATCTATATGCACCATGTACTCTACACACACACAATGCCCCACTGACACAGAATGGTATCACATCCAAACACACACACTTGACACACTAGCCTATACTTGTCCACACCTATTTATTGAACTGCCATGTACCATACAGCTATACCCACACACAGGTTAGCACTATTGATAAACATAATGTTTGATCTAGAAAAAAAATAATGACACTTTGTTTTGAATAATAGAGGAAATCTTGGTTTGCATGCACAATTATATTGTAAACCTTATTTCGATCCACAATTCTTGGTATAATTTGTTCATTAGGTTTGCCAATACTTTTGAGTGCTTATATCCGAGGTTTGCCATCTTCATTTTCGAGATTTGACTGTCTAGATTGATACTGATCCATCCTTTGATCTCTGAACAACTATGGAGGTTTGTAGTGTAAGGGTTTCTTGATTGTGATGAATGTAGAGAATGTGTTCTAGTTTCATTATTGATGATTATTGTTTAACAATGTTTTTTGTTGTTGTTGTCTTCATGTTTGTTAAATGGTCAACAGTGTATCCATCTTTCCAAGTTGATTGGCATTCTTTAGTCTGATCAGTTTGCTTTGGTAACTCACTATTGCTCATTACTTGGTACTAGTTTTAGTTGATTATGTTTTTTTAAGACTAAACAAATGACACCAAGATATTACTTGTGTGTATGAGATAGCTTGAGTTGACTTTGGTCATTATTGGTACTTGAATTATAGGTTAGGCTTGTATAGCCTTGAATGGTGTGTGCTAGCTAGTATGGGCTAGTTAGGGCCTAGTAAGATATGAATTATAAGGTATTGGTATTGGGATACCAATAGCGATAAGGTAAAGGGTACCTTGGTAGGTAATGACTAGAAATAGGATATTTGACTTAGATTTGACCTTGTTTGACCAAGGTTGACTATTTTGACTGAAAGTCAAAGTAGAGTCAACATCTGACCTAGATTGGACTAAGAGTTGATAAAGTCGACTATAGGTCAACCTTTGACCTACTTTGACCTTGTTTGACCTTGTTTGACTTTGTTTGACTTAGCTTGACCTTGTTTGACTTAGTACAACCTAGTTTGACCTAGATTGCATATCATTGTTATTAGTAACTGTCCGCTACTAATGTGTGTCCCATAATAAGATATAATATACGAATTTGTGCCTATTGGATAATGTGTGTCCATCTTTGCAGAATTATTTCCAAATGGATATGAATTACTACTTGTGGAATCGTTCATGGATGTACAATCGTCGTCCTGATGATATGTGTGGTGTGCGGGATGAATACATAGCGAAAGTAGAGCAGTTCCTGCAGTTTGCTAAGGCGTTTCCCCAGTACATGGACGGCACCAAAATTAAGTGTCCGTGTGTGAAATGTCATAACGTGAAATATTATCCAGAAGTGGAAGTGACATATCATTTGTACTCGAGGGGTTTCATGCCTAATTACTATCAGTGGAGCGCACACAGAGAACTTGTGTCTTTAGCATCAGAGCCGGAGCCTTATGTTGAGCCCTATATGCATGCGGGACCTAATTTTGTTTCAGATAATCATGCATACGACGACGGATGCGTGAACATGGTTTTCGATGTTACGGGGCCTAGTTTCGTTCATGATGCCCCAGAGGAGGCACCGAACGCCGATGCTGCACAGTTCATGGAGTGGTTGGAGAATGCAAGGACTCCATTGTATCCTGGTTGTGAGGATCATTCACCGTTGGAGGTGGTTACAAGACTGTTGAGCATTAAGTCAGATTTTAACATGTCGCAAGAATGCTACAACCGAGTGTTGGAGTTGATTATAGAGATCTTGCCGGCGGGTGCTAAGTTGCCTAAAGACTTCTACCGGTCTAAGAGGATGGTGAGATCGCTCTGGATGGGATACGAGAAAATCGATTCTTGTCGCAATGGGTGCATGCTGTACTACAAAGACGACAAGGACGCAGATGTGTGCAGATTTTGTGGTGCTGATCGCTATAAGACAACTAGTACAGGAAGGTCTACCGGTGCAAGAAGATCGACCGATTCAATGCACTACTTGTATTTAACGCCGCGGTTGCAAAAATTATTTATGGTGAAAGAGAACACCGCGGTTGCCTCCGATCGTCACCGGATGATTTGATACGGTCGAACGCAGTATACAGGAGCTGATGAGTCTGCATCAGGCTACAGCTGCCAGCTTGCACACGCTCACCGAGTCTACGCAGCACACAGAGCGTAGACAGGTCGAGCTGGAGGGATCACAGAGGAGCATGTCTGCCTCACTCACTCAGATTTCGGCTTCGCTTGAGGCGAGTACTGAGAGGGTGGTGAGTACCCTTGCTGTTTATGGTGAGCGACTGCGAGAGCTGGAGCAGATACGTCCTTCCGTTCCATCGACGGCGCCGACTCCAGACATTGCACTGCCTCCTACTGCCCCTACGGTGCAGCTCACCCAGGAGCAGTATGACTACATTCTATCCCAGTTGCGCGGCAGGGGTCCGCAGTGATTTCATTGATTTTTTTATGACTTGTACATGTATTGGCCCTATGGGCAAATTATTTATTGGTACATTTTCGTTTATACACTTGGTGGGAAACTTTTTATCTTCCATTTTTATTTGACTCTATTTGATGTTTGTAAGATGTGTGTCTGTGATATTTACTTTGCACTGTCTCCTATTTTTATTGTGATATTTACTTTGTGATATCTGCGACGGGGATGACAAATATACCTACGCTGGGTTATAAGCGATGATCTGATATACAAAGGAGGTGCTGCCAAAATTTTAAAAAAATATAATGTGTATTTTTGTGATGATGCGTGTCTATGTTTATATTGAATGTGAAATGCAGTGTTCGAAACCATCGACAATTTCGATTACTGTCGATGGTTCGAACAATGCACTTCACACACACTGTAAACACAGACACACAGCATAACAAAAATACCAATTATATTTTTTTATAAATTTTTTTATAATATCTGCGACGTATAGCGACGTTCCCCGACGGACAGCGACGGGAAGAACACGTCGCTATACGTCGCTAACTAGTGACGTAACGTCGCAAGACGTCGCTAAGATGCTGACGTGGGAAATGATAACTTGTCAGCGGACGTCGCTACATTTGTCGCTAGGCGTCGCTAACGTGCACACGTGGCTGCCATGCCATGTCAGCGTACATAAAGTTTATGGCGTCGCACGTGGTCGCTCTACATCGCTATGTTGGCGATGTAACCTTACGTTGCTATCTGTCGCTAATTTTGCGACGTCTTGCGACAATGATCACGCCGTCGCAAACAGCGACGTTCTGCGACGAAATTGCCATCTGCGACATGCCTATACGCGACACCCTATTTTCGTCGCTAAATACGTCGCAAAATTATTTTAGCGACGGATTTTCCTTATTTAGCGACGTATTTTGACGTCGCTAAAATGGGTTATTTTTGTAGTGTATTTTCTGATAAGTACCAGTTTTTATATAGGATGGTAGACTGCCTTACAGTTTTGATGATTTGTTATTTCTGTATCTTTTCCAGTTTAACACCTCCGATTGCTTGTATGTTTGATACCCTATGATCCTTTTGGTTAGCATGACTAGTATACCTAGATGAGACTTTCACTACCACCATATGCCATGACCCTGATTGCCATCCTTTTTAAACGTATGATTTAGGTAAGTTTTGAGACCATGATTGTTGGGGACGAGACTCTAGAAAAGTACGACCATCTTAATTTCGAGGACAAAATTCTTCTAAGGAGGGTAGACTTGTAACACCCACTTTTCTAAAATGAGGGTAATTTTGAACTTTTATAATTTTGATTAATCGATAATAAGATTTAACTCATGTTGTAATTTTTGGTAATTTTTTTAATCAATTTAAAACTATTTAAAATGTTGAATTATGATTTTGATGGTTAACTAGTTAATCCCTAGTTTTGCTAAGCTTAGAGACTAACCATGGGGACCAAACCATGTGATTAGAATGACTATTTACAACTTTTTAGGCTAAGGGTATTTTGGTCATTTTATGACTTTTGAATTATTTAGGATTTTGATTAATTGGTGAATTTTAGATTATTTTAATAATAATTAAATTGATGTATTATAATTTTGGTCATTTTTCATATTTTAATATTTTGGAAAATTTTTATATTTTTAATATTGTTTTTATTGGATTTGTTTAGTCGGGTTTGAGTTTCGTCTCGTTTCGACTTGTATTGTGACCCGGGTAGCTTGAACTCTAGATGGGACCCAATATTAAGTTTAACATGGCTCACAAGACCCAACATTTAAGTTAGTTAATTAAACTAATTTTTATCATGTTAGAATGGTTAAGTTAGAGACTCAAAACTAGATCATTTTGACCCCAAACTTGAACCTAGTCTAGACTTAACCATATGAGACTAGAGAGGGGCAATTAGGACATTTCCCATTAGCCCTAATGGACTCTTTATGGCAGCCACCTTTAGGAGAGAATGATTCATTTCATTCATTACAATCTTGCCTCTTTTATTTTTCTTTTGTTCTTCCCCAATTTTAGAGAGACTTTCCATTGATTTGATCTCCAAATCAAATCATTCCTTCACCAAACCTTCCCTCAATCATTCCCATTCTCCAAGGGAAGGGTGCTACCAATGATTGGGAGAGGAGTGCAAGGAGGAGTGTCCACTTTGAGGGATCTTCGTATCGGACCCGTGTCCTAAAGGATTTTATTGGGATTCCACTCCCAATAGGTAAAACCCATCCTCTAAATCGATTTCCTTTGCATATAAATTAGTTTTGAATCCGTAGGACCCATCCTCATGCATGTGTCCCATTTATATTCAAATTTGAGGCCATTTGGAGCTCTCTTGAGGATTTTAGATATGTGTCATGTGTCCTACTTGATAGATCCTAAATTAGGACACCCCATGTGTATGTATGTATGATAATAGTTTAAATAGATATTTAAATTCAGTTTTAGAATAGTTAGAGAGTGGATTGATCTTAGTTAGGATGGTTAGAATGAGTTTCATTTGGATACCTATGTTTGTATCCAAGTATCTTGGCCTATATGTGTTCTTTTGTCAAATTCGTCATAATTTTCATCAATGTTTTTATTAACCAAAGTAACTTAGAAATATCATAACTTTTAGGTTAGAACTCCGATTTATCTCCCGTTTTTTTAAAAGAACCGTATCGAAGTTAGATTTCCAAATATATATTTTAATAAGCCAAATTCTTTCTATAACTTTCTGTAGAATTATTTGAGTGTCAGCTGTACGAAAGACAAACGTGTTTCGGTATTTTTACGATTTCGGGAGCTTCCGGACACGAAAATACGATCCGTTTAAAGTTTCGGAAAGATAACATGAAGGGCAACAACATACTTTAATCCTAGAATTTAGTAGAGGCCCAAATGGTACAGTATTGGTTTTAAGTAGAAGAGTAAATATACGATATATGCATTTTGTGTAACCTATGAGCCAATGTAGTATGGATATTAAATGAATATAGAGTATGTAATACATGATATGTTAGATGAATGAAATGATATATATATGATATATATTCTCTTTACATTAATGTATATATATGGTTGAATGCAAGCATGTAGGAATGCAATTAATATAATGTATGTAAGCAATACATAAATGCATGAATGAAAGAATGATATACAATGTATGCATGAAAGTATATAATGAATGCTAGATATGAATACAAGGTATATATGTAATGATAGATATGAATGCATAATGTATAAATATTATAATACAATATATAATGATAGCATGTATGGTAATGTAGAATATATGATGCAAGCATGTATATGTCCACTGTTTTCCCTTTTCCTTACATTTTTCTTCCCTTTCCTTTCCATTTCAGTTTTTCCCCTTTTTTTTCTCTTCTATTTTTACATGTTATATACAATGTATATAATGTATAGATGCATGTAAGTATGTAATATGCATGAATGAATGTCATATATGAATGAATGAATCAATCAAAGGTATAAGTAAAATATAATACATTGTAATGAATGTTAACATATATAATGTATAAAAGTATGTATGTAAATGTGCATGAATGTATATATCTATGTAACTATGTAAATATGCATGATGTAACATATGCCTATATAAATAAATATGTATGTAATGTGGATATGCATGTATGTATGAAGGTATGTATTTATATATATTATCTATTTTATATTATGCATTATCGTGGTTCACATTGTCTTGTGATTGTGTGAGTGCTAGCCTAGGCTTGGTTAGGCCTAGTGAGACTTGTTAGACTTGTTGGACTAGGACTTAACCTAGTTGACCTAATTTGACTAGTGTGGTTGACTAGAGTTGACCAAGTGTTGACTTTAGTCTAGTTTGACCTAGACAGCATGCAGATACATTGTACATTTCATTTATCATCTCTCGTATACATCTTGACCTGTGTTGCTCTAAATAGGACTCTGTGGCTTCAGTTTGGACCTCTATACCTATCAGCTGTTCAGGTTATTAGGCGAGTACATTCTCTGATAGTTCTCTCATTTAATTGTCAATTACTGTACTTCAGTTATAGTTAGTTTTATGTGATTCTCTATTACAACACGTATGGATATTTCTGGATTCATATATGCGACACACATACCAACTTATCTAGCCTCTATTACTGGAATCACTGGAATCATTCTGGAATCTATTTCTGGAATCATCATATTTTGGCTGGACTCATCTCGATTCTCGTGTCGAATTCTGGATTCATTTGTATTGCGGGGCGGGAAAATATTGAGTAAGACATGTGGACATACCCCAAATCTGGAATCTCCTAACTGGAATCTACTGGAAGTATAGCCATCTCTCGCCTGATCAGTGAGAGATGTGCCTGATTACCTACAGCCGTTTACATGTCGATCTCGATATTTTAAAACACACTGTTAGAATAGCTGGGCTCATCTGGATTCTTGATCACTACCTAGAATCATCTTGTACTGGATTCATCTTGTATTAGATTCATCTCGTACTGGACTTATAGTAGTTTTACACTTGTTTTGTATTTACTGTTTGGACTTGTTATGTTACTTCAGTTCAGCTAGATTTATTTTATAGTCTTCATTGCCATCATTCTTCTCTTGTTTTAGTTACTTTACTTTCTTTGTATCTTACTGCTTCTCTATACTATCACCTAAACATAAACTGCCATATTCATCAATAAAACTGTTTATAACTGCTTTATAGTTCTCTGTCATTACTTGGGTTTTCTTGATGAGTTGTACTCGTTCCTGTCCTAACTGGACCTGTTGATAAATTTTATAGATAGCTTGGAGGTTGCCTGCTAGCCTAGATGAGACACAGTAGAGGTTGTATAGATAGTTATTTTAGTTGTCTTGAGTTGTATTTACTTTACTGATTACTGTACTTGAATTTTGAGATGTTTTCTGGGTTTGTGTATCTTAGACACTTAGACTTCTATCTGCGGTATCTCTTTGTGGATTTTATATTTTATCTATCTCTTATCATGCTCTACCGTAGATGTGATTGAGACTGTATTTGCTATGTCACCTCCATTCGAAGGGTATATACTGTACAGGTACCTTTATACTGTTAGATGTTGTGACCTAGGACAGCGTTCTACCGCCGACACTGCGGCGTAGGCTGGTCATACGTACTCGTACCCTCACAGTGGGTGCGGGTCGTGACAGTTACACCCATAAAAACTTTGGAGAGTTCAGAGTCGGAGGTCTTGATGCATTCACACTCTTTCGACTCCTCAATCTGGGACTCCGATACCAGTATCGGTCGAGCCTTCTAGAAGATATTATCCGTCAATATGGTCACTACAGATCTCCCTGTCGAGGAGGAAGACCAAATACTTGAATTCTTTGAAGGTGAACCCTGGGCTCAACACCTGGGATCCCAATAGGAATGGCACTTCGAAAAGTACAAACCTTCTAGTGAAGATAAAGTCGTCCAAGTTGAGCTAGGAGATGAGGCTTCCCCAAAACCCATCTTCATCAGTAAAAGCCTGACTGGAGAAGGCAAGAAATCTCTGATACAGCTTATCCGAGAATACATCGATGTCTTTGCTTGGAGCTATGAGGACATGCCGGGTTTAGACCCGTAAGTCACCATGCACCGTCTCAACATCTTTCCCGATGCTAAGCCGATCAAATAGCAACAACATCTTTTTTTTTTCCAACGTCATGGATGTTATTGAGAAAGAAGTCGACAAACTCATAGAGAGTGGCTTCATTCACTAAGAGCAATACCCAGATTGGGTGGCTAATGTTGTCCCTGTCACAAAGAAGCACGAGAAAATTTGGGTCTATATAGACTTCAGGGATCTCAACTCGGCCTATTCAAAAGACGAGTTTTCCCTCCCAATCATCGGCGTGATGATCGACAACACGTGTGGCTTCGAGCGTGTAACGCCCCAGTCCCAAAATACTTAGGATCAAGTACGCAACATGCCAGCTGCACATATACGAAGAATACTCTAATATATAAAATCCTCGTATAAGTAAATAAGCTGTATATATATAATAAAATCATAGGCCAGAATATAAGTATCTAATCTCATCACAGCTCAACACAGAAGAAACGAGAGTCTAGTAAATAATGTATCAAAAGATAGCCGGGTGGACATACCCACTCCAAACAGCTATATAAAATAGTCACAAAGATCGGAGTCCAGCCTCCGCAAAAATAGAAAGTAAATGAAAGAACATAAGATGTCCACTACGTAGTCTCAATAATCCTCGAAGATAAGAATAGAGCTAAATGTCAAAGGAAAATGCCTCGTCGCCCACAAAAGATGGATCCAATGTCACTCCGTACTCCTGTGGAAAATCGTCTAATCCTGGAGAGATAACCAGGTCCTCAGAGGAACGTAACAAGATACAAGAAAACACCATGCCACATAAACTGTAATATATAATAGAAAATAAAGGGATGCATGCAACAAGGTGCCTAACCGTACTATATTGAATATGCAATAAAGAACAATCCTTTACATATGGGCACTCGGGCAGTATAACAGTGGTATCGTCCCTTCCTTCGGGAACTAGTCATCTCCGTCCATAACGCTCGGTGAACGTCAGAGGGAATTAGTAAGAAAACGTCCCTAACGCTCCATGAATGTAAGAGGGAATCAGTAATAGTAAAGTGAACATGCGTCTCCAGTGGAGCTTCAGGTACAATAACAATGTATATGTGGCCCATACATCAAGGAACTGTTCTTCACACCCCATGCCTAGTGGAGTCACATCCATGACTCATATGTCCCTCTAGTAACTGCCAAGTCCACTAGCATGCAATTCTACTGGCAGTTACTCCTAACCGTCGTATGCCTCATACGTATCGGTGGCCGACCGACTACGCGAGTACGTGTCCTATATGTGACTCACAATACGTAGTAAAGTAAGTGTCAAGGCCGTAAGAGATATACCAATACCTCATCAACAATGGGTGGTCACTAGGCTAAGTCAATGCCAGAGAGAGAAATAAAAGCAAGAAAACGACTGATAGAGTCGCTTGAACCCAAGTGTGACTTGGACGTACAGTTTTATAATAACAAATAAGAAATGTTGAAAATAACAACTGAAAATAAGAATATATAAATCACAGAGTAAGGTGGCAAGGTATATTGCCTGATGGTACAAAGTGGCAGGTCCAGGAAATCACAATGTCAGCCAAAAAACGTCACAATCTCCAAACAACTCCGAACGCTGAAACAAACATAAAAAACGTACTCGGTGTATAAGATATACCTAGAAAATGCCTGTCCAAAAGTCAAATTCTGGAACAGAGGCAAAATTGTAATTTCGGGTCAAAACGATGTCCACCATTGGACCCACTTTGTACCAAAATATGTGCCAAAGTCTAATGGTCTCTAAAGTCGTCAAACTATATGTCTACGGATTCAGTTTGAGGAGAAGAACTCAACGGTATGTCCAATTTTGGATTCTAATGAGCCGTGTACAAAATCGCCCGTTTGAATGGGTCGCGGGCCCGCCAAAAAGGGGTTCTGGTGGACCTTCTTCGAATCGAACCAAACATAACACACATGACCAAAATTTCGATTCGGACCTGTTGGCGCAAGTCATCTCGATTTGACGATTATACACGAAGTTAGGGCAAAGTTTGCAAATTGGCGATACGGGGGTATCTTGACGGATATAGACTGATTTCGTTGCACACACGCGACGAAACTGAGTTCCGAAAGTTCCTGTACGTCAGTAACGTCCATACGCGCCTTTCGATGCGTATAGCATGCGACCGCGTCGCCCGGTTCGTCGGGGCGCACGCCGTATCGAGAAAATTTCAGAATTTTATATATGTTTAACACAATTTTTCCTCTAACTTCAACATCAATTTAGTTTTTACACGTTAATCGAAACGACGATCCAGAAGATGCATTACGATCTCGGTTATGTTTTCTTTTACTGTTTTCAATTAGTTTCTACAAGTTTTTAATGTACAACAAGAAAATTGGCCGACAAGTAGTCATTTAGAATTGGTTTTAACAGTCCAAAAAATAGATTTTTTGCTAATTTTGGTTCGATTTTTCGAACCAGTTAGATGGTCATGTTGAAATCCATCTAGAGGATCTCAAAGAGGGTCAAGTCTACTATCCAGAAAATCTTACGGATCGAAAATTGGAGTTACGAGTAAAAAGTTACGTCGTCAGAAAGTAGGGTACCTTGAGTAAAAAAACTGCTCCGTGGATGACGAGGGGCTGACTTTCGATGCTCTGTTCGTCGCGTTCACAACTCCATTGCTGGTGAAACAAACTTGTAGACGAAGAGGGTATGTTCTGTCGCAATTTTTATTTTGGGAGTCTAGGGTTTTGAGGTCTGTGGAGGAAGATATATATATAACAAGTTGGGTGAAAACCTAGTACTACTAGGCTTACTAATAAAGCCAAAATGGGCTTTTCCCACGGGTTGGTCGGGTTGGGCGCTGCTATAGCAGCTGTGTAGGAAGAGGGGCCCGCCCACTTTAAGTGGGTAGGAGGTTTTTTTTTTCTTTTCTTTTTCATTTCATTTCTTTTTCTTTTCTTATTCTTTTATTTCCATTTCTTTCTTTTTATTTATTAAAAATTCTTTTTTAAATTCTAAATTCTATTTCTCTATTCTACTTTTCTATTTTAAAATCTATTTTCTATTTTTCTTTTATTACTTTAGTTAAATTTCTAAATTATATTTTTATTTATTATTTCTAATTAAAAACTCTTTTCAATAATTCAATAATTTAGATATATTTATATACACATATATTCCCACATATATGTATATATAAATATATACACCTTAATAAATCAACACAGACACACATACATATATATACATATAAATATATCATATAAACTTACACTCATACCATGCATTAACTTAAGTATTTGCTATTACTATTATTTTACACTCCTAATATTATGCATACATGTATTTGAGCACAAATTTCTACACAAAACTAAATTTAAATATTTTAATGAATTAGGAGGTTTTATATCCTACCCAACTTAAAGAAATTTCGTCCTCGAAATTAAAACTATGGTAGGGAGGGGGTCGAATGCAAATACAAAATTTTAAAGGGGCTAACGCATGAAAGTCGTCCCTTGATTTTCGAACAAATGAGGGTAGTTGTACAAGGAACCCTATTGGCTTAATTTCTATAGGGTATGTGTTCTTGGTTCAAGGCTCTACACCACTTATAGAAGTTGGCTATCCGTGATAAACGTCGTTACGAGCCTTTTGAGAGGGGCTAAAAGGTGCAGGGGTTTCATATTGAATGAATCCATCTCGAATTTAAGCTATATTGGTGGGGCAAAATTTCGTAAGATCAACTTATACCATCTCTACTAGGCTATGGTAGCCTAGAACAAGTCCTAACTCGAGAGGTTGGGCTACTTCCGAATCGTATTGGTTAGATAGGTACCGTAACTCAAAAATATGCCTCCCATGGATTTTGTGTACAAGTGGCACATAGGGTCTCAATTGAGTATCACACTAGGGCAGGTGCATATTGGGCTTTGAGTAGATCACAACCATATATCGGGTCAAAAGTTTTGAGTTGAGTTTGGTTCTCAAATTGAAGCCGAAAGGTTCGTCGGTATTACGGTAAGGTTTATAATTAGCCCTTTTTACTCAAAAATCGTATCATGAAAATAAAGTACAAGGGTACGTGTTTTAGTGGGACCTGATATGTCTACATGAAGGTGAACTCGTCTAGGTCTTGCATATAGAATTTGTTGGGAGGTAACAGCTGATCTTGTGCTCCGAATCTAAATGCCACGGTCGGGGACCCAAAATAATCTAAATAGAAAGTGGGAGTTCATGAGGCACTAATTATCGTTCTAACAGAAACCACTTCTTCTAATCAATAGGCAATCCTAGTACATTCTAAATTCTACTGGGGCTCTACGATCTATATTCTACCATAATTTATTTCTAGAAGTTAACAAAGACACCGCTTTATGGTTTAGTGGAGTTAGAAAGGTTCAAGTCGGAAGTCATACCTCAATTTGTGGCAGAATATTACACGATGTAATAGGATACAAGATGTGATAGATATGGGTCAAGTTTTGAAGACTGTACTTTGATTCCAATAGATGTTAATGATTGTATGAACATAGTTTTTCTAGCTATAGATGGTATGGTGAACTGAGGAGGATATTATGGGTCTGTCTTCCCTTAATACGAGCATTTGTCGTTTCAAAATCCGTAAAGACGAAACAATAAGTGTTTCATGGAGAGAGGATCGAATACGAATATGGGGTTCCAGAGGCATTTTAATAATTCAAATAGAGTTGTCAAGGCAGTTGCGGATGAGATCCTAGAGTCATCTATATCTCAATCCACGTAGGATAAGCAAATAAGAGCGAACCAACTGTACTAAGGTTGATCAGACCATCATACACTAATTCTGATTAGACAATATGTTAGTGGGCGTCCCCAATATACACATGTCGTGAACAAGCTCGGTAAGGATAAGCTTGCAAAATCTAGGCTATAATAGTGGTGTTTAGTCAGGCTAGTCCAAATATTAGTACGCGGGATTTATGATTCAATGAAAACACAAGTAGTTCGAGGTTTAAGAATCTAAGCCGTGTCCAGTATTCGTGCTTATACCATCATCCTACTGTCTGATTTTCTCTGGCCTTGGCTAAACTCATGATGCATGGATATGATAACAGAGAATACGAAAATTAAAATCATACCTGCTATGACTTCTCCTTCTCCTTCTGTTCCACTGTAAGCACCCTGAATTTTGGGTTGATTTTTTTTTAAATTTTCTGATTGATTTAGTTTTAATAAATGATTTATTCTGGTTATTTATCTATTAGTGTACTTTACCGTGTCTTTGATATTTGGAGTGTCAGGGATGTTCAACTCTGGAAACCTTCTTTACGAGTTTTGTAGTGGACAGGATTACCTTCATGATGGTATATAATGTTCCAACCAAACTTGTTCTCTTGTACTCTTTTTGCTTCGTACAATTTTGGGCCGAATTAGACAATTTGATCATTAATTAATTTGCCCACTCTTTTCCTTGATCATTATTAGCATGTTACCGTGACTTTTAATTTAGGAGCACAAGACCAGTCATTTTCTTAAAACCAACTCATCATCCATGATCTACTCGAGACGCTCTTCACCCATGACCTTCGTGTCCCACTCAGACACGCCATTTTGTGCTCCATTTGCTTTGCACAACTTTCCTGACACGTGACCCAATTTTATTTCACCCCACGGTGTCACATTTATTTTCCGAATTGATTTGTGGGTACCCTGTCGACCAAAACTTGTCAGCCCTAAATATGGACATAGTCCACATTGAGTCTACTACCCGCACGATACTTGTGTCCCATTTATTGGAATCCCCATGTGCTACTTATTTACCCATGATCATCAACACCTATTTAAATTCGATTATTTTGCCATGTCCGATTTTGATCCAACCCGGCTCCACTGAACCCAACCCCAGCTCCATGTTACTCTCCATCATGACGTCCTTATTTTTCTTTGCCCAAAAATAATATTCAATACCTAGTTTTCCACTTCAAACACTGAGTGTAAATTCTATTGATTTTAATTCCTAGAATAACCTATTTTCCAACATTTAAATCCTAGCCATAGATTTCCTCTCATTCAATCCGCAACATAAAATTTTCCCAACACTCAAACCCACACATCCCCTCTTGCATTGGCCGGCCCTAGCTTTTGGAGAAGTCCCTTCTCTCTAACTTTCTATTCTTTTTCCCTCTCTCACTCATTTATTGCCCACAAACAAAACCTATTTTTCCCTCAACTCTCTCTCCAACTCTCACCAGCAGCAACTTCCCCATGCCTCCCCATCTCGAGCAACAACAGCTCCTTCCAGAGCAACTCCACCACGAGCCACCTCCACCACCTTCCTTCTCTTCATCTCCTCCTCCTTTACTCCTCACATCATTAACCACCACAACCACCATCAATAACACATACAACCATCACCTCCATCTCCACCGTGACCACCACCACGAACAGCCGCCGCCTCTGCCGTGCCAGGCCGTGCCTCCGTCAGGCCAGGCCAGGCGTGCAGCCCCCTCCCGCATACTGCAGCAGCGCACAGCAGCTGCCGCAGCAGTGAGCTGCACAGTCGCGCACCACTTCGCGCGCGTGCGAGCGTCACCGCCGCCGGCGTGGCCGTCGTGGTCGGCGTGGCCGACCCCCACTTGGCCGGGTGCACCCTCAGGACAGGCCCCGTGGCCGTTATTCGCTTCTCCAACGTGTATCGGAGGCGATTCGTGCGTTTGGCACGGGTTCCCGTCGTGACGAGCCCGAAAACGAAGCTGAAATGCCGTCCCGTCGCAGCAACTTCGCGTACGATTTTCGAGAAATCCGACCGTTGGATCGATAATTTCTTTGCTCCGTCACAATCTCGGTATATCCACTTTCACTCCTGTTAATTTTCATCCGTTGATTTTATCGTTTGATACATCAAAACCGGCCTCCAAGTTGACCATTTAAATTGTATAAATTTTGGACAGTTTTACGGAGCCAACTTCGTCAGCTTGTACCTCCTCCACCGCAGCTCCGTTTGGCATGCTACCAGTTCCTGTGAGAAGCTGGTATAACCCTCTTACTACCCCTCCAGTTTCGTTTCATTATGAGCTTGTTTGATTGGTTGAATTCGACGCCAAATTTGGCCGTCCGAATTCGTAATTTCCAACTTATAAAATTATATTTTTGAACACAGAACTCCAGATTTCATTTTTGACACCACCAGTAGACTCGTGGCATCGTTCTGGCATGTTTTCATATAAAATTTGTTAGATTTGGAGGGCGTAGGACCTGGCACGCATTTCGGTGCAAAATGGATCCCATAGTTCGAGTCAACGGGACTTTTTGACGTCGGCTCATCGGAATCCAATTTCAGATATACCGTTGATTTTGTATCGTTATTCTGGATTCGTTGACATATAATTTGCTAGGTTTTGGTGGACATTGGATCCGACACGCATTTCGGTGCAAGTCGGATACCAATATCTGGGTCAACAGGTCATTTTGAGATCGGCTCATCACAAACCAATTCCGGATATACCGTTGAGTTCGTATCGTCATTCTGGACTCGTTGACATATAGTTTGCTGAGTTTTGAGAACATTGGCTCCGGTACGCATTTTCGTGCAAATCGGAATTCCAAGTTCTGGTCAACGGACCAAATTGAGATCGGGTCAACGGAATTCAATTCTGGATACACCGTTGGGTTCGTATCGTCATTCTAGTTTCGTGGACATATAATTTGTTATGTTTTGTAGACTTGTTTTCTTGCACATTTTTCGGTGTAAAACGGCTCCGACACGGATACCGTTTTGACTCGAAATTACCTTTTTGTCCTTGTGTCCAAATTGGACCGATGGGTAGGCTATCCTAGCTAATTTGACCATTCTGGACACGTTGGCGATGTTTATTTCATCGTCCGACAATGTTTGTTGATAATTTCTCTGAGTTTAACCTTTTTATAAATAATTAATAATTAATTTTTATAATGTTCGTATTTCGGAATTAGTACAACGAAACTGAGATTGGTCAATTCCAGTGATCTCACATCGCTGAAATTGGCCAGACGGACACGTGGATCACTATAATAAGATTATTAACTTTACCGTTAATCATCTTATCTCGATTTGCGTGTCGTAAGTTTCGACGTACGAATAACGAAGTACACTTTATATCTTTAATAATTAGACTAGAATTGACCCTGTTTGACCAGAGTTGACCAGTTGACCAAAAGTCAACTGTAAGTCAACACTTGACCTAGTTTGACTAGATTATTGACCGGAGTTGACCTAGAGTTGTTTTAACTTAGAGAAACCTAGGATAATATAGATTGCTTGTAGAGATTCATTTATTACAACTTGAACACCTTGTAACCTATGTCGCTTTAAATAGGACTCTGTGGCTTCAGTTGGACCCCTATACTTATCAGCTGTTCAGGTTATCAAGCAAGTACATTCTCTGATCATTTCATATCCTGTTTAGAATTATTTTCCTGCTTTAAATTACTTTACTTGATACTGTCACATTGGTCACACGGATTGGTACTATATGGATCCCTTCTTGAGATGTTATCCTTCAGGAGCATCGGATATTAAATGTTCTGTACGTTTCACTTACATTGTGTATCACTATGCTTCTTGGTTCATTGATCACTTGTGACATGTACTCTCATGATCACAGAGTCTCCTTGAATCTCCCATTTATGGACATTCCTAGAATCACCCATTTATGGGCATCCATGTATCACCCCTTGTGGGCCATTGTATGGAATCATAACATAACCTGGCTGGATCCTTGTGTATTGATTGGGGGTACGGGGGAGTAGAAGTGGACATGTGAATATTATCCAAGTAGTGTAGCATCAGAATCTTTCCGTAGTGTAGCATCAGAATCTTCTATGCCATTTACATGTCTATATTGTACTCTGACTCACTAGCCACTGTTAGTTCTCTATGTATAGTAGATATTTCTATTACAGTTCTCTTTTTATTTACATACAGTATTTCCTTCAGTACATATATCTTACTTTACTGCATGATTATATTTTTTAACCTGCTATGAACTGTTGAGATGTATTGTGCTCGCTCCTGTCCTGACTGGACCTGTTGATAAATTTTACAGATAGCCTGGAGGTTGCCTGCTAGCCTAGAGGAGACCCAGTAGAGGTTGTATAGATAGCTAGGGTTTTTCTTATAGCTTATTTTTAGTTGTCTTGAGTTGTATTTATGGATTACTGTATTTGAGATTTGAGAGATTTTCTGGGTTGTGTATCTTAGACACTTAGACTTCTATCTGCGGTATCTCTTTGTGGATTTCATGTTTTATCTATCTTCCATTATGCTCTACCTTAGATGTGATTGAGTTTACATTCTGCTATATTACCCCCATTCGGGGAGTATAAACTGCTTAGCCTTATACTGTTAGATGCATGAGACCTAGGACAGCGTTCTACCGCCGACACTGCGGCGTAGGCTGGACGTACCCACGTCTCGTGCCCTTACTCTAGGGTGCGGGTTGTGACACGTTTTTAGTGGTGGCCCATGTAGGTCGAGCTTGTGTAGTGGTATTCAAACTAGAGTACCACTACAGCCTGCAGTAGGATTAGGATATATTTTGAAGGTACTCAATCACAGTTAGGATCCCTTGAGAGATTCCTGGGACGTCCCTTGAGAATCTTATTTTAACTTCGATTTGAAAACTCTTCTTCCCTTGATTTGATTTATCTTTACTTTCTGTTGTTGAATTTGATTTTGCTGGATTATTGTTGAATTTGAGTTTGTATTTATTGATTTTGATGGATGATTGTTGAATTTTGAATCTTGATGTTAGCTGTGGCATCCGAGTTTGTTTTTATATGATTTGAAGGATTTTTGTTCATTTTTGAATCTTGATGTTCGTTGATAAATTTGATTTTTGGGTATCCATTATTGATTTAATTTAATTTTTGTCAAGATGAAATTATATAGGCTAGGTCATCTAAGTTATAGAATCTAGTCTTCTACAGTCACATTAGCCAGCATGGTGAGGACATATAGTCTGACTTTGGATATATTTCTCGGGTGTGGGAATTTAAGGTTTTTGCAGCCAAGCTAGCGGCATCGCAAAAATTTTAAATACCATGATTCTAGAGGTATGTGCCTTAGTCGAGGACTCTGTGATTATCGTAGCCTTGCTTACTAGTATGACGAGGATTTAGAGCACCATGACTTTGGATAGACGCATATGATTATCAGATTGTACCTTAAATATTTTTGAACATGTTTTCTCTACTTTTGTTCCAGTCCTTCAAAAAAAATGTTTTGTTTCTTATTATTTAACTTAGGAGTAGGTTTAGCTGTTTTTATAAACCTTTGTGTAACTTCTTACCATGAATTTTTTCTTAATACAATGAATCGATGATTTTGCTAGACCTTATCTTGGATTTGATATTATAGCTCTAGTTTCAAAATGGTTCCTTCTTTTAAACAGATAAGCAGAACAGATTCTATTATCATTCTCTTCCTGCCAATATTTTGTTTCCATCATTCTTTGTCTTATATAACTGTCATGATTACATCAATTCTCTGTCTCGTATCTAATATTGTCATCTATACTTTGAAACCCTTGAATCTTCATATCATTTTACCTGAGAAATGTTAAGGAAGTGACGTAAATCATCTAGTTCGAAAATGACGTAATTGGTTATCATATGACGATTTTGTAGAAATCAAAATGTTGGATGTCAAATATAAAAATTTAAAATGGAGATGTGGTAAAGGTTTAGAATGAAATCGAGAGATAATGTTATCAATTTAGAAACAATCGCAGAAAATTTTAGTTATGAGTAATTCATGGATGTATTTCAAAAAAAACTAATGAGGATATCAGAGGTCAACCTAGTTTTGAGAACTTAGAAAATCTTGGTTATTGATTCTTGGAAACTTCTACTCTAAGACTATGTAGAAATTTAGTAATGGAAAAGAGAATTTAATTGTATTCGATGATCTTGCGAAATTGAACTAGATATTGTAAGAGGGTGACTAGAGACAGAGAGAACACAAGGATTTTAAGTTATAGGAATTATTTTTAGAGAAAAAAAATGTAGAATTCAAAAAGAATAATAATTGAAGGTGAACGTCGAAGAAAATATGAAGGTTGATTTATAAACAAGAATAAATTTGTATGACATATTGGTATTAGAGTTGAGTAAATACGAGACTTGATTGAAACAAGTACAAGGATTTCATAAACTGGATTTAGAGGTTTCGGATCTAATTTAGAACGAGGTGAAGGAATTTGGAAATTTGATTAAATGAATAAGTGTTGATACCTAATTAAGAGGGGTATGCTTCGTGGGAAATGTTTTAGAAGTTTGAAATTTTATCTTTGGTGATCGTGGTAAAGGTTTAGATGACTGAAGTTATAAAAAAAAAAAAAATTTTAAGGGTAGTCATATAACGGTTGATTTTTATATTGGAATTTGTGAGAAAAATATGATTGGCAAATGGTAAACTGATAGTATCAGAGAGAGAGATGATTAACTGACTTTCGTATGAAATCTTTCTTGTTTTTCTCTAAAAGGGTTTTTCAATACCATTGAATCCTAGTTTCCTTAATCACGACCAAATCGACTTCGATTATCTTTTCTTATCATATTAATATCTTGGGTTGTACTCAATTGAATTAAATTTGATTGTGACCTGAATCTCCATCCTTGTATGTTCGTTCTCAAACTTTGTTGAACCTGTCCTCCATATTGCCCTAATCTTGATTTTCCTAATTTGATCAACTTAGATCGTATCGAGACTAAATATTCTTAATATATATTGTGATTGGATTTCAATGCAAGTGACTTTCATTCTTTAACTTTTGATTTTGATTTTTCTGTACCCTTTATAGATAATTGGTAGTTATCTTTATTTTATTTTTGATAAGTACCAGTTTTCATGTAGGATGGTAGACTGCCTTACAGTTTTGATGAATTGTTATTTCTGTAACTTTTTTAGTTTAGCACCCTAGATTGCTTGTGTGTTATGATACCCTATGACCGTTTTGGTTTAGTATGACTAGTATACCTAGATGAGACTTTCACAGCCACCATATGCCATGACCCTGTATGCCGTCCTTTTGATGGTATGATTGTTTAAGTTCTGGGACTTGATTGTGGGGGTTTGACCTAGAAGGAGTATGAACATTTTAATTTCGAGGACGAAATTTTTATAAGGTGGGTAGGATGTGAGCACCCTGAATTTTGTGTTGATTTTTTTTTAATTTTTCTGATTGATTTAGTTTCAATAAATGATTTATTCTGGTTATTTATCTATTAGTGTACTTTTTTGCGCCTTTGATATTTGGAGTGTCAAGGATGTTCAACTCTGGAAACCTTCTTCACAAGTTTTGTAGTGGACATGATTACCTTCATGACGGTATATAATATCCCAACCAAACTTGTTCCCTTGTACTCTTTTTGCTTCGCACAATTTCGGGTCGAATTAGACCATTTGATCATTAATTAATTTTCCCACTCTTTTCCTTGATCATTATTAGCACGTTACCGTGACTTTTAATTAAGGAGCATAAGACCAGTCATTTTCTTGAAACCAACTTATCATCCATGATCTACTCGAGATGCTTTTTACCCATGACC
This sequence comes from Iris pallida, assembly GCA_029216955.1. NCBI lineage: Eukaryota > Viridiplantae > Streptophyta > Magnoliopsida > Asparagales > Iridaceae > Iris > Iris pallida. The sequence continues at coordinate 9,560,259 of JANAVB010027596.1, forward strand.
TTCGTGTCCCACTCAGACACGCCATTTTGTACTCCATTTGTTTCGCACAACTTTCCTGACACGTGACCCGATTTTATTTCACCCCACGGTGTCACATTTATTTTTCGACTTGATTTGTGGGTACCCTGTCGACCAAAACTTGTCAGCCCCAAATATGGACATAGCCCACATTGAGTCTACTACCCGCACGACACTTGTGTCCCATTTATTGAAATCTCTATGTGCTACTTATTTACCCATGATCATCAACACCTATTTAAATTCAATTATTTTGTCATGTCCGATTTTGATCCAACCCGGCTCCACTGAACCCAACCCCAGCTCCATGTTACTCTCCATCATGACGCCCTCATTTTTCTTTGCCCAAAAATAATATTCAATACCTAGTTTTCCACTTCAAACATTGAGTGTAAATTCCATTGATTTTAATTCCTAGAATAACCTATTTTCCTACATTTAAACCCTGGCCATAGGTTTCCTCTCATTCAATCCTCACCATAAAATTTTCCCAACACTCAAACACACACACCCCCTCTAGCATTGGCCGGCCCTAGCTTTTGGAGAATTCCCTTCTCTCTAACTTTTTATTCTTTTTCTCTCTCTCACTCATTTATTGCCCACAAACAAAACCTATTTTTCCCTCACCTCTCTCTCCAACTCTCACCAGCAGCAACTTCCCCATGCCTCCCCATTCCGAGCAACAACAGCTCCTCCCAAAGTAACTCCACCATGAGCCACCTCTACCACCTTCCTTCTCTTCATCTCCTCCTCCTTCCCTCCTCACATCATTAACCACCACAACCACCATCAATAACACACACAACCATCACCTCCATCTCCACCGTGACCACCACTACGAACAGCCGCCGCCCCCGCCGTGCCAGCCCATGTCTCCGCCGGGCCAGGCCAGGCATGCAGCCCCCCCGCGCACTGCAGCAGCGCACAGCAGCTGCGCAGCAGTGAGCTGCACAGCCGCGCACCACTTCGTGCGCGTGCGGGCGTCGCCGCCGTCGGCATGGCCGCCGCGGTCGGCATGGCCGACCCCCACTTGGCCGGGCGTACCCCCGGGGCAGGCCCCGTAGCCGTTGTTCGCTTCTCCGACGTGTATCGGAGGCGATTCGTGCGTTTGGCACGGGTTCCCGTCGTGATGAGCCCGAAAACGAAGCTGAAATGCCGCCCCGTCGCAGCAACTTTACGCAAGATTTTCGAAAAATTCGACCATTGGATCGGCAATTTCTTTGCTCCGTCACAATCTCGGTATATCCACCTTCACTCCTGTCAATTTTCATCCGTTGATTTTATCGTTTGATACATCAAAACCGGCCACCAAGTTGACCGTTTAAATTGTATAAATTTTGGATAGTTTTGCGGAGCCAACTTCGTCAGCTTGTACCTCCTCCACCGCAGCTCCGTTTGGTGTGCTACCAATTCCTGTACGAAGCTGGTATAACCCTCTTACTACCCCTCCAGTTTCGTTTCATTGTGAGCTTGTTTGATTGGTTGAATTCGACGCCAAAGTTGGCCGTCCGAATTCGAAATTTCCAACTTGTAAAATTCTATTTTTGAACACGGAACTCCAGATTTCATTTCTGACACCACCAGTAGACTCGTGGCGTCGTTCTGGCATGTTTTCATAGAAAATTTGTTAGATTTGGAGGATGTGGGCCCTGGCACGTATTTCGGTGCAAAGTGGGTCCCATAGTCCGGGTCAACGGGACTTTTTGACGTCGGCTCATCGGAATCCAATTTCGGATATACCGTTGATTTTGTATCGTCATTCTGGATTCGTTGACATATAATTTGCTAGGTTTTGGTGGACATTGGATCCGACACGCATTTCGGTGCAAGTCAAATACCAATATCCGGGTCAATAGGTCATTTTGAGATCGGCTCATCGGAATCCAATTCCGGATATACCGTTGAGTTCGTATCGTCATTCTGGACTCGTTGACATATAGTTTGCTGAGTTTTGAGAACATTGGCTCCGGCACGCATTTCTGTGCAAATCGGAATTCCAAGTTCTGGTCAACGGACCAAATTGAGATCGGGTCAACGGAATCCAATTCTGGATATACCGTTGGGTTCGTATCGTCATTCTGGTTTCGTGGACATATAATTTGTTATGTTTTGTAGACTTGTTTTCTTGCACATTTTTCGGTACAAAACGGCTCCGACATGGATACCGTTTTGACCAGAAATTATCTTTTTGTCCTTGTGTCCAAATCGGACCGATGGGTAGGCTATCCTAGCTAATTTGACCATTCTGGACACGTTGGCGATGTTTATTTCATCGTCCGACAATATTTGTTGATAATTTATCTGAGTTTAACCTTTTTATAAATAATTAATAATTAATTCTTATAATGTTCGTATTTTGGGATTAGTACAGCGAAACTGAGATTGGTCAATTCCAGTGATCTCACATCGCTGAAATTGGCAAGACGGACACGTAGATCACTATAATAAGATTATTAACTTTACCGTTAATCATCTTATCTCGATTTACGTGTCGTAAGTTTCGACGTACGAATAACGAAGTACACTTTATAACTTTAATAATTAGACTAGAATTGACCCTGTTTGACCAGAGTTGACCAGTTGACCAAAAGTCAACTGTAAGTCAACACTTGACCTAGTTTGACTAGATTATTGACCGGAGTTGACCTAGAGTTGTTTTGACTTAGAAGAACCTAGGATAATATAGATTGCTTGTAGAGATTCATTTATTACAACTTGAACATCTTGTAACCTGCGTTGCTTTAAATAGGACTCTGTGGCTTCAGTTGGACCTCTATACTTATCAGCTATTTAGGTTATCAGGCGAGTACATTCTCTGATCATTTTATATCCTGTTTAGAATTATTTTCCTGCTTTAAATTACTTTACTTGATACTGTTACGTTGGTCACACAGATTGGTACTATATGGATCCCTTCTTGAGATGTTATCCTTCAGGAGCATCGGATATTACATGTTCTGTACATTTCACTTACATTGTGTATCACTATGCTTCTTGGTTCATTGATCACTTGTGACATTTACTCTCAAGATCACAGAGTCTCCTTGAATCTCCCATTTATGGGCATTCCTAGAATTACCCATTTATGGGCATCCATGTATCACCCCTTGTGGACCATTGCATGGAATCATAACATAACCTGGCTGGATCCTTGTGTATTGATTGGGGGTACGGAGGAGTAAAAGTGGACATGTGAATATTATCCAAGTAGTGTAGCATCAGAATCTTTCCGTAGTGTAGCATCAGAATCTCCTATGCCATTTACGTGTCTATATTGCACTCTGACTCACTAGCCATTGTTAGTTCTCTATGTATAGTAGATATTTCTATTACAGTTCTCTCTCTATTTACATACTGTATTTCCTTCAGTACCTGTATCTTACGTTACTGCATGATTATATTTTCTAACCTGCTATGAACTGTTGAGATGTATTGTGCTCGCTCCTGTCCTGACTGGACCTGTTGATAAATTTTACAGATAGCCTGGAGGTTGCCTGCTAGCCTAGAGGAGACACAGTAGAGGTTGTATAGATAGCTAGGGTTTTGCTTATAGCTTATTTTCAGTTGTCTTGAGTTGTATTTATGGATTACTATATTTGAGATTTGAGAGATTTTCTGGGTTGTGTATCTTTGACACTTAGACTTCTATCTGCGGTATCTTTTTGTGGATTTTATGTTTTATCTATCTTCCATTATGCTCTACCTTAGATGTGATTGAGTTTACATTCTGCTATGTCACCCCCATTCGGGGAGTATAAACTGCTTAGCCTTATACTGTTAGATGCATGAGACCTAGGACAGCGTTCTACCGCCGATACTGCGACGTAGGCTGGACGTACCCACGTCTCGTACCCTTACTCTAGGGTGCGGGTCGTGACATCCACATTCTCTACTGCTAACGAGAAGGCATATCCGTAATTCTGGCTGGGGTCATAAACTCTAGTCCTGTCGTGCTGCACTGGCTGGGGTGGTAATGGTGGGCGAGGAGCTCCTACTGTTGGTACTATAAGCCCAAACACCTGTTGTCCTGGTCGGGGTGCTGGAAGTGTAGGAGCTGTCGACCCCGGGGTCTGTCGAGCATATACTATCGCCTGCTGCTTTGGACAATCCTTGACCGTATGCTGGCTGGATCCACACCTTAAGCACCATCCATGATAGATCTGACAGTCTCTCTAGATATGTCCTTTCTTCCAATAGTAATGGCAAACAGGCTTCTGATATGGGGTGGGCCTCTACTGGTATTGTCCTATGGGCCTCCTGATAGGTCCATCTGGAGTAGCTCTAGCCGGTGCGACTGCTAGTATATGGCGTCTCGATGTCTGCTGCTGCTTCTTGTAAAGAATCTCCTGAGCATGAGCTTCTTCCAAGACAGCTGAATAGGAGACTCGAGACTGGGTAGTCATATAAGACTTGAGCTCTGGTGCAAGCTCCTGATGGAATCTCCTTACCTTCTTTAACTCTGTCGGGATCAGTCCCGTACCAAATCTACTCAGGTGATTGAACTCTGAATCGTACTCATCAACTGACATGTTTTCTTGCTTCAGATGAAGGAACTGATCGTAGAGACCGTCTCAAACATGAATGGGGAAGAATCTTTCATAGAAAAGATCGTAGAACTGCTTCCAAGTGATCCCAGTACCTAATCGCCTTTATTCCGCCTTCCACCAGTGGTGAGCATTATCTTCTGAAAGTAGGTCCACTGCTGTCATCCAATCACGTGCTGACAACTGGGATGCCTCCAGTAGCTTCTTCATGCTAATGTGCCATGCCGACACCTCTAGTGGCTTCTTAGTACCTCTGAAGGACTTGGGGTTCATATCTATAAATTTCTTGATAGAGCCTTCATAAGGATGCAGAGTCGGAGTTGGTGCCGGTGTCGGAGGTGGAGGTGGGGGCCTAGTCAGCGCCGTCATCATGCTCTGCCTCATCAACTCAGTCTGTTGCTACTGAGCTTGCATTATGGCATACATGAACTGAGTGGTAGGGCTCCCATCAATCGGTGGTGGAGGCATCTGAGGGCCCGACTATGGTTGATACTGCTGAGGAAATGGTGGTGGTGGTGGCAGTGGCACATTCTCTCCTGGTGGTACGGTAGTGGGCTGCCCAGCCTGGCTGACTGGGGATGCTTGTGTCTCATGGTATACCGTCATCGGAGTCGTAGTAGGCTGCGATTGTCCTGGCTGGTATGAGGTCACCAAGGTCATCGGAGGATTCTGTTGCTCTTGGGTGGCCGCATCACCAGAGGTGATGGCCAAGGTGGTAGTGCGTTCGCTTCTTAGATTCATACTGTTGGCACGAGGATGAATAGGACGACATTAGGAGAAGTTAGATATGAGGTAATTCAAGTAATCAAAGGACTTTGAAAAGATTGGATGTCAAAGGAAGTAGTAGTTCTGGATGAGATACTATTCCTATTCCTATAAGCAGGCTTGTTGGGCACAGTTATGTAACCCAACAATATTTTCTGACCTGCATGGGGCACCACAAAAACATGTAACACCCCAGTCCCAAAATACTTAGGACCAAGTACGCAACATGGCAGCTGCACATATATGAAGAATACTTCAATATATGAAATCCTCGTACACGTACATAAGCTGTATATATATAATAAAATCATAGGCCAGAATATAAGTATCTAATCTCATCACAGCTCAACACAGAAGAAACGAGAGTCCAATAAATAATGTATCGAAAGATAGCCGGGTGGACATACCCACTCCAAACAGCTATGTAAAATAGTCACAAAGATCGGAGTCCAGCCTCCGCAAAAATAGAAAGTAAATAAAAGAACATAAGATGTCCACTACGTAGTCTCAATAATCCTCGAAGATAAGAATAGAGCTAAATGTCAAAGGGAAACGCTTCATCGCCCACAAAAGATGGATCCAATGCCGCTTCGTACTCCTGTAGAAAATCGCCTAATCCTCGAGAGATAACCAGGTCCTCAGAGGGACGTAACAAGATATAAGAAAATACCATGCCACATAAACTGTGATATATAATAGAAAATAAAGGGATGCATGCAACAGGGTGCCTAACCGTACTATAGTGAATATGCAATAAAGAACAATCCTTCAAATATGGGCACTCGGGCTGTATAGCAGTGGCATCGTCCCTTCCTTCAGGAACCAGTCGTCTCCGTCCATAATGCTCGGTGAACGTCAGAGGAAATCAGTTAGAAAACGTCCCTAACGCTCCATGAACGTCAGAGGGAATCAGTAATAGTAAAGTGAACCTGCATCTCCAGTGGAGCTTCAGGTACAATAATAATATATATGTGGCCCATACATCAAGGAACTGTTCTTACCACCCCATGCCTAGTGGAGTCACATCCAAGACTCATATGACCCTCTAGTAACTGCCAAGTCCACTAGCATACAAATCAATTGGCAGTTACTCCTAACCGTCGCACGCCTCATACGTATCAGTGGCCGGCCGACTACACGAGTACGTGTCCTATATGTGACTCACAATACGTGGTAAATTAAGTGTCAAGGCCGTATGAGATATACCAATACCTCATCAATAATGGGTGGTCACTAGGCTAAGTCAATGTAAGAGAGATAAATAAAAGCAAAAAAATGACCGATAGAGTCGCTTGAACCCAAGTGTGACTTGGACGCACAGTTTTATAATAATAAATAAGAAATATTGAAAATAACAAGTAAAAATAAGAATATATAAATCACAGAGTAAGGTGGCAAGGTATCTTGCTTGATGGTAAAAAGTGGCAAGTCCAGGAAATCATAATATCAGACAAGAAACGTCACAATCTCCAAACAACTTCGAACGCTGAAACAAACATCAAAAACATACTCGGTGTATAAGATATACCTAGGAAACGCCTATCCACAATTCTAATTCTGGAACAGGGGCAAAATCGTAATTTCGGGTCAAAATAATATCCGCCGTTGGACCCGCTTTGCACCAAAATACGTGCCAAAGTCTATGGTCTCTAAAGTCGTCAAACTATATGTCTACGAATTTAGGTTGAGGAGAGTAACTCAACGGTATGTCCAGTTTTGGATTTCGATGAGCCGCGTACAAAATCGCCCGTTTGAGTGGGTCGCAGGCCCGCCAAAAAGAGGTTCCGGTCGACCATCTCAGAATCGAACCAAACATGGCATACAGGACCAAAATTTTGATTCGGACCTGTTGGTGCAACTTTCGTCTCGATTTGACGACTGTACACGAAGTTAGGGCAAAGTTTGCAAATTGGCAATACGGGGGTATCTTGACGGATACAGACTGATTTCGTCGCACACGCGCGACGAAACTGAGTTCCGTCAGTTCCCACACGTCAGCAACGTCCATACGCGTCTTTCGATGCATATAGCACGCGACTACGTCGCCCGGTTCGTCGGCACGTACGCCGTATCAAGAAAATTTTAGAATTTTATATATGTTTAACACAGTTTTTCCTCCAACTTCAACATCAATTTATTTTTTACACGTTAATCGAAACAACGATCCAGAAGATGCATTACGATCTTGGTTATGTTGTCTTTTACTATTTTCCTTTAGTTTCTACAAGTTTTTAATGTACAGCAAGAAAGTTGGCCGACAAGTTGTCGTTTAGAATTGGTTTTAACAGTCCAGAAAAATAGATTTTTGCTAACTTCGGTTTGATTTTTCGAACCAATTAAATGGTCATGTCAAAATCCATCTGGAGGATCTCGAAGAGGGTTAAGTCTACTTTCCGGACACGGATAGAAAATCGGAGTTACGAGTAAAAAGATACGTCGTCGGGAGGTAGGATATCTTGAGTGGGAAAACTGCTCCGTAGATGACGAGGGGCTGACATTCGATGCTCCGTTCGTCGCGCACACAACTCTGTTGCTAGTGAAACGAACTCGTAGACGAAGAGGATATGTTCTGCCGCAATTTTTGTTTTGGGAGTCTAGGGTTTTCAGGTCTGTGGAGGAAGATATATATAACAAGTTGGGTGAAAACCTAATACTACTAAGCTTACTAATAAAGCCAAAATGGGCTTTGCCCATGGGTTGGTCGGGTTGGGCGCTGCTACAGCAGCTGTGTAGGGAGAGGGGCCTGCCCACTTTAAGTGGGTGGGAAGTTTGTTTTTTTTATTTCTTTTTTATTTCTTTTTCTTTTCTTATTCTTTTATTTCTATTTCTTTCTTTTTATTTATTAAAATTTCTTTTTTTTTTAAAAAATTCTAAATTCTATTTCTCTATTCTATTTTTCTATTTTAAAATCTATTTTTCTATTATTACTTTATTTAAATTTCTAAATTCTATTTTTATTTATTATTTCTAATTAAAAACTCTTTTCAATAATTCAATAATTTAGATATATTTATATACACATATATTCCCACATATATATATATATATATATATATATTAATAAATTATATACACCTTAATAAATCAACACATACACACATACATATATACATATAAATATATCATATAAACTTACACCCATACTATGCATTAACTTAAGTATTTGCTATTACTATTATTTCACACTCCTAATATTATGCATACACGTATTTTAGCACAAATTTCTACACAAAACTAAATTTAAATATTTTAATGAATTAGGCAGTTTTACAGAGCGCATGTCCTTCTTGGATGATTTTTCAGGCTACAACCAGATCAAAATTTTCCTCAAAGACGAGATGCATACTTCATTCTGGACTCCAAAAGGGGTATACTGTTATACAGTAATATTCTTCGGGTTGAAGAATACGGGAGCAACATACCAGCGGGCTAAGACCACGATATTCCGCAAGCACCTCCGAAAGACGGTAGAATGTTACGTTGATGATATTGCCGTCAAGAAAAAGAAGAAATCCAGTCATTTGGATGACTTAAGGACGATATTCAACTTAATGCGGACACATCGACTAAAGATGAACCCTACTAAGTCTTTTCTAGGGGTTTCTAGTGGCAAGCTCCTGGACTTTCTTGTCACAGCCAAGGGTATTCATATTGACTCTGAAAAGACTAAGGCGATCTTGGACATAGCTCCCCGAAGAATCTCCATGAGCTTCGAGGCCTACAAGGATGCCTGGCGTACATCAAAAGATTCATAGCAAATCTCTTTGGTCGATGTCAATCCTTCACCAAACTGATAAAGAAAGGTGTTTCTTATGTATGGACTGATGAATGCTAACGCACATTCGACAATATCAAGAAGTACCTCACTAGTCCTCTAGTACTAGTGGCATCGGTTGTGGGGAGACCCTTCCTACTGTACGTCCCAGCTATGGACCATTCTCACGGTACTTGTCACCCTTATTTTCCATATTTTCCTGTATTTCGTATTTATGCTCGTATTTGGATTTTGGCATGTATTTTTATTTTTCTCAGCTTGTGGAATTTCGGTATTTCTCGTATTTGGGTTTTTGGCTTGGCTCGGTTTTATTGGGTGGGTTCGGTTTGGTTTGGTTTATGTGATGGATCACCTTAGCCTATGCTATCCCTCATCCCCACCACAACTCCTCCTCTTTATACTCCACCAACCTCTTCTCTCTCTTCATAACCACCATTAATTTTTTCTTCTTCTTCTTCTTCTTCTTCTTTTTCTTCTTTCTCCACACAACTCCCCAACCATTAGGCAAGTGCATCTTGCCACTACATGAGGACCCTCTTTTCTTTGTCCATTTGCTAGTTTAGGACATGAAGATCAACATTAGTTATTGGGTTTTTGTGATTTGGAGTCTCCATTGTTCTAGATCTAAGTCTTCATATTTTTGGATTTTGCATGTTTTGATCTATTTCGGTTGGAGTTTTATGGGTTCTGATGTTTCTGTGTGGAAGAGCTTTTAGTTTCACCCAAGTTGGAACTTTGGAAATCCGGATTTGGAGTTCGGATGGCCAAGTTATGAACTTGTGAAGTTTTGGGTTCTGCCAGGGTGTTTTTGCTGTTTGGAGAAGACAGTGAGCACTGTGCAGAGCTGTTTAGCTTACGCACACTGAGCTATGCGCACTCTTTAGCGCTGCGTACGCAGGCTTGAGTACGCTTTCTGTTGGAAGCGTGTCTCCTTGAGCGTGCGTGACTTTCACGTATACTGCTCCCTGTAGCGTGCATGACTTTCACACACTGCTTCCTGTAGCGTGCGTGACTTTCACACACTGCTCCCTTGAGCGTGTGTGACTTTCACACACTGCTCCCTTGAGCGTGCGTGACTTTCACGTACACTGCTCCCTTGAGCGTGCGTGACTTTCACACACTGCTCCTGTAGCGTACGTGACTTTCACACACTGCTTCCTGTAGCGTGCGTGACTTTCACGTACACTGCTCCCTTGTGTGTGTGTGACTTTTCACCTACGCTGCTCTCTGTAGCGTACGTGACTTTTCACATACGCTGCCCCTTAAGTGTGCATGACTTCTCACGTACGCTGCTCACTTGAGGGTGCCTTGGTACGCAGACTTGAGTGAGCCTCGCGTGCGTGCTTTTGCACGTATGCTGCCCCTTGACCCCTTGCTTAGTCCACTGACTCTTGGAGTTTGGTTTTATTTCTTTAAGCTTGGCTCTTCTATAACCCCGTATTTTGATATTTTATTAGATATTTTACGTCCATTTTATATCCTTACGCCTTTTTGTCATGAACTTGATTTTACTTGTTATATTTGGAATGACCATTGTACATGACTTGGTATGGCAAGGAACTAGCATAACACGACAGTGACCCGTAGTGGTGCACTCCTGACATGACCAACATGACTTGATAGTGGCCCGTGGCGGCGCACTCCTGACTTGACATGACTTGATAACCTAACTTGACTTGCCTTGACACCGCGGGTGGTTCTTTCTTGCTTGCTTGTTAATCCACTTGTCCTGTCTTGCATCATGTCTAGGATGGGACTCCTGAGTACCACGGTCAGGAGTACCTACTAAAATGGATTAAGGTTAATAACTAGAATAACACAGTAGTCATGAAGAGATGACATAGCTACAGGCAATCCCGTTACCTGGGCGCTCTTGGGATCTGTAGCCTGCCGTCGAGTAGGGCACATTTCCAGCGCACCGTCGAGTGTTGCACCCTCTAAGTCACCTAAGGGTACATTTGTCTTCTGGGCGATGTACCCACCTGAATTCAACCCTAATCTTTCGTCCTGGGTAGCCTGGATGGTCTGCAGGGCTTGTGGCTGTGGAACAATCTCACTGCATCTTGTTAGTAATTAGGCCTGTGATAACCCTAGTTAGTTAAAGTAGTAAGCCGTAGGATCTGCTTGGCCCTGATTGATTGAATGAGGTATAACCAGTCTAGTCATGTCTTGATCCAATACAAGATTGCTTCCTGTCTTGATTTTTTATATTATTATCTTGCCGATAAATGGTGGGAAACCAAGTTCTGTTCAGATGAAGGGTTACAACCCCGGTCCTTGCTTGGTTTACGGGTTGTAACCTGGCTATCGGAATATTTCCATGGTTATCTCGTCGTATATCATCCTGACATGTTTTTATTAGTTTTAATTTAAAATTAGATTTTCTTGTGCTGATTGCTGGCTTTTGTTCTTATTTCGTGGCCCCCTTGTGGCACTTGCTCTTTCTGGGGTTGACCCAGCTGGTTTTGTGTGGCCAGATTTCGGAGCAGCTCCCAAGGATCTACCAAGCTTCCAGCCCAATGGTGGCGACTAGAAGGAACCCGGGCTACGAGTGGGTTTTCTATTTTGTTTCGCTCACTCTATTGTAAATTTATTCTTTTGAGGCGTTTAGCCGACGAGCACCTGTTAGCTCGATGCACTTTTACTTACTGTCTGCCTACGGGCTGTAAACATGATTAACAAATCCTAGGGTTGATCATGTATGACTTAAACTCTTGCTAGTCGTAACATTTTGTACGACTAGCTTCATGATCAGCTGATATATAATATTTAGGACGCCTTTTATTGTATATTTAATGATCATACATCTTGTAATTATTACTTGCTTGAGATTGAGACAATAGGCTTGGCCTTAAGAGACTGATGGCTTGTAGTAAACCCTCATATCTAGACAGCCGTGACCGTATAGTTGAAATGTATTCTATTTCAATATACGTAGCTGGCTATGTCTGCCCCTGCTCTCCAGTATTCTGGTTCTGGGGCGTGACATGGTTTAAGTGGTGGCCCATGCAGGTCTTGTCAATCAAGAAATGTGAGGGTTTATCGAATAGATGTCTCAATCAGTATTCGCCCTTGATCTCCGCCCGTATTTTTAAATCCCTGAAATTCTTGCCCTGATTACATGCTTGTATCGTTGATCTGTCATGGTCCTTTCTTATTGTTTCCCTGTGTCATCTTCTTCAGCGGCACTGTACCTGACCCTGCCGATCAGCAAGGAGGAGCACCTTCCGTGGGCCAGCAGCAACCTGGAGATCAAGCCCAGTATTCCGGGGTAGCCTCCAGAGTGATACCTACTGGAGGAGAGTCACCAGTTCGGCCCATCCAGCCCGCAGAGCCAGATGATGGTACCTTAGTAGGCCTCATCAGAACCTTGATAGCTTCCCAGGATCGTCGAAGCGACGCCCTGCACCAGACAGTTCAAGATGCTTTGACTAGAGGCGGACATCCAGGGAACCAGGCGGCCAACAGCTTCAAGCGATTGAACCCTCCTTTCTTCGACGGCACCGAGGATGCGATTGCCGCGGATGCATGGCTTCAGGATACCGAGGTGGTTCTGGAAGCAGCTAGAACACCCGAGGATGAGAAGGTGGCGGTGGTACACCTGCAGTTGTTGGACCTAGCTCGCAGTTGGTGGGCGGCGCAAGCCATGGGATTAGTGGCACCCATTGCTTGGGCAGTGTTTAGAGAGAGATTCCAGGTGAAGTACTTTGATGCTGTGGCTCGGTACGACCTGCAGACCAGATTTACCAACTTGAAGCAAGGAGGCAGAACAGTCGACAGTTATACATCGGAGTTTTCTAGACTCAGTAGGTTTGCCCCCACCTTGGTGGCAACCGAGCTCGATAGAGCCCAGCGGTTCCAACAGGGACTGCATTTGGAGATCTTGTTGGCGGTTGAGCAGTTCGAGCACCAGATGTTCGATGCAGTCTTGAGAGCAGCTAGGAGGCATGAGTATACCTCCCAGAGGATCGTGGATAGGACTGGAGGCAGGAAGCGGTCCCACAGTCAGATGCACCAATCATCAGCTCCAGCCCCGGCAGCTAGGGGATTAACCATTGGGACTCCGAGGCGGGCGGCCTCAATAACGTCGGTTCAGCATTCGACTCCGACGTACCCGCAGCAGCAGAAGCAGACTTTCGCGATGGGATGTTCTCACTACGGGAAGCCAGGGCATTTGGTGGCAGACTGTCGCAGGGCGCAGGGATTGTGCCTGGCTTGTGGAGCAGCAGATCATAGGATAGGGGCATGCCCGAATAGGGGTGGTTCATCAGCATCCAACCCTTCTAGCTCTTCGGTGAGAGGACCGGCCCCAGCACCAGTTCAGCAGCAGCAGTATCAGTCTTCGAGGCCCTTGCCGCCTCAGTCTCAGGCATTCCAGCAACAGTACCCCTAGCAGTACGCACAAGACCAAGCTCAGACCCAGAATAGGCAAAGAGGTTTCTAGCAGAGGGGACCCGTAGCTAGAGGTCAGGCCATGATGATGGCTATGGAAGAAGAAGTTGTACCAGGTGAAGTTGTGGCAGGTACTATTCTCGTCAACTCCTTTCCAGCTTCGGTATTGTTTGATTCTGGTGCATCGCATTCATTCATGTCTGCACGATTCGCGACACGGATAGGATTGGAGCCCGAGTCATTATTAGTGAGGCTCAATATACTTACTGGTAATGGCCTTGTGGGAGTAGATCGAGTGTTTTCCTCGTGTCGGATCGTAGTTAGCGGTAGGGAGTTCCCCGCTAGATTCATAGAGTTTTCTATGGCAGACTATGATGTAGTCCTAGGCATGGATTGGTTGAGGAACTAGTATGCTAGGATAGACTGCCATATTGGCAGGGTTGTCTTTAGTATCCCCGGTGAGCCAGAGTTTTCATTTTCCAGAGGCGCAGTGGAGCCGTCTTCTCCCGCATTGCGGATGGCAGTAGCAGCAGTGCAGTTACCCCGGATAGTTGAAGAGTTTCCAGATGTCTTTCCAGAGGAGCTTCCAGGGATGCCGCCGGAATGGGAGATTGAGTTCACTATAGACTTGATTCCCGGGACAGCACCAGTATCAGAGCGAGTCTATAGGATGGCGCCTTCAGAGTTGGAGATTTTGTATAAGATGATTGAAGAACTGAGGACCAAGGGATTCATCCGTGCTAGTGGATCGCCTTGGGGAGCCCCGATGCTTCTTGTGAAAAAGAAGGATGGTACGTCCAGGCTATGTGTTGATTATCGTACCTTGAATTCGGTGACAATCAAGAACAGATACCCTCTTCCGAGGATAGATGACTTGTTCGATCAACTTAGAGGGGCTTCAGTGTTTTCGAAGATCGACTTGCGGTCGGGATACCACCAGATCAGAGTCAGAGAGCAGGACATCCCGAAGACAGCATTCAGATCGAGGTATGGGCATTGGGAGTTCCTTGTTATGCCCTTTGGAGCGACCAATGCGCCGGCCGTATTCATGGACCTCATGAATCGCATTTTCATGCCTTACGTGGACCAATTTGTGATTGTGTTCCTAGATGACATCCTGGTCTACAGCAAGAGCGAAGCAGAGCATGAGCAACATCTCAGGGTCGTCCTCCAGACGCTTCGGGAGCATCAGTTGTACGCCAAGTTCAGTAAATGCGAGTTCTGGCTCGATCGCATTTTGTACTTGGGTCACATTATTACCCGAGGAGGAGTGGAAGTGGATCCCCAGAAGATTGTGGCTATCAAGTCATGGCCGGTACCCAGCTCAGTGGCAGAGGTTCGCAGCTTCCTTGGATTGGCCGGCTACTACCGGCGGTTCGTTTCAGATTTCGCAAAGATTTCAGCGCCGATGACCCAGTTGACCCGTAAGGATGTGCCGTTTGTTTGGACAGCAGAGTGTCAGGAATCATTTGAGAAGTTGAAGCGAGGTTTGATAACGGCTCCCATTCTCACCCTTCCAGATGGGATCGGAGGATTCACAGTTTATTGCGACGCTTCAGGCAGAGGATTGGGGTGTGTCTTGATGCAGCATGGGAAGGTAATATCTTATGCGTCACGTCAACTTCGTGATCATGAGAAGAATTACCCGACCCACGACTTGGAATTGGCGGCGGTAGTGTTTGTTTTGAAATTGTGGAGACACTACTTGTACGGAGATAGAGTGGAGATCTTTACTGATCATAAGAGCCTGAAGTATGTTTTCACCCAGAAGGACCTTAATATGCGGCAGAGAAGATGGCTCGAGCTATTGGTGGATTATGATGTGGATTTACAGTATCATCCCGGGAAGGCCAACGTTATAGCAGATGCATTGAGCAGGAGAGCCGGAGTTTATTTCCTGACGGCGCAACCAGAATTATTGGCAGATCTTCAGAAGATGGGAATTGAAGTGGTTCTTCCTACCAGTGTGGCATTGATGGCCAGTCTACAGGTTCAGTCCAGCATAGTTGAGAGAATCCGGGTGGCACAGTCAACAGATTCCAAGATCCAGCGACTCAGAGCAGAGTGTGAAGCAGGAAGAAGGCCAGAGTTATGTATCCATGAAGATGGTACCCTTCGGCACGACACTCGTCTTTGTGTACCCAGTGGAGATATCAGACAGGAAGTCATGGCAGAAGCCCACAGTTCACAGTATTTTATTCATCCGGGTGGTACGAAGATGTACCGTGATATTCGTTAGCATTTTTGGTGGAATGGCATGAAGAGGGAGATAGTCCGGTTTGTCTCTCGGTGTTTGGTTTGCCAGCAGGTTAAAGCTGAACATCAGAGGCCCACTGGACTTCTTCAACCCTTACCGATCCCAGAATGGAAATGGGAGCATATAACCATGGATTTTGTGACCGGATTACCCAGATCTCCGACCGGCAGAGATGCTATTTGGGTAATTGTGGATAGGCTTACCAAGGTGGCACACTTTCTCCCATTCAGAGTTGGACAGTCGACGGCACAGTTAGCAGAGATATACCTCAGGCAGATCGTCAGGCTTCACGGTGTGCCAGTCAGCATCACCTCGGACAGGGATTCAAGATTCACATCACACTTTTGGCACAGCTTGCAGAAGAGTTTGGGGACTCGTCTTCAGTTCATCTCAGCTTATCACCCATAGACGGATGGTCAATCAGAGCGCACAATCCAGACTCTTGAAGATATGTTAAGATCCTGTACCCTTGACTTCGATGGTTCATGGGAGAATCATCTGCATCTGGTGGAATTCTCGTACAACAACAGTTATCAGGCCAGTATCCAGATGGTACCCTTCGAGGCTCTGTATGGCAGGAAGTGCAGATCCCCGCTAGCATGGGACGATGTCGGGGAGAGGCAGATGCTCGGACCCGAGTTGATTTCCCAGACGGTTGAAGTGGTCAGGAAGGTCAGAGATCACCTCCGAGTTGCCCAGGACCGCCAGTGCCATTGGGCCGATGCTCATCGACGTCCCTTAGAATTTGTTGTCGGCGACCATGTATTCCTTAGGATCTCGCCTAACCGCTGCGTCATTCGCTTTGACGTGCGGGAAAAGCTTAGTCCTAGGTATATAGGGCCGTTCGATATTCTAGAGCGAGTAGAAGATGTATCCTATCGTCTCGCTCTTCCGCCGTCGCTAAGTGAGGTGCATGATGTATTCCATGTATCCTAATTACGACGGTATATTCCGGACCCGAGCCACATCCTAGACCATTCGGAATTGGTTGTTGGTACCAACCTTTCGTATGAAAAGAGGCCCGTGTCTATTTTGGACCGGAGGGAAAAGATACTCAAGAACAAGACTATTAAATTAGTTCGTGTTGCTTGGGGTCATCACTCTCTAGGTAAGTCAACGTGGGAGCGTGAGGACGACATCCGATCGCAATATCCCTACCTGTTTGACTCGTGAGGTATAATGTCTTTCTTATGCCTTACATTTTCCCTTCCTTGCTTGTATTGTATGATTGTATGATTGAACTGCTTAGTGTAACTTGCATGTGCTTAGTGTAGCTTGTCGTGACAATCTCTAGCTCCTTGATTAAATTCCGAGGACGGAATTCTTTTAAGGTGGGTAGAGTTGTCACCCTCATTTTCCATATTTTCCTGTATTTCGTATTTATGCTCGTATCTGGATTTTGGCATGTATTTTTATTTTTTTCAGCTTGTGGAATTTCGGTATTTCTCGTATTTGGGTTTTTGGCTTGGCTCGGTTTTATTGGGTGGGTTCGGTTTGGTTTGGTTTATGTGATGGATCACCTTAGCCTATGCTACCCCTCATCCCCACCACAACTTCCCCTCTTTATATCTCCACCAACCTCTTCTCTCTCTTCATAACCACCATTAATTTCTTCTTCTTCTTCTTCTTCTTCCTACATACAACTCCCCAACCATTAGGCAAGTGCATCTTGCCACTACATGAGGACCCTCTTTTCTTTGTCTATTTGCTAGTTTAGGACATGGAGATCAACATTAGTTCTTGGGTTTTTGTGATTTAGAGTCTCCATTGTTCTAGATCTAAGTCTTCCTATTTTTGGATTTTGCATGTTTTGATCTATTTCGGTTGGAGTTTTGTGGGTTCTGATGTTTCTGTGTGGAAGAGCTTTCTGTTTCACCCAAGTTGGAACTTTGGAAATCCGGATTTGGAGTTCGAATGGCCAAGTTATGAACTTGTGAAGTTTTGGGTTCTGCCATGGTGTTCTTGCTATTTGGAGAAGACAGTGAGCAGTGTGCAGAGCTGTTTAGCTTACGCACACTGAGCTACGTGCGCTCTTTAGCGCTGCGTACGCAGGCTTGAGTACGCTTCCTGTTGGAAGCGTGTCTCCTTGAGCGTGCGTGACTTTCACGTATACTACTCCCTATAGCGTGCGTGACTTTCACACACTGCTCCCTTGAGCGTGCGTGACTTTCACATACTGCTCCCTTGAGCGTGCGTGACTTTCACGTACACTGCTCCCTTGAGCGTGCGTGACTTTCACACACTGCTCCCTGTAGCGTGCGTGACTTTCACGTACACTGCTCCCTTGTGTGTGCGTGACTTTTCACCTACGCTGCTCTCTGTAGCGTGCGTGACTTTTCACATACGCTGCTCCTTGAGTGTGCGTGACTTCTCACGTACGCTGCTCACTTGAGGGTGCCTTGGTACACAGACTTGAGTGAGCCTCACGTGCGTGCTTTTGCACGTATGCTGCCCCTTGACCCCTTGCTTAGTCCACTGACTCTTGGAGTTTTGGTTTTATTTCTTTAAGCTTGGCTCTTCTATAACCCCGTATTTTGATATTTTATTAGATATTTTACGCCCATTTTATATCCTTACGCCTTTTTGTCATGAACTTGATTTTACTTGTTATATTTGGAATGACCATTGTACATGACTTGGTATGGCAAGGAACTAGCATAACACGACAGTGACCCGTAGTGGTGCACTCCTGACATGACCAACATGACTTGATAGTGGCCCGTGGCGGCGCACTCCTGACTTGACATGACTTGATAACCTAACTTGACTTGCCTTGACACCGTGGGTGGTTCTTTCTTGCTTGCTTGTTAATCTACTTGTCCTGTCTTGCATCATGTCTAGGATGGGACTCTTGAGTACCACGGTCAGGAGTACCTACTAAAATGGATTAAGGTTAATAACTAGAATAACACAGTAGTCATGAAGAGATGACACAGCTACAGGCAATCCCGTTACCTGGGCGCTCTTGGGATCTGTAGCCTGCCGTCGAGTAGGGCACATTTCCAGCGCACCGTCGAGTGTTGCACCCTCTAAGTCACCTAAGGGTACATTTGTCTTCTGGGCGATGTACCCACCTGAATTCAACCCTAATCTTTCGTCCTGGGTAGCCTGGATGGTCTGCAGGGCTTGTGGCTGTGGAACAATCTCACTGCATCTTGTTAGTAATTAGGCCTGTGATAACCCTAGTTAGTTAAAGTAGTAAGCCGTAGGATCTGCTTGGCCCTGATTGATTGAATGAGGTATAACCAGTCTAGTCATGTCTCGATCCAGTACAAGATTGCTTCCTGTCTTGATTTCTTACATTATTATCTTGCCGATAAATGGTGGGAAACCAAGTTCTGTTCAGATGAAGGGTTACAACCCCGGTCCTTGCTTGGTTTACGGGTTGTAACTTGGCTGTCGGAATAGTTCCATGGTTATCTCGTCGTATATCATCCTGACATATTTTTATTAGTTTTAATTTAATATTAGATTTTTTTGTGCTGATTGCTGGCTTTTGTTCTTATTTCGTGGCCCCCTTGTGGCACTTGCTCTTTCTGGGGTTGACCCAGCTGGTTTTGTGTGGCCAGATTTCGGAGCAGCTCCCGAGGATCTACCAAGCTTCCATCCCATTGGTGGCGACTAGAAGGAACCCGGGCTACGAGTAGGTTTTCTATTTTGTTTCGCTCACTCTATTATAAATTTATTCTTTTGAGGCGTTTAGCCGACGAGCACCTGTTAGCTCGATGCACTTTTACTTACTGTCTGCCTACGGGCTATAAACATGATTAACAAATCCTATGGTTGATCATGTATGACTTAAACTCTTGCTAGTCCTAACATTTTGTACGACTAGCTTCATGATCAGCTGATATGTAATATTTGGGACGCCTTTTATTGTATATTTAATGATCATACATCTTGTAATTATTACTTGCTTGAGATTGAGACAATAGGCTTGGCCTTAAGAGACTGATGGCTTGTAGTAAACCCTCATATCTAGACAGCCGTGACCGTATAGTTGAAATGTATTCTATTTCAATATACGTAGCTGGCTATGTCTGCCCCTGCTCTCCAGTATTCTGGTTCTGGGGCGTGACAGTACTTTTCTAGCCCAGAAAAGTAATAAAGGCCACGAACAAGCGATCTACTATCTCAGCAGGACCATGATGGTGGCCGAGCATCGGTATAATCCTATAGAGAAGGAGTGTCTTGCTCTGCTCTTCATAATCCAAAAGATACGACATTACGTGGCCGGACAGACAATCTATGTCATCTCTCGAGCCAACCCCCTCAGGGTCCTCATGACTAAGCCTGGGGCCTTAAACTCGTGATTGGCCACATGAGCAATACATTTGACCCCTTATGATATGGTATTTGTTCCATAAAGGGCAGTCAAAGGCCAAGCATTGGTCGACTTCTTGGCAGCACATCCTGGGCCAAAGATATGGAAGCTCTATGACGACATTCCCAAGAACTCTTAGAGTCCAATGCCATCTCAGATAACTCAGTTTGGCACATGTTCTTTGACGGCGCTTCAAGAATAGGACCCAAAGGCGATATTATCGTAGGGGTCGAAGTCGTTCTCGTCAACCTCGAAGGCCTGGTCATCCACGGTGCATATTCTCTCATGGAGTCATGCACCAATAACGTTGCTGAGTATAATGCTCTCATCATTGGACTCCAGTTCGCTAAATAATTAGGGGTTGACTGCATCAAGGCCTATGGAGACTTAAAACTGATCATTAACCAGGTTCGAGGATAATACGAGGTCCGTCATGAAGATATGATTCCTTACCACCAGGCAGCAATCGATATCATTTCTACTTTTATAGTGTTCTTTATAGAACATGTACCTCAGTTACAAAGCTTGGAGGCCGACGCGCTCGCTGGCCTCGCAGCTTCTTTGGCAGCTCCTGTTAGAACACAATATACTGCCACGATAATGGGGCGAGAGATAGTTTGCCCAAAAACAATCTACATACGTATCTGAGTTACTCAGTTCAAACAGACACTAATGGTGACGTTCAGGACTGGCGATTCCTGTTTATAGACTATGCAGTCTACGGAATCCTACCTGAAGACCTGAAGGAAGCTACTTCTGTCAAAAGATGCTCTCTCCGGTTCTTCTACGACACAGCTACCAAAATACTATATCATCATTCATACGACGGTCTTCTTCTATGATGTTTATCCAAGACAAAAGAGCGAAAGGCACTCTGGGAGGCGCACGATGGCACCTGCGGAGCCCATCTGCATGGTCCTAAGTTATAGGACCGACTGTATCGCATGGGCTACTACTGGCCCACTATGATAGCAGAGGCCGTTGATTATGCAAAGAAGTACCAGGTATGTCAGTTGTATGTTGGCTTCATCCACCAACCTTCTGAATTTCTACACCCTACAGCGGCCTCCTGGCCATTTGAAGCATGGAGAATGGATATTATTGGGCCGATCAGTCCACCGTCCTCTAAAGAACACCGGTTCATACTCGTCGTCTCCTACTACTTTTCTAAGTGGGTGGAAGCAGTACCTCTGGCCGATGTAAAAACCTCGAACATGATCAGTTTTGTCAAGCATCACGTCATATACCACTTCAGGGTTCCCAGAAGGATTATCTACGACAACGGTCCTCAGTTCGTGAGCCACGCATTCCATCGGTTCTGCGATAAGAATCGTATATAGAATATGGCGTTGATGGCTTACAATCCTGCAGTAGATGGACTAGCCGAAGCATTCAACAATACTATCGTCAAGGTGCTCAAGAAAGTTGTTTCATCTAATAAATGCGACTGGAATGAAAAGCTCAGCGAATTCCTGTGGGCTTACCGTATATTTGTTCAGACACCCACTAGCAATACACCATTCTCTCTGGTTTATGGAAGCGAGGCAGAGCTTCCCCTGGAGATCCCTGTCTCTACAGGTAGTGTCAGCCCCTGTTTTTTAAATTTTGGTTTAATTAGTGTTAATTAGATGTTAATGACCTATTTAGCATTAAAATGATTTATTATAATTATTGGGAATTTTTTTAGAATTTTTAAATAATTTTAAATGAGTTTTAATTACTAAAAATATAAGTTTATAATTTTACAAAATGTTTTAATTGAGTTTTA